>CM069865.1:20118556-20701056 GCA_036172795.1 Pelodytes ibericus
GAGGGACCATGCTGCCTGCCTGCCAGGGAAAGGTAAGTGCTGATGGGATGTGTGTGTGTGTGTGTGACTGAGTGTGATGGGAGTCAGAGTGTGTGTGTGATGGGAGACAGTGTGTGTGACTGAGTGTGATGGGAGTCAGAGTGTGTGTGATGGGAGACAGAGTGTGTGTGATGGGAGACAGTGTGTGTGTGTGTGTCACTGAGTGTGATGGGAATCAGAGTGTGTGTGATGGGAGACTGTGTGTGACTGAGTGTGATGGAAGTCAGAGTGTGTGTGATAGGAGACAGTGTGTGTGACTGAGTGTGATGGGAGTCAGAGTGTGTGTGATGGGAGACAGTGTGTGTGGCTGAGTGTGATGGGAGTCAGAGTGTGTGTGATTGGAGACAGTGTGTGTGGCTGAGTGTGATGGGAGTCAGAGTGTGTGTGATGGGAGACAGTGTGTGTGGCTGAGTGTGATGGGAGACAGTGTGTGTGTGATGGGAGACAGTGTGTGTGGCTGAGTGTGATGGGAGACAGTGTGTGTGTGATGGGAGACAGTGTGTGTGACTGAGTGTGATGGGAGTCAGAGTGTGTGTGTGATAGGAGACAGTGTGTGTGACTGAGTGTGATGGGAGTCAGAGTGTGTGTGAAGGGAGACAGTGTGGGTGACTGAGTGTGATGGGAGTAGGAGTGTGTGACTGAGTGTGATGGGAGTAAGAGTGTGTGTGATGGGAGACAGTGTGTGTGACTGAGTGTGATGGGAGTCAGAGTGTGTGTGATGGGAGACAGTGTTTGTGACTGAGTGTGATGGGAGTCAGAGTGTGTGTGATGGGAGACAGTGTGTGTGACGGAGTGTGATGGGAGTCGGAGTGTGTGACTGAGTGTGATGGGAGTGTGTGTGTGATGGGAGTATGAGCTTGATGTGAGTCTGAATGATGGGGCATGTCTTAGGTGTGTAACGTGGGTGTACAGCTTGGGTAGGGGGGTGCCCGGATTTTGTCTGCCTAGGGCAGCACAAAATCAAGATACACCACTGCCCTGAGCCCACTTCTGAGCTCAAAGACGAGGTAACGATCTGCTAGTTAAGAGATCTGTGAACACCGAAATAAAGGGCTAGGCTGTGAACCAAATCCCAATTTGCTAGAAATGTATGTGTGTATTAATAATTTAATTTTGTTTATCACCAAGTGTGAACATTTCTTTGCATATCTCTTCACAGATGAGTTACTGCTGCAAGCATAGGTTTCCAACAGTGACCACCTTGAAATGACCTCCATAGTTATCATTCACCCCATAATACATACTCATTCCCTCTGCTCAGAGGCACACATTGAAAACACTCGATATCTATTATTTACCATTTTACCGAATACATATTATGCCAGGCTAACAAATTCCAAGACAGTGATGATTTTTTTGCAGGGAAAATATTGACAAGTAAATAGAATTTCATTTTTTTCCCCCTTTAGTTGGATTTCTAAGAGCAGTGGTAATTTGTTTGCCCATATGTGTTATAGTTGATGCTATCATCCAAAAGTAATACTTCTAGCTGTTATTGAAGGATTGGAAATATGTAAACGGCTTTCAAATTAAATGGTAGACCGCGGGGAGTTGAAATTTGTCCGATTATGTTACAGATCTTGTCGGTTTAACTTTTTACTGTAGAAATGTTGCATTTTGCAGAAAGCTGGGACTAAGGTCGGCAGACAGATTTACTCACACACTTGAAACCAATGCTAATTTCGGACTGGATGCTTGGCGTTAGAAGCAGGATAATCAGATAATGCACACATGCCGATAAAGTAATGGTAGCAGACCATCTGCTATACAATGTCATCGTGTGAAAATATACTAAAGTGTTAATCAGGTTTACTTCTGTGACAAGAAAAACAAAAGCATAGCAGCTAAACATCTAAGTCTCCCTGGGATGTTCAGCTGGAGTGTTTTTGTTTTGCTTGCTTGCAAAATGTAGCGTTATAATAGAAATGTTTATTCAAGTCCTTGGACCTTAAAAAGCAACATAGGGCATGGAATAGGATGAAAGAATAGCAGAAAACAACGCGTTTCGCACCTTCTGGTCTACTTCTGCTTGATTAAAAAGACTTCTGCACAATGCCGAACCTTTCAGAAGGAATGCTCAATTCTTACGGAGTCTTTAGGATTCCCTTTCAAAGCTTATTGTTTTAATATTATGTTTCGTTTTTGACGGCAGTGAATGGTGGGGTGAGACAGTTTTGTCACTGGCAATATCGCTGACATCCTGCATATGTGCAGAGAGCGTAGGTAGCCCTCTGATTGGCTGTGGCACCTATTTTTAGAACTGAACACGATATCCTCAGCAGTCCCCAGGATAAAACCTGCAAAATGGCAAGAGGCCAAGTCAAATATTGCAAAAACATTAAACAAAAACATATTATGCATTTTTTTCCAGAATGGGGTGACCCATTAATAAGTTACATTTATTCCGCACCCATGAATATACATATGCTATGGAAATAGTAGTAATGACATGCAGGTGGTACTGAGAAACTACTGTAGAACATGCTAAACATAGTTGAAGCAGATTGATGTCATACCCGATTCTAGAGCGCTGCTGTATTAAGTGTGGGGAATTGTATCATATGGGACTGGTTGACTTTTAATTTTCCTTGGTATTTGAAATATTTATGAAATAATAATGGATTCGAACTTCCCTGAATCCCATCCAGCTTATTTCCTGGTGAGAAGATATTGTGCAGAGAATTTCTTATCAGCCATTAAAAATTAAAATGACGGCAATGGCCTGGGAAATATCCGAGACATCAAATAGCTATCCTAAGCTGAAAACAGTTACAAACTATACACTGAAATAGGTGAGCTGGATGAAATTAGAGGATATTTTTCGATTTCGTCAATTTTGGTCAACTGCTTTATCAATTCACCACACAGTGTGTAGGGGTTATAATGTATCTTTATCCCTTCTTTCTGGCCGGAACTTCTTCTGGGCGATCCCTCCGCGGGCTATCCTCTCGGCTCGACATGTAAAGATTGAAGCCATACAGCAAGAGGGTAGAGGACAGTCCCAGGAGGATATCCTCCTTGGGACTGTCCTCTACCCCCTTGCCGTATGGCTTCAATCTTTAAGATTGATGGGAACTGGAAAATTGAAGAAATTGTCACTAGTCATATCCAGCAGCTGAATTAACGTAAAACAAATACCAACATGGCGTCTCGAGTCATAACCAAGATTTCATATGGTACCACCCCAGAACAATCCTTATGGCAGGTGTGTATGTATAGGAGAATCCCAACTTCATGTATCCAAAATAGAAGGGGAAAAAACAGCACTCAGCATTATTTAGATTGGGTGTAAAATGAAAATGCTATTCTTAGTACGAAACACATGGCTGGTTTTATGTAGAAATAGTGTTGATTTTTCATATTTAATCCTCCTTTAGTCAGGTTTTTGCTCCTGTATGGTATGTATAAACCTGTCAATATGTGACTTTTTTTTGTCTTTTTTGAATTTTTGTTCAGTGGAGATACGAGGGGCAAAGAATTGTAGTCTGATAAAGTGATCTAAAATAGGCGCAATTTTGTGACTTTTTTATACTTACGATGCAACAAAATTAGATACCTTTTTTTATTATGGCACAGCTGGCGGACTTTGGCTTCTTTCTGGAAGTAGACGAGAATTATAGCGCAACTGCATTACATTTCTGACGGAAATACCTTTATGTATAACTCCTATGGTCTTGGTTCACCTTGGTGTTCCCCCATACTAAATTAAGATTCTGCATGCAATCTAAACGATGTTAGTGGAGCTCTTTTTTTGCCCTTCTATTCTGAATATGATAGGAACTAGAGTTCATGCTCCTTTAAGGGGATGCATACAGTTGCCACTAAAATTAGATTTACTGGCCAGGACTCCCTAGCTAGTTAGGTAAGTGGTTCTTCACAGAACATTATACTCAAACCCTATCGATTCTTCCAATCTTTCTGTTTTGGTTTAATCTCTGTGCAATCATGTCTATACCTACATGTAGCAGAAAAAATGTGATAAGAAAGTTTCTAAAGCTTCCTATGTATTTAATGTATTGGCACTATGGGTACTGCAATGACATGGGCCAAAGTGGCAACTATGTATGATGACATGGTGGAAAAAATAACCTGGGCTTCCCTGTTATTCCTCCTGTGCTTTATATGTATACACCACTCCCACCACTTTATTGCTCCCAGTTGTATTATGCATAATTTATATATGTAGGATAATAATAAAAATAACAGTAATTGTAGGTTTGGCGTGTGTTTAAAGATGCAACCCTGACAGTGTGTTAGAGCAGTGCTTCTTAAACCTGTTCTCAAGACCCCACAAAGGTTCAGGATTTAGGGATTACCCAGTTATGTTTAATTAAGATTATGTATAACATCTGGTAACCTTAATGGTTATGGAACCACACCAGGTGTTACAGATATTCTTATTTAAACACAAGTGGTTAATCCCCACACCTTGGACCATTGGGGGTCTTGAGGACAGGTTTGAGAAGCACTGTATTAGTGTATGAAGGCATTCCAAATCAAAAGAGTTTTTAAACCATGTGCAGCTACAAATGTGGCAGAAACAAAAGATAAACGAACCTGCTCTTACTTTCCTACATTTGGATTATTTCTGCCGCTGGCATCACTGTGTAGCTCT
The DNA here is from genome assembly GCA_036172795.1 of Pelodytes ibericus. Taxonomy (NCBI): domain Eukaryota; kingdom Metazoa; phylum Chordata; class Amphibia; order Anura; family Pelodytidae; genus Pelodytes; species Pelodytes ibericus. Next base: position 20,123,211 of record CM069865.1, read on the forward strand.
AATGGATTTTTCTGTTCCCTGTTGGGTAAGGGCATAAGGAGGCAGGCACATGGCCACAGACTGATTGTTTGTGCAGTCGGCCTAACACAAGAAGTAGGAACAGTTTAGAATTGTTTTTTTTTCCATGCAAGCTGATTGTTTTATAAAGAATTTTTTTTATTAACTATACCACCAATTATTGTGCAGTGCTTTTATTACTGTACAGGCAATTATCCAAACATCTAAAAATGTAAAAGAGCTGAGAGACTGCCATCTTGAAACATATCAGGGAAGGGCTGATCACAACAATTTATTAGTTGATGTACTGCTCAGAATGAGCTCAGAATGCCTCAATCACAGTGCAGTATAGCACTACTGATACTCACCATGGCAATACTCCTGTGCATGCACATTCCATTTGGGATACTGGAGGATCAAGTCGAGGGGGATAGTTGTGCCATTTCTGCTTTTATATATGTATTGCTACATTTTCATATACATGCCAGATAGAGAAATATCTCTTTAAAGAAGATAAAGTTCTAGATCAGGGATGTCTAAGATTTAGCAGTAGGGTGACAACATGTCCTGGATTTCCCGGGACAGTCCTGCAATGGCACTTTGTGTCTTGGGTCCCAGGCAGCCTCATTGCAGGACATTGCAGAAACCCGGAATGAGAGCTCTGACTGACGGAAGTCACAGCCAATCAGAAGAGGCTTCTTAAACCTCCTAATTGGCTGGCAATTCAGAAGTCTCTCCTGATTGGCTGAATCCCTTCTTCAGACGTAGCGCAGTGTAAACTGCAGCAGCCTGCCCGCAGCCAGCACCAGTTACAATGTTTGTGGGTGACTGTGTATGAATGTATGTATGTGTGACTGTGTGTGCGTCATACCTCCCAACATTCGCCCCGGCGAATCGGGGGGCTGAGCTTGGGTGGTCGAGTGTAAGAACTACTGCGCAGTCACACATTGTAGCCAAACCCCCCTAATGATAAACGGAGCTGGCCAAATGGATCTCAGCCCACATTATATACATTGTGGGGTCTGGGCCCTGACCTCAACCCCTATCAAAAACGGGACTGGGCGCTGAACTAAAAGCTCCCAGCCCCTATATTAAATATATATATAGGGCAAATATCCCTGGTCCTCGCATACAATAAACAAAACTGCCCCTTGGGGTCCAGAGGCTTGCCAAAGTGACTCTAAACCCCATATAAAAAACAATTCGCTGGGGTTGTCCAAAGGCCCCTGAATCCCTTATATAAATCTATTACCCTGACAGTTTGGGGGCTGATCAAAATCCCCTGAGCCCCATCTATAAAATAATTTCCCCCCAGGGGTTGGCCTATGACCCCATCCAATCAGAAGACTCCCTTTAAAGCTATATGATTAGCTGGGGTTTGAAAACAAAGGCTGGTTTTTTTCCAATTCGGAAGCACTTCGATGCTACCGAAGTAGCCAGTTTTCAAAGGTGATTCCAATAACCAAAGGGATCCAAAATAGTCCGAAACTCGTGTAGCTCCAATTTTCTCATGGAAAATCAAAGCTAACTGAGTCAACCCTTAAATTTAATTTAAAAACAGTATTCACGACCTTCAGTATTGTAAGAATAGTAAAAGAGGTAAACAATGTCCTGTAATTGGCACATTCTTTGTACCCTTCCAGCACACAATCATCCTTTATACATTAAGTGAATAGATACATGAAAAAGCAATTTATTATAGAAAGAATTCTGTCAGTTAAAAGATTGTGATTTGCAGTTAGATTGCTGCTTAATCCATACTCGATATAGATAAGTAAAAAATTATTATTCATTTCTTTTAAACATCACATTGTAACAACAGATTGCTTGGTTTATGTTACAGAGCTTGGTTTGGGTTAGGTTAGATTGCTTGGTTTAGGTTACAGAGCATGGTTTGGGTTAGGTTAGATTGCTTGGTTAAGGTTACAGAGCATGGTTTGGGTTAGGTTAGATTGACTGGTTTAGGTTACAGAGCATGGTTTGAGTTAGGTAAGATTGACTGGTTTAAGTTACAGAGCATGGTTTGAGTTAGGTAAGATTGACTGGTTTAGGTTACAGAGCATGGTTTGGGTTAGGTTAGATTGCTTGGTTTAGGTTACAGAGCATGGTTTGGGTTAGGTTAGATTGCTTGGTTTAGGTTACAGAACATGGTTTGGGTTAGGTTAGATTGACTGGTTTAGGTTACAGAGCATGGTTTGAGTTAAGTAAGATTGACTGGTTTAAGTTACAGAGTATGGTTTGAGTTAGGTAAGATTGACTGGTTTAGGTTACAGAGCATGGTTTGGGTTAAGTAAGATTGACTGGTTTAGGTTACAGAGCATGGTTTGGGTTAAGTAAGATTGACTGGTTTAGGTTACAGAGCATGGTTTGGGTTAAGTAAGATTGACTGGTTTAGGTTACAGAGCATGGTTTGGGTTAAGTAAGATTGACTTGTTTAGGTTAAAGAGCATGGTTTGGGTTAAGTAAGATTGACTGGTTTAGGTTACAGAGCATGGTTTGGGTTGAGTAAGATTGACTGGTTTAGGTTACAGAGCATGGTTTGGGTTGAGTAAGATTGACTGGTTTAGGTTACAGAGCATGGTTTGGGTTGAGTAAGATTGACTGGTTTAGGTTACAGAGCATGGTTTGGGTTGAGTAAGATTGACTGGTTTAGGTTACAGAGCATGGTTTGGGTTGAGTAAGATTGACTGGTTTAGGTTACAGAGCATGGTTTGGGTTGAGTAAGATTGACTGGTTTAGGTTACAGAGCATGGTTTGGGTTGAGTAAGATTGACTGGTTTAGGTTACAGAGCATGGTTTGGGTTAAGTAAGATTGACTGGTTTAGGTTACAGAGCATGGTTTGGGTTAGGTAAGATTGACTGGTTTAGGTTACAGAGCATGGTTTGTGTTAAGTAAGATTGACTGGTTTAGGTTACAGAGCATGGTTTGGGTTAAGTAAGATTGACTGGTTTAGGTTACAGAGCATGGTTTGGGTTGAGTAAGATTGACTGGTTTAGGTTACAGAGCATGTTTGAGTTAGGTAAGATTGACTGGTTTAAGTTACAGAGCATGGTTTGAGTTAGGTAAGATTGACTGATTTAGGTTACAGAGCATGGTTTGGGTTAAGTAAGATTGACTGGTTTAGGTTATAGAGCATGGTTTGGGTTAAGTAAGATTGACTGGTTTAGGTTACAGAGCATGGTTTGAGTTAGGTAAGATTGACTAGATTAGGGTACAGATGATGCATACATGAGTGATGCTGTGTCACCTTCTATAAAACCCAGGAGACTGAAGTCCCGCCTATGATAACAATGTGTGTTACAACATTTGCAAAGAATGGTTGTCATCCTCCAGAGATCCGATTAGTTGTCACCAGTTTCACCCACTTTGACTTTCTTGTCCACAGGGACGAAATACTTGACACATAATGCACATATACACATAACTGTATTGTTTTGGTCTATTGTCGATGGCACATGCCAACATGATTTAATACATATTACAAACCCCTTAGCAAGTGGCTCATTTGTAATTAATCTGAAAGACATGCATCTCTAAGTTTTCATAACGAAATGATACATCTTATTTATTTGTTGTGTTCTGCATTTTTTTGATCCACCTTCTATGAAGCATTTAAAACAAATCCATCTTAGAAAGTTATTTTGTTCCCATTGCTGATTATTTATTTATTGGCCAGTCTCTTAGTTCAGTGTAGTAATCATGCATAAGATTGGGCTGTATACCAGTGCAGTATTCATGCATAAAATTGTGCTTGGATAGCAAAATTACATTACATTCTCCCCAGAGGTCCCTGCGTCTTTGTCGACTTGGACAGCGTCGTCAACAAGGTAGAGTTTCAGCCGTTTTCGTCGACGGAGTCACTTCCTGGTCAATTTTGGCAATCGCTCATGTGCGCATATACACAGGTCGGTCTTCCCCTTAGTGCCCCGTTTATCCAATTTCAGATGTTTTCCCCTGCCACTCATGCATTCTTGCAGTACGGCAGCCATCTTAGTGTAGCCCTGCACATTTCTGGGTCCATTTTCATGCCTAGAGAGCCAGTGCCGCCACCCTTAAACCTGTCTGTGTCGGTCTTGAGTGGATGATGGCCTGTCAGTGCGCTACTGCTCCCAACAACCTTTTTCCTCCCTACATACAGGTTACTCATCCAGTATATATATATTTACCTCATTTCTCCATTATATCAGTTTTCAAGTATTATACGGTGCATCCCTGTTGGTTCCCCCCTAGGGTCCCTCTCACTATAGACTTTCTAACCACATTTTATTTTGCCCATTACTAAAGAGCCCACCAGATCTGGGGTTGAGGGTGCCCTACATGCCCCCTTACTCAGAATGCCCCATCTCCTTTGGAGATGCCTAAGTTTTTTTTACGTTACTGGATGTGACCATGGCTAAATCCGTGTCTCACTGGTTCAGTCAGCCATGGGCATGGTATCTGCGAATCTGGCGTCATCTATTACTTCAGCGCTTTGGCTCATGCCAAAACCAAACATACCTCCAAAATGATTGAACTGGACCTTGTACGGCATGTCGCTGAGGACGCGTTACCACAGCTCAAATGAGCCATGCACTGGGCAAGAAATGGAAGAGGGCAAATGCCTGGTCAGAATCGGACTCCGGGTCCACATCTGAGGGGGAATCTGATAGGTCTGACTTCTCTGACCACATGGAACCAACAGAATGCCTCAAACCCATAGAGCCTGGGGAAGACAGTATCCCCAAGATGGGACCGGTGACCCCGGACCCTTCAGCCTCACTAGACCCCAGGGGTGAACCCCTGTTCATGCCGGAGGATCTGCAACATCTGCGCTCAGCAGTTATATTTATTGTTTGATTTTGGGTATTGTTCAACTGTTTTTCATGTTGACTTTGTGTGTTTCCTCCAAATATATGATTTTATATGTGTTTACTCGTATATTATCCTTGACCGTTGTGTATATAAAGATGTCGGGTTCTTCCTTTACTTATCCGCATTACCATCTCTCCCTTAGTATGAAGAGCCCAGCGACCTCGGATAAGAAGCACACTTCGGTCTTCCCTCTTTCAGTTACAGTTTCACTGATTTGGAGCTGTCCGCAAGTCGCATCAGTTGCATTTGAGTTGAAATTGTTGGACTTTCATTAGGCACCAAAGAAAGGTGGAGTTGGTGCAATTCAAGGGTTTTATAAGGGGGAGGGGACGGGGTTTAATATGCCTACTCTGATTGGTTGTTTTTATTTTTACTTTGTTCCATACTGTTTTACATGTTTGCTGCTGAGGGATTGAAGGAATGAGACAAATCCTCGCCTCCGTGTCTTTATAAATCCTTTAATTTCAAACTCAAGCTTAAAGCAGCCTAGTTGGAAAAATTCTTCATTTGGCCTTAAGTTGGAAATTTCCTTGTCAATCCCCTGCAATTTTCACGAAAAAGGCCTTAGGTCTTTGTGTGTAACTGATCATCCAGGGGGTGAACTGAACATAGAAATTCAATACTTTAATAATAATCCACATAAAGTCACAGACATAAATGGGAGAATCACATTTCACTTGGCCATAGACAAGTTGAATTATCTCTAAGGGAAAAATATTACACTAGCGAAATAAGCCTGGGAATAGGGACTGTCCCTCTTACATATGGACACTTGGGAAGTATGCATTTGGTACTATATCTATGTATTTATTATGGCACCTATGGCACAGTGGTATAGAAAAGCTTTTCTCACATAATTGAACAATCTACTTCGCCCAGGAGTTTCCCACAGTGCAACTAAGAGCAATGAGAACAAACCACAGGTGCAGCCATACGATTTCAAAGAAAACAGCATTATTCCCCGTATCCATGGAAACTGCTTTCGGCACTGAATTATTTTCCTTCAAAACTTTGAAAAATTAAAACAGCAGTGAAGAAATGTGTCTGAAGAGATTTTTAGCCTTTGCCCTTTTTATTCTTATACATTTCTGTCTTTTTAAAAAAAAATAAACGTCACCATGAATTTATATGCAATGTAGTACAAGGCTAGCGCACAAATAGCTCTGTAGTTGCTGCTGAACTACAAGCCCCATGATGCCATTCCCAATCGATGGGTAGCTGGGTAAAATGGCAGTTCTACAAAACCTGAATAAGGATACGTGGCCTATGACTGGCTAAGCATAATGGAACTCAGCTGTCCCCTGTGCCCTAAAAATATTTACATTTCAGTCACCCACCTCATCAGGATTCTAAAGGTTCTATACAGTCCTCCAACGACGCTAGAACTGTAAATCCTATGGTGCTATCATGGGAGTATGAGCCCTTTCTTAGACACTTAGTCAGTCCATGGCATTCCACCGGTTCATAATTAGCAGACAACCATAGCATTAGGAAAACAGTGACTGGTTAAAGCTAAAACTCTACATGGAGATCACTATAAAAAAATACAATACACTCAAGAAAACTGACAGTCCTCTTGGCAAGCGACACGACTTGCCTTCTGTAGAAGCAGCTGTAGCACTGAGGGAAGTGAGGCAGGAGATATAAACAAAATTGTCAAGTCTTCAGAATGTAGAACACATACATTTATAAACAGGGATAGGCAATGTGTCCATTCAAGGACATCAGTGAAGGTCCATAGAACATCATTCAATTGTCCTCCACAAAGTCCAGATGTCTAGTATTGATGCCTACTCAGAGGCGTCACTTGGGTTGGTGTCATCTGGTGCGGATTTTCTCCAATACCATGCCAGACAGATTCCTTAGTAATTAAATATGCCATACAGGAGCCTCATAAATTATTCCACATACAGGAGCCCCAGAACTTATGCCACATACAGGAGCCCATTAACTATGCCACACGCAGGAGCTCCATAAATATGCCACACACAAGAGCCCAATTAATTATGCCTCACATGGGACCCCCATAAATATGCCACACACAAGGGCCCCATAATTATGCCACACACCAGAACACCATAATTTTGCCACACACAGGACCCCCATTAGTTATGCGACAAACGGGAGCCCCGCAAGGTAACAATGGGCCACATTTATCTATTGTACAATTCTAAAACAGTAAACATATCTATTTATACACACACACATATCACAAGCCTATCTATACACACATACATCTCTCTCTCTCTCTCTCTCTCTCTAACTAGTTGCATTTATACTAATATGAACTTTTTAATATTATATTCAACTATTTTCATATGTAATAAAAATGTTAATAAAAACTTGCATTTCTTATTTTTATTCCCTTCCTCTGCACCCACATTGCACCTAAAGGACTTAACACAGCACCATACAATACCCACAGCATTTGCCATGCACCTATATTGCACCCACAGCACTTGGCTTGCACTCATATTGCACCTACATGATTTGGCATGCCACAGTGTCAATTTGTCCCATAGAACATACCACAGTGTCACTTTGTCACACAGAATTGCCCCTGCAGAACAAGCCACAGTGTCACCTTCCTGCATAGTTGCCCCACAGAACATGCCACAGCATCACTTTGGCAATTAAAACAAGCCACTGTCAGGTACCAATTAAAGTGCCACAGTTACTTTGTCATTCACCTATGCAACAGCCAGTTTGCCTATTAAAATATGCCACAGTTTGCCCATTAATATGCCAGCGTTAGTGTACCTATAAATATGCCCCAGCCAGCTTGCCAATTAATACGCCACTGTTATTTTGCATGCAACAGCCAGTTTGCCTATTACAATATGCCACACTTTGCCCATTAGTATGGCAGTGTTAGTTTGCCCATACATACATTGGTTCACATGAGAAGTCAATGCAAAAGAACTGAGTGATAAAAAGGTCAACTGTGTTTGATCCTTAAATAAACATAGCATTTCAGTGGATTAGAAGTTGTGAGGACTTTTTTAAAGTTCTTTCCACCACTAGCTTGACCGATAATGCACTGATAATGCATACCAAAGGTTTGCACTGATAAGATTGTACTACTGTAAAATAAAGACAGCAAGCTGGGCAGCTTTATGTGCATGCGCAGTAACCCAACTACTGTGTCATCAGTGTCACAGTAGCACTGACACAGCAGCACTGACTCTCCTTGTCCACAAGGCTAATGCCTAAATGATGAATTGCATTGGAAAACCCTAACTGAAGCATCTGAACAGGGTCACATGCAATCAGTGGTGCCTATTTAAAGTACCTCTAGCACAGGAGATATTTTTAATAGTAAACAAACAAACTCACCCGATGCATTACATACTTCCCAACATATCTCATTCTGATCCTGCACAGAATTTATTCTCCTCCGATCTCCAAGAAACTTGGGACACTAGAGGATGAAACCGGGACAATGAGGTATGTGCATGTGTCCCCAATAAACTTAACTTTTTTTCATCTCTCCATTGTCAAGTGGGCCCCCATGAACTAACAGGGAACGTAAACAAATCATGAAACTTGTAATACCGTAGCCAAACTTTTGTATATAAAAAGAAATATCAGAAAACACCAATTAACGATTGATTTAAACTACATCTGCCAAGCAGCTCCTAGTTAAGTGCTTGGGCTGACAATTTTGGCCTAAATTCAGCCACATAATTGCCTTCCACTGTGATCGCCCACGATTCCCTAAATCAAAAATAATTTATTCTGACATTTTCCTGTTTTTCTGATTGTTATTGCACAGAATGGACAGAACATACCTAAATGTCATTAGTTTGGAAAAGTAAATAATATCCAGTTTTTACTGCTTGTGCGGTAAGCCTAGCTATTACATCACCCGTCATTTCTGCTTTCTGCTACCAGAAGTGATATACGTACAATGCCTATCTCGAGATTTTTCAGTGGGGCCTAAGAAAAAACTAACATCAACAAAAAAAAAAAAATAGAATGCAAGTTGCACAGTTAAATAAATTCCAGCAATTTATACAAATGTGCTGTGAAAGATTTGTTTAGATTTTTATTTCCAACAAAATAACTAGGAGATAATATTTTATCCACATCACTGATCTACTCAACCCAGTTAATACAGTGACGGGTCCATTCACTAACAAGGTAAGTTTAGATGAGGTGACAATTCCATTTGACTGACTTAACTATACATTGTAAGAAGAACACAGTTAGCTGTATAACTTATTTTGAAATGTTGGCCCTGACTGTTTTCTTACATAGATATTTCCCCCTTTTGACTCAGATTCCCACAAAAACAAAGCTGAGAATTGTCCGATGTTTCTCTGGTAGAACTCCACATAAAGATCCAAAATCTGAGTAACTCTTCTACAAGAATCATATTGATTCTACAGATACTACCAGGTAACTCCGAAGGTTGCATTTATCCTTCTACAGTTGGTTTAAGTGTCTCCTCCTTGCAAATATTTTTTTCAGATTCTGTATGTTGGCTGCTTGCCACCAACATACAAATCCATCAACTGCAGTAGGCAGTTTGACAGGGTTTAATTTGCCTCAGTTCTACTTGTTCTGTTTCAATTAGTAAATGTTATGAGCAGTTGACACAATTAAGCAACTAACTGTGTGCGGTATAATGAGGTATAGACAAGTTGACAAATTGTGAACACTTCCAAAAAATGAAAAGAAAATAAGGGCCCCGCTTCAAGCTGTCCTTGTAGCTGTCCCAACCATTTTACCAAGAGAACCATCCATTATGTTGCGTCTCTTCCAATTTACCAATCTTACCAAGAGAACCATCAGTTTTGTTATTTCTCATCCAATTTACCAGTTTTACCAAGAGAATCATCCATTTTCTGGCATCTCATCCAATTTTATCAAAATAACCATCCATTTTGTTGTGTCTCCTCTCATTTTTTTTCCAAGAGAACCATCCATTTTGTTGTGTCTCATCTAATTTTTTTTCCAAGAGAACCATCCATTTTGTTGTGTCTCATCTAATTACCAATTTTTTTTCCAAGAGAACCATCCATTTTGTTGTGTCTCTTCCAATTTACCAATTTTACCAAGAGAACATTATGGAACTAGAGAAAGTGCAGAGGAGGGTTACAAAAATAATAAGGGGAATAGAAAGTTTAAGTTATGAAGAAAGGCTGGAATAGTTAAATTTGTACATGCTAGCAAGCGGCGGCTTAGAGGGGATATGTTAATGTTATATAAATAAGTACAGGGCCCATACAAAGGGTCTTAAGACCTGTTCATTAACAGAACAGTACAAAGGACAAGCGGCCACCCGCTAAGACTTGAAGAAAGGAGATTTAGTCTACGACAGCCGAAGGAGTTGTTTACAGTAAGGACTATTAGGATATGGAATTCACTGTCAGAAGAAGTGGTTCTAGCAAATAAGCGCCCTGGATACTTTTTTAAGGAGGCGGAGCATAGAGGGCTATGCATGTTAGTATAGGCATTAATATTTTTTTAGTGCTTGTTGATCCAAGGAGAAATCTGATTGCCATTTGGAGTAAAGAAGGATTTTTTTTCCCCACTGAAAGCGGAATTCGAAATTGCTGAAGGGGTTTTTATTTGCCTTCTTTTGGATCAACTACTGTAAACATGGGATAGCAAAAGGGTTGAACTTGATGGACACAAGTCTTTTTTAAACCTAAACTACTAAGTAACCATCCATTTTGTTGAGTCTCATCCAATTTACCAATTTTACTAAGAGAACCAACGATTTTGTTGTGTGTCATCCAGTTCACCAGATTTACTAAGAGAACCAGCCATTTTGTTGTGTCTCATCCAATTCAGGGCAAAACCCTCCATTATAATAGACTTGGAGGTCTGGTGAAAATGAAACCAAAAGAAACAACAAAATGGCAGTGATATCGGTACTTGACTTGGAACTTTCTTTGAGGTTAATGCAAATGTGATTCTTTTTCTAACAATAACTACACATCTTGCCACTACTTGCGTGAAATCGGATATTGCTGATTCCCATACCAAACGCCTCCTTTCATCCTCTCACTTTGGCTTTTTATTTTGCTGATTTGATTTGTTCCTGTAGAACATATCAGTGTTTTTTTTTTTCTGGCAAAGCACAATTTCGATAATGTTTTCCATTGTCCCCTTTGTCTCCATGGGAACAATCAGCATGTGATGAATTTAAAAGCACACACTTATTTCTGCCAGTTCCACAGTACTCTGATGTTAACTCATCATCCCTTTGTAAAATGTATTTTGCAGGATTTTGGTGTTCTCTATGGATGGATAGTATCTGATACACTAAAGTCTGATACTACAACTTTATCCTTCAGTTCACTGCACCAGTTGGCTGTAATACAAAGACTAAATTAGATTCTTATGGCCAGATTCGTGAAGGCAAAAAACACACTATTTCAAGTGCTAAATTTTAAGCAAACTGCCACAGCTTTCCATTGGTTTCCATGGTTATTACTACTATTTTAGAACTTTTTCCAGAAATACTACCTGTTTTAAATATGACCCATAGTAAGTAGCCAATCAGCAAGCATAGGCCATGTGAATGATGGGTAAATAGTGTGTTCTAAGCTCAAGAGACAATTAAAGTAAAATAATAGGCATCAATAATAATATTTGCAGCTATCTTTGGACATTTCCAAAAACCTTTTTGAATATTAGGCAATAAAGAAATAACATTAGAGAGCTGTGCCTTTTGTATTATAACCGGAGGGTGCCTGCATTATAATGTTAGAGATGAAATTATGTAATGTACGGACAATAGCAGTATGAGAGGAATGCATGGTATTCCTTTCTGTAAACCAATTTAAATCCCCCAGACTCATCCAAGGTCTGTATTTGTATGAATAGCTATTTACCAATCCATCATGCATCGTGCAATGTAGAAATATGTATCCATTTGTTTAGTGTTATGGAGATTGTGTTGGGAGATGAACCTTAAAGGCCAATAGCTTTTCATCTGTCACTGTAGCATATATACTGTGATGATGAGAGATCTGCGCTTAAACCCATTACTATATTGGAATTGGCTTCATAAGGTCAAGCAATGTTTTCTCCAAATGTGAAGCATGCCTGTGACGCTTGTATAACAGTATGAAATTAAGTAGTGACATTGATAGTTAAATAAATAACTTTGTCCTTTTTTATCACTGCATTTACCCTCAGCCAATTACTGTATTCTTTGGCAGTGCACTGCACATTTATCAATATAGATAGGGCAGTCAGTGGGAAGCCCCATGTTACCAGTATAGATAGGGCAGTCAGTGGGAAGCCCCATGTTACCAGTATAGATAGGGCAGTCAGTGGGAAGCCCCATATTACCAGTATAGATAGGTCAGTCAGTGGGAAGCCCCATGTTACCAGTATAGATAGGGCAGTCAGTGGGAAGCCCCATGTTACCAGTATAGCTAGGGCAGTCAGTGGGAAGCCTCGTGTTACCAGTATAGATAGGGCAGTCAGTGGGAAGCCCCATGTTACCAGTATAGATAGGGCAGTCAGTGGGAAGCCCCATGTTACCAATATAGATAGGGCAGTCAGTGGGAAGCCCCATGTTACCAGTATAGATAGGGCAATCAGTTGGAAGCCCCATGTTACCAGTATAGATAGGGCAGTCAGTGGGAAGCCCCATGTTACCAGTATAGATAGGGCAGTCAGTGGGAAGCCCCATATTACCAGTATAGATAGGTCAGTCAGTGGGAAGCCCCATGTTACCAGTATAGATAGGGCAGTCAGTGGGAAGCCCCAAATAACTAGTATAGATAGGGCAGTCAGTGGGAAGCACCATGTTACCAGTATAGATAGGGCAGTCAGTGGGAAGCCCCATGTTACCAGTATAGATAGGGCAGTCAGTGGGAAGCCCCATGTTACCAGTATAGCTAGGGCAGTCAGTGGGAAGCCTCGTGTTACCAGTATAGATAGGGCAGTCAGTGGGAAGCCCCATGTTACCAGTATAGCTAGGGCAGTCAGTGGGAAGCCTCGTGTTACCAGTATAGATAGGGCAGTCAGTGGGAAGCCCCATGTTACCAGTATAGCTAGGGCAGTCAGTGGGAAGCCTCGTGTTACCAGTATAGATAGGGCAGTCAGTGGGAAGCCCCATGTTACCAGTATAGCTAGGGCAGTCAGTGGGAAGCCTCGTGTTACCAGTATAGATAGGGCAGTCAGTGGGAAGCCCCATGTTACCCTAGGAGGACTTTCAGCCACTGAAAGCCCTAGTTTTGTTTTGTTATCTGCTGTAGGCATTCCTTTAATCTTAGTCTTGTTGGCACCCTAAAAATATTCAGTCCAGCTAATTGAACACTTCCCAAAAGAAGAATCAGCAACCCTATCACTAAATAAGGAAGGACAGTTGCTGGAGAGTTACCTTTTGGTTTCATTTGCAATATGGTCTGCTAGGTTGTTAGTCTCTATGCACTAAAATTCGTCTTTGGAGGTCGACTTCATTTACAGACAAAGTCAAGTTCGGCACCCGAGTTTGACTTAAAAAACCCCAAAAAACCCAGGTTCGAATCTTCCCCACTGAACGCAATGGGAGGTGAACTGATCAAAGCTTTTGAGAGTTATTTTTCTATTCCTTAAAATCCGACTTTGGACGTCGACTTTCATTTTGAGACCAAGTCAACTTCGCCGCCCGATTTTAACTTGGCAAAAAAAACACACGTTTGAAGTAAAATTCGGCACCAGGTTTGACTTAGTCTCACAAATTGCTTCATTTCTTTTGCCTTTCATTACTTTCAGTGGGGAAGATTTGAACCTGGGGTTTCTTTTTGTACATGAAACTCGGGGGCCGAATTTGACTTAGTCTCAAAACCAAAGTTGACCTCCAAAGTAGAATTTTAGTGAAAATGCATTTTTCTGAATCTAACAGAATTATAACTTGGTGAAAACTCTTCTATTAGTGACATATTTCTCAACTCTCAACCAGTAACCGACCCCTGCCATGTCTCTTAATGAAATCTGTCCCCTCTCTCTCAAATAGATGCCTATCCCTTTCCTTTCAATGATATGATGGTCTGTGGGAAGAGGATGGTGGAAGGAGATTTGTGCCATGGAAAGCACAGATCTCCTTTTTTCCAGCTTTCTGTTTAAGACTCTCTAGTGAACCCTGTAGTGCAGTGGCCTACAACAGGAGCAAGCAAAGAGTTCTGTGCCACTAGCCTGAAAATACAATACTCTCGCTTTCTTAAATTGAGCACCTGGTAAAATTTAATTAGAGGCACCTATACTCTACACTACCCCTTTTATGTCCCTATTATAGATAATTGTGCTCTCTTTTTTTTAGTGTTCATTAAGAACCATTGTGCAAATGCCCTTCTTTCAAACTACAGGATGCAAACCCTTACCTACCAACCTTCCCAGGAAGCTCTGCGTTGTTTTTAAATGATCCTGGACCCTATTGCTTTTCTAAGCTTATCTACTGATAACTTTTAATTAGCTCCTGGTCAGTTGGGCAGCCTTGCCGAGTGTTGCCTTAGATCAATGCTTTAATCATAGATCACAGAAATAACTGTCTGACAAGACGTTTTTTCCGTGCAAGCTGTTAAACCAAACAGCTTTTTAAGAAGTCACAGCCAAGCGCCCACACAGCATATTGTATTGTTGTTTGTTCAAGCAAGTCATGTACATGCACATTATGTAACAGTTTCCTAATTGTGCAGCACTGCCTCTGACTTGTTCAGTATATTTCATTAGTTTCCATTCACTTAGAGGTATTTTCAAATCACAGAGTTTGGGATTAGCTTCACTACTATTATTGTAGCTTGCAAATAACATTGTGTGGCTATGATTTGGCAGGTTAGATTGTCCACTACAGCACCCATCCAGTGCTGGTGCACACTATAATGTGCTTGTCTAGCATCATCGGAATATAGATAAACAAAACATGAACAAAAAGCCTGTGATTTATTTCTGAAAATAATACATCAAACACTCATAGTGAATCAACTTAGCGAGGAAACAAAATCCAGTTAATAATGAGTTATTATATAATTATAATAATTTTTTTATAATACTTTTTGTTTTGTTTTTGTTTTTGTTTTGTCTGATTGATAAAATGCTCCCTGGCATCCTAAATCTTTAGTGTGAATTGGAGTGAGCGCTGCAACATACACAGGACAATAAAAGGTATTTAATTATGGATACAAATAATTTTATATCAATTGAGAAATAACATATATAAATAATATATAGTCAGTAAAATGCAGTACTGGCTGCTTGTAACAAATCAAAAGATTTGCCAATAATTTAACTAAACTGTTAGGTCAGTATCAAGGGACAGTCTATTCCCCAAACTCACTTTGATGCAAAAGAAGGCTACTGCTTGTATAGTGCACAGGCTTTTCTTCCAGAGTGATTTGATCACATTTTTAATATATTACCCAAGCCCTCACGCAGTGATTACACTGAATGTTTATTGCAGGTGAGGCAGCACTGATTATATAGACACTGAGGATATAAAGTTTTGTTTCATTTAGTCACTTCCTGTGCTGCTGGAAAATAATACATTGTGTGGAATGTAATAAGCTTGCTCTTGTACATAGTAGGAGCTCTTAACAGACTAAAGAAACAGGATATTCCATTCATTTCTATTGCATTATTCTCATTGGTTCCTACAGCAAAAAAAAAAGAAAGAAAATAAATTACTTTTACTCAGATAGTGTGGGAAGTCCTGGTTTCTTGCAAACTGCAGTAATTTCACAAATTCATATAGGTGTAAGATTTTCATATTTTAAGCAATGCAAAATGTAAAGTATGCACTGTAACATATTTTGAATGTACTTTAATATGCATTAATATTTAGAAGATGTATTGTGGGCACCAGGCAGTACCTTAAGTATTTATTTTCAATTAAACGTTTGTTACTTTTTACTTTCTCAACTTGCTGCTGTATGATCTGCTTTACTTGTAGAATGATGCTCAATGTTATATCTCGGCTCTCACATTAACAGACTGAGGTTTTAATGCATTTAATGACAATACATATGACCTCTTTATCTTTTTACCAAAATCAACTTTACCTATGGATATGCCAGCCAGGCCAGAAGCTTGTTTATTTGATTTACATTCATTGATCTCTGATGAAGCCCCCAGGGGTGTACCGTGCCAGGTCTCCCTACCAGTCAAGTTGCTGTTAATATTTAACAGTGTTACTTATTTTGCGTATTTTATATTAACTGCATTTATATATTATTTATTTGCACATGGCTTATACAGAATTCCTGGTATTCGCATCCTCACTACGAATCAGCTAAAGAAAAAGAGCAAAAATCCCTTAGGAACTATTATGGCAAATTAGTTTATTATTTCCCAAGAGTGTATGCATGCTAGATATTGCTGAGCTGAGGTTTCCATGCATCAGTCCATTACTACGTATGATATATTAGGATTCATAAGGTAGCAACACTTGATAGGAAGAGGGTGATAATTGGGGAAAAATGTAAACAACCCCATAGGTTATTCTAAATAAGTTGCCCCTTAAAGGGACACTAACCTTTATATTTCACTTGTGCTTCTAATGTAGAAGCACAAGTGAAATGTAAGTTGTTCCTGTTGTGAGGATGAACTGGCGTGTCCTTTTGATAGTACACGGCAGTTTATCCTCTGACCGACAGCTGCCATGCTTCCATAGGAAGCCCTGGTCGGCGACTGGCTCTCTCTGCTAAGGAAGACTTACCTTAACTAGGTCCCCCTGCTGATAGCATGCAAAAATGAGGGTCTCTCTCTGCGCTAGCAGCGAGAGAACCTTGCATTCGGCAGTCAGAGCTGGGGCTGGATGTGTGTGCACTGACAACCAGGAGCTGCTGTGTCTCGCATTTGAGACACAGCAGAGAGTAAACCCGCGTGTATCTATTAACTTATGAAGCAAGGGTTAAACAAGGTTCAATGTTCCTTTAAAGATTGACTTGTCATTGTTTTAATCTGCCTGCAGCACTGAATAGATTAAATAGCTTCAAGCAAACATATGTCGTGACATGAGATGATATTCGGACCTGATTGCTGGCTAAATGAATGTCTAATGCAATCCTTTCTGTTCTGTTGACTTCAGTGAGCATCTGCTGAATGGACCTATCATTGTTCCCCTGAGATCTGATTTACAGTCTATGCAGCAGCTCTTCAGAGATAATAACTTTAAAGCGCAGTTAATTGTTACCTCCTTGTAGATTAGAAGCCATATACAATGGGGACTACTGCTGTAAATAAAAAAAATACCATCAGGGAATGCAATTCCAATTCACACAGAATGTTTAAAGTGATGTTACGCGCATTAACTTTTTAATTATACCATTTAATAGTGGAAATGGGATTTAGGATATTTAGGATATCGCCAATGCTGGTAGGTTTCTGTGAGAAAAGGCACACAAAAACTGCTGGCCCTATGAAATAGTAGCCCATTGTAATCCACTGTGTCCACTTGACCAGCTTTGTCCCCACACCACTGGTAAGGGCAGTGGTTGTGGTGGGTCACTATTGCAACTTGACCCACCACCCTAGATGGCCCGGGTGACCCATGCGACCACTGCACTGACAAGTGATATGGGAACAAAAGAAATATCAGCTAGGCTGTTACTTACATAGACTTAATAAATTTGCTAATTTTTTAACGACCTGCCGGTCAGATAGAGCCAAGTTGTCAATCATAGTTTGGAATTATATACTATTTCAAATATTTCCTACATTTTTTATAAAAGCTGGCTTCTACCATGATGTCCTCTATGGCTTCAAATGTAACTTTACGCAATGCAACTTAATTTAAATTAAAAAAAAACAAAAAACATTGTAGGTGGTACTGCTGATTTAATCCAGTAGATTGGGGGGGGGGGGGGGGAAATAAAGTGTACAAACGTGAGGGTACACATAAAAACGGTAAGCAGGTATCTCCTTTCTTGGGAAAAATGTGCCTTTCAAGAATTCATATCTCAGTGAGCCCACTGCGCAATATGTTTAACACAATGGGATACTATATCCACTCAATAGATCCCCATAGATGGCACACTCACACTATTTTCAGCCCTGTAGATCCAGGTTCCAAGGATGTAGAATGATATGGTCACGGACCTCTTTCCCCACACACAGCACACACCCAATTGAAATTCGAGCCAAACTTGCAGATGTGATGTGCTGACGCTAGGGGGGGAGGAGCCAGATGGAAGCGGCTACATTCGTATGGCTGACTGTATTTCTCAGCAAATGCGTCACTTTGTATACGGATAACGCTAAACAGGGGTTTGCACATCTAATGTTACATGTAAGCATATATAGTATGTTTTAATGTAAAATGATTATCACTGCATTAATACCTTGTTTCCTCCTTTATCTCCTCTCATTCTCCCTGTGAGCTTGCTCTGGTTTTTCTCCACCATTTTTGGAAGATTGTGCTGTGTGTGTGGGAAAAGAGGTCCTTGACCTACATCTACTGAGCCTGGATCCATAAGGCTCAAACTATTGTGAGTATGCTGTGATTTAGTGAATGCTATACTCAATAAAGAGAGAACTGCAGGGAATTGAGGTGTGAATTTCAAACTTAAGTCCAAAGTAGTTAAGTTGGAAACATTCCCAACAAAAAAAAAAAATTGTAGAATGTTTACAACTTAGTTACATTGGCCTAAAGTTTAAAAGTCCATTCTCAATTCCCAGCAATGCTCTCTTTATTGACCAGACCATGTAGCAGTGGTGGCAGCCATGTTTGAACATGAGTGCCCAATCTTCTGCAGCAAGCCGAGATGATGGACTCAAAGTGCCCTCTCATTTCAGCCAATTTCAATGTCAGCCACCCTGCTCATTATTGCTCTCCTTCCCTTGTAATCACTTCTCTTGCACCAATGAGCTCAAGTAAAAAAAAAAGTGCACAAAAGCGTCTAATATCCACTATTATCAGTCTTATAACATTTACTGTATGATCCATAATTGATGGTGATATATAGGCACAAGCTGAGTTCCATCACCGACCAATAGTATCACAATGTGTTAAAAGATAACGTTTATCGTTATTCTTATTTTCTCTCGGTTCTGTGTTCCCTGAGATACGAATACTTCAAAAGCATATTTTTCTCAACAAATGGGTGCTCCGTTTTTATACACAGCCTCACTTTGTTTGTTTATGGGGGGGCATGTATAAAGGATATGCCACTTTGAGTGGTTTTGCTGCAATAGTATTTGTTAAGGGTCATCCCACGTAATTTATTTATATTTTTCACAGGAGGGTGGAAATAAACTGTGCTAGCGATGGGCGTTTCTCTGTCTAGAAGGAGCCCTATGGGTGCATCATCCAAACATGTATTCCATAAACAAGAATAAAATTCAGAATATATTATATTTTGGTGATCATTATAAGTTTTTCCCAGCCATCAGTGAAAGAATGTGAAGTACTAATTAACAGGTATTAGGTGAATATTCATTTATGTATATTATCTATTTACCAAAATATTCCTCTTGATCCCCATCTGTCACTTGCTCCTGCCTAAACACACAGAATTAAAATTGAAATGAAGCATTACTTATTGCCAGATTGTGTTTGGCATGCTGAATACAATTTGCAATATAATCCCATTAATCCATCTTAAATTTAAGTTCAAGATGACAATTCATTTAAAAATGTGTTATTTCAAACACACCTAGCAAAATATCTAAGAGTGACATGTCAGAATGTATTATTATTTACAGTGCCAGAATAAGATTTGTCTGCCATTTGTTTTCACCCCTTCATTTGTATTTACATAGTTGCATAACAGTTTAGCTTGAAAAAAAAAAAACATGTCCATCAAGTTCAACTCTTTTTCTATTCCTTGTTTACCACCGTTGAGCCAAAAGTAGGTAAAATAAGCCCTTAATTCAGAAATTTCCAATTCCTCTTTCAGTGGGGGGGGGGGGGGGGGGGGGAAACAATACTTCTTGAACCCAAATGGGGAGGGGGGGGGGGGGGAAACAATACTTCTTGAACCCAAATGGGGAGGGGGGGGGGGAAACAATACTTCTTGAACCCAAATGGCAATCAGATTTCTCCTTCGATCAACAAGCACTAAATAAATATATATGCCTATACTGACATACATAGTATCCAGACCCTTTTAAAGGCATCTAATTTATTTGATAGCACCACCTCTTCAGGTAGTGAATTCTTACTGTAAAGAATCCCTTCCGCTGTCGTAGAATAATCTTTCTTCAAGTCCTAGCGGGTGACCTCTTGTCCTTTGTACCTTTCTGATAGGTACCTTCAGATTACTAGATTTCCCAATAGACAAAGAGTTAGACATTCTCCAACTTGGCTTTTTTTTTTTTTTTAGAACTAGGTTTTGTAGCTATGTTGTCTGTTAGATCACATATCTGTTAAAAGCATCAGTATACACATCCTGTACACACCATTTTTAACTAATCAGCACTTTGATGGTGCCATGGTAATAATATGATTCCTGATTTCTGCAGCTACTCATAAAGTTTCTCATAGTAGTTTTGTTAAGAAAAAATAAGTGTTTTTTTTTTTTTTTTTTTTTTAGATTTTAGGCACTCTTCCCCTTTTTAAACTACTAATCACAGATTTTGTTGCTGCAAGCAAGAAATAAATCCCTTAATAATAAGAAATAATAAAAGCACTGAGCATAAATGAGGCACACTTGACTAAATTTAACTAGACTTCATAATTTGAGTATTTTGTATATATATATATATATATATATATTTACATGTGTTAGATTTATAAGTTTATATTTTATATATATAGACATGTGTTTGTGTGTGTGTGTGTGTGTATATATATATATATATATATATATATATATATATATATATAAACTATTCCAAAAACTATTTACCATATTAAACTTTTTTTTTGCATGAATTGTTTGTTTTTGTTTCACTGATAATGTATTTTTTTCAGATTTGGAAATCCACTGCCTATTTATTAGTTAATAATATATATCAACAAATAATAAATCCTGTTTCAAATTTTCGAAAAATAGTAGGACAAAGAACATTGGATATTGTATCTTTATTTTTGTGATATTTTACACAATAAACTCACATGGTAGCATTGATTTTTTACTTAGATAAAATACATTTATAGCAATTTACAAATTTCTCAGTTTGAAAACATTTGCATAACATTTTATTAAACACAGTACTTTACATATAGTTTTTGTTGAAAAACATAGTATTATTTTATAATCTTTATTCAATAAAGCACAGCCTCACAAAGAAATTAGTGCCCCTTTTACCAAGTAAGAAAATTAGAAATTTAAAAAGATGTCATCTGGTAATTGATTGTTTTTAAATTAAGGTATTAGTATAATGTAAACAAAGGTGACATTTATAAAAGGCATTTTTGTTTTATCAAATATTCATGCAGGTGTGATTTTAATTTTTAACTGTGTTTCACGATATACCATGACTTAGTACGCCATCTATTAAAAAAACTAGTAGATTTTGGCACTTTTAAGTATAAAATCATTTACATGTAGAGGATGCATGTCAAGAGCACTGTTTCAGGGATTACTGAAACTCTCACCAATCATGTTTAAGACTTTGGAAAGATCAAGTAGAAAAAAGTCACATACCTGATACACTGTACCGAGTTTTAAATCCCTCAAACCATAATTCAGTATTATTTTTATAAATCATCATTGCAAAATAAATGAATAAAGGATGGATATGTCAGTAGGGGCAATGGTCAGGTTAGCTCTATATTCCACACTCTGTTGTAACATATAATTCATTTTAATTATAATACTATTTCAAAAAAGTAAACAATATCTATATTTGTTTAGGTAGATGGGGGAACCAGTAGCGAATATATCTCTTTGCGTTGATGCAATCCATTGGATTAAACAACCACATCATATCAAAACTAACACTCATTTTTTTTATTTCTTAATATAACACTTCCGATGTGATTAATGAATTGTTCATGACTAAGTCTCTTGCACTGCACAATTAACATTTTCTTCTTGAATTCCTCCTTCCACGGATCTTCATTTGTGCTACCACTTTAAAAACCCGCACTTCATGCCCATTAGTTACCTTTATTGTCACAGATTAAAAATATTTGTACCTTGAATCTCCATGTGCTCATCCAGCAGTAATTCTGCATCATCGATTCTACAGCGTAATTATCTTTTCATAAACAAGAGATATCTGAAGTCCTACTATTACTTCTGAAATACCTAGAACCCTGTTTGTATTACATTTTTTTTTTTTTTGCATGGGGACATTAAAATAGGTACAATCATGAAATGATAGTAAAACATTCAGAGTTTCAAAAGTCTCCAAGAAATACTGTATATGTCTACAGGAAAACCCCTGCTTTGAGCACCATTTCTTTAGTATGATCTGTACTTAGTAAATGTTAAGCAGGTTACAGAAGTACTATTCCACAAAATAAAACAAGTTTACCATTGCAAGTGAATTGCACCCACACTTTGTCAAAGTAAACGGTGTGTACGGATCTGCACAAAATTCTGGCAAGTCAAGGGTGATTGCGCCACAAAAACATAGCTGTAAGTCGTATGCTGTACAACGGCAGTCACAAGCATTCTAAAAGAAGCAACTCGACTGTCAAAAAAGACATAAGAATTCTCGTGGGGCTTGTGCTATCTAGACTTAAAACAAGCACTGCCTCTTACATGTTAGTGCATAACTGCTTAATGTAAATATCTTACATTACTTAAATCTATGGAAACAATAATTTATCAGATTAAGGAAATGTTTAAGTTGGCACATTCATGAAATAAAGTGTCTAAGCTCCAATAATTGTTTTCTAGTACAGCACGCATTCCTTCGTAGAGTCAAGTTTGTTTAATGAGACTGATTGTATAATGCGTTTTATTCTTTACATTGGTTTTCTCTCTTTGCGTTGTGCTTTTTTGTTTGTTGGTTTGCTCGATTGAGCCCTGGTTCCATGTGGTCATCTCATCCCACTCCACTATAGTTTAATCACAGATCATCTGATCATTACTCAGTAATTTGGCACAGTTAGTTTTATATTCTGCATTATCTCCAAAACAAATAAGAGCACAAGCTTTGTCAAACTGGAATTCACTCTAGCTAAACCAATGGAAATCTTCACATGTTTGTTTTCACTCTTTATATGTACGTGTGGGTGATGTTCCTTTATAGAAGATATTCCGAGTGCTCTCCGGACTGTTACTTCTCTCTGGGATTAAAATGATGTTGCCTTTTCTCCGTAGGGTAGAATCACGACTTGAAGAAATCGATAGAGTCTCTGAGCCAATTTCACTCCCTTCCACAGGTGTAACTCGTATTGTGGTAATCCCATGGAGAAGGTGGTCATTGTCTATGTTGCTCCTTTTTCTATCAGCAGTACCAAAAGTGTCTTTCAATGATTCACAGCTTTCAGAGTCTCTGTTGAGGTCATTCAGTTCGTAGGCTTGACGTAGGCTTCCTTTTTCTGGTGCTTTCCATTTCCATGATCCACTTCCTTCTCCCTCTAAAGGCATCTGTATTATTGGTCTGTTGTTCTCTGGGTGGGCTTCAATCCTCACAATATTTGTTGGTTCATGTTCTGTGAGAGCCTTGTATCTTATAGAACCAGTGCAACTTACTGTACTCCCATCTGAACCTTTAGGGCTTCCCTGTAACATCCCCTGCTGTTTGGACATGGCAATCACCTGCATGATCCTTGGCTGACTGTTACTTCGACAAGCAACACTTTTCTCTGCTACTTTAAGCCACTTTGACCTAGCTGAGCTACATTTAGGGGATGTGGATATGATATTCTCATGCGTTTCTTCTGGAATATGCACCAATTGAGAAGACCCTGGGCGTGACTGTATAGACACTCTAGGGCCACCAGGTATACCAGTGTTATTGCAGCCAGGTAAACCAGGCTGTAATTTTAGGTATGGATTACCAGGGCCAATGTGATCTCCATTGACACCAACCCTTACAGGCTCAGAGCTTGATCTCATTTCTATGACCCTTTGTGGCGAAAGTCCAGCTTCAGTCTCAATTACTTGTAATGACAACTTGCGACTTTCATTTTTAGTTTTCCATTGAGACAAAAGCTGTTTTGAGCGTGCCGAGTCCATTGAAGCATGAATAGTTGCATTTCTCCTGGCTGGGTCTTCCAGAGACGGTGTGTGTACTCTGGGCAGAGTGTTACTGAATGTGACCATGTTCTCTTTTCCCATAGGGCTTCGAGGAGTGATGACTTCGACATCAGTGCTTGCTCTCTTTATATTTGTGAGCGAGCTTGATTCTCTGTTATTTCTATTCAAGATGCTTTCGGAGTGGTGGGTGGAGATACCGTCCATGCTACTGCCATTCTTTCCTGGCAGTATTCTGCTTGCATCTTGACTTAGCTCTGTTAATGACCTAAGTGGTTCTCTTAGTGGTGGCGGAGGAGGTTTCTGAGGAATGTTGTCGTCACTTGGCTGGAAGTTTCCAACAGCATAGAGGCCCTATAATGTAGAAATATAGGACCATGGTTAAACATGATTTAAATCATAGGTTAGTGGTGGCCATTTCCATTCCTAAATGACTACTATGGGCAATGATTTGATAAATCAATCGAAATTAAAACTAAATTGATTGGCAAACTTTTCATAAATGATGTCTTACTGGTTTTAGCAGTCAGTACTAGGATTAGTTACCATTTCTATAAACAGTAGCCTAGAACAGTGTTTTCAAACATTTATAACGTATATGGATGGTTACTTGGGTTTGGGAGGAGAGATATCTTTAATCATTTAATTATGTAATAAAATAGGTTTTCCATCCAGGGCACGTTCCTTGCAATTTAATAGTATTATGAACAATGTATAGGAAAACATGCTGTAATTGACACTGTGACTGAATATGGATAAATCAGTGAATGATAAGATAATCATTAAGTTTTTTATGTTTGGTGTTGGATTCATGGGCTTTAGACTGCATTTGTGTTTCACCCCAATTATTAATGTAATAATACTTTTAGTGGCATTCACATGTGAAAACAGGTGGGGATTGCCAGAAGTATGGTTCAAATTATCCTGCCAATACGTTTTATAGCTTTTACTATAAAGTACAATTTATTAAATAATGAATATTTGAAACGGATCTGTTTTTTTCTGGGTTGACCATTCTCCCTGGTCAGATGTCTCCGTTCTAACTATTACTAATAAGGTCTATCTTCTTGGTGCAACATTCTCACATATGTATGTGAAATTTGACATGTCTTCCAGAAGATAGCTTGTGCTTCATTAAAACAAAAAAAATAATTTACTCCTTTAAGCACACCTTTTTTGCTGCCACTTTTTCTTTAAAGGGAGAGTACCACTTAAATTATTTTCTGTATGTTGTATACATTTTTAATATACGTGAAATTGACTTATTTTTTTACTGTAAAACCATTTCCTGTAGTTATACATTGAAAAACAAGGGCCTCTCAATCCTTTGAAGTCCAATAATTTGAGTTTGGGGAGATAGGCGGGGACTGTTGCTATAACAACTTAAAAAATCGATGACACTTTATTTGCAGTTTTTAGGAGATCGGGTACGCAGGAGAAAAAACGGGCATGGTAGATCTGTTTATTTTTCTTTACTTTACATGATGCAGTACTAATCTAAAACAATTATTTTGCAAACTGTAGGTGGAACAGCCCCTTTAAGTAGACTACATTGGTATGGACATATTTTGCCTATTACTCACCAGATAAATAGCAATTCCTCCACCCAATAAAAATCCACTGTAGACGTCAATTGGGTGATTCTTGTATTGAGTGATACGGGTAAGCCCACAGATAATTCCACAAATTATAAAGGAAAACACTAGCAATGGTTTCAGTAGCTTAGAAGAGTCTGTAAGTGTGGCGTTGAAGTACATCTAGAGGAAAAACGAAGATACATTATATAATATAATTATATTAAATTATAAATTAATGTACAGTGTTATTTAAACTCATGGCATTTAAATATATGTCCAGCCCCAGGTATGATGCCACTTACATCAATATACCAATTATTTTGTCACTCATGTCAATAAATTATAGAGTAAAAGGATGATCATAATCAAAAATGATGTCATACATAACCCAGCTCTATCCTAGGTCATGCATCAGGTGTTAACACCATGATTGGATCTGCTGTCTGTGACCAGGCTGCTCAGCCAATGCTTCTCAATGTCTAAACTCAATAAGGAATATTTCAGTGACCGTGATTGGACCACTTGCCCCTTTTTAGAAGAGCCCGCATGTGATTCAGACATAATATGTATTTCTTATAGTACAATAACATAGAATCCTGCTCATTTACCATTATAAAGCCTAACGCCCCAAGAGGTTTCAGTAGTGAATACAAATTAAGAAAGAAAGGATGGACAGAAACAAAATAGTGTTAGGATAAGCAAATCCCTTTCGGGAGTTTTTCACCTATAGCCAAATGGTTGAGCTCCCAGGTAAAGCAAGACCGCAGCGGAGGTCAAGATACAAACCGGGTCGGAAATGGGAATTCAACAACAGCAAATGACACTAGGCAGAGACCCCACAAGGATGATACTGTGCCCAAAGAAGGAATATATCACTCATCACTGTTTTTTTTTATTGTTGTCTATGGTTTTCAATGGTGTGGGATAAATCAACTAAGATCATTGAAAAGACCTCACTGAGTCTGAGAGTTGGGGTTAAATAGCTGAATCTGAATTTTTGCTTATCATTGGTGATCGGTGAAGCTGTTGACCAAATGGTATTTTTGCTCCTCACATTAAGCATTGACATATTGCATATTTCAACGGAGGCTGTCCAAAACTTTTTAAAGCACATTTCTGTGCTTGTGTCATTTTTACATTTTTTTTATTTATTATTATACAGACGTGCATTAGTGAGTTTGAGGTTTTATAACTAAACCTCATTATCTCAGCCTTTAATATTAATCTAAATGTGATCATGTTAGGCATAAAATCCACACTTTACTCTAATTATGTCTTTAATATTAATATTATGTTTTCATTTCTTCCACTCCGCCTATATTCATGGCTCTCTTACTTCTCTCTTTTCTTTCCATTCTCTCTATTTCTCTCCTCCCTCTAGTTACTTAAAACAGTTTAATCCCATGACATATCATTGAATCTTAAATATACATGATTAAATAATCCTGCATTGAAGGCCCTAATATTTAAATCCTATTCCCCTCTGACACGCTGTGGGTTAATTTGCTGGAGTGGGCAGAATGTGACTCCATTCCCTGAGGAATTAATTGATGGTTCTGCAAGTCTGGCTTCTTGCCTTTCCTGCTTGAGTTGTTCTATACGTAGGAGGGAACGAGATGTATTTTCAGCCCAGCTAAAAGCTTGTCGTAGTGTCAATCAATGTGTAACGCTAAATGGTTAGGGGATAATTCACAAGCAAAAATTGTTGTTTCCTTCCACTCTCTAATTATACAGAGGGTGACTTAAATCTCTCTGACTTTAACATGATGCAGGTTGCAGTATGAACATCACAAACAGTATTGGCTCAAATATAAGGCGACCTCATAAATTAGTTAAAGGGATAATTATAACCATTCACCCATGTGCAGGCTGATCCAGGTGGTATCTAGGCATTTCAGTATTCTTCTTGCTTAGTCTTCCTTTTTTATTATTTATGCTCATTCCTGCCCTGTTTTCATGTTTCCCTTGTTTTTTGCCCTGATCCATTTCTGGTTTTCTCTTCTGCCTGTCATTATGTTTCATTCCAGGTTATCTCTTCTTCTTTCTACCATGTTAGTTTGCTTCTTTATAAACCAAACCCATTTCTGTTCAGTCTGTGCTGCTACAGGTATTCCTTGTTTGTGTCTGTGTAATGTAAATCTTTAAACGTCTGTCATTAATTTTCTGATATTAAGTCTTAGTTAGGGACTTTCCTAAATGTGGGGTACCTTGACATGGTTGGCAAGCTAACATCTAATTGACCAATAGGTGAACCAAACCCAACATTTTCCCATATTTAGTGTTAGGCTAGTTCCTGTATTTGTGTTTTTTCCTTGTATGTTTCTCTTGTGTTCCTTAGCCCTGTCCTCTGTATGTAGTTTTAGTTATATTTGTGCCTGTCCCTTTAAGGTTTGTATCATTGCCCTTTGTCTGTGCCCTGCATTATATCTATGTTATTATCTGTATCTCTGCGCCTTGTATTGTATATCCTTAGTTTGGTTTCTCCTCTGTCCCACTCTAGTAATTCCTTAGCCCTGCACTCTGTATTCAGTTCTGTTCTGCCTCAGTTGATTTTCTGCTTTTGCTCTGCTTGTTCTATCTCTTAGTTTATCCTATCCTAGCCTGCAACATCCTGCTTTCCTGTCGAGTTATTATCCATGTCTGCTCCAGGATGTCTGCAGTTTTTCTCAGTCCTAGCCATGCTCTACTGGATACAGGAGATGAGTGCAAATAAGTGCACCTTTTATTGGCAAACTGAGTTATATTTTGGTTTTAATTGATAGGTGTGGTTTTAATGGGCATGATTTAGATGGAGGCAGCATTTCATTCTTGGACCCAGGAACTCCCCTTCGATCATTCCAGTTGCCTCCTTTCTCCCTCTCGGCAATCCCTTTTCCCACTTCCAAGCAACTTTTTCCACTACATCTTCACATCCACAATGCCCTTCTAGTTATAGGATTCCAACTAGAGTTACCCTCCAGCTGGGATTTTACAAGAAGGACAAGTCAATGTTACGTCTACGGAGACAATACCATTGCTAACATTCTTTTTTCAATTAAGGGTGGAAAACCTAATCCCAGTGTCCTGACTTTTAACTTCCAGGATAAATTAGCTCTCATCTCTCCACCTCTAGGATCCACTCGCTCTCTCACTATCCACTGCTTCCATGATCTCCTCCTCCTCCATTCCATGTCCATCTCTTGCCATTCTCCATGTTTCGCTTCTCTGTTGTTGGTGCAAGAGAGCTAAAACTTGTTGGAGATGCATTTTGGTAAAACTGGTAAACCTCCTACAGACCAAGTTACCAAGTGGTGCATATTCTTTGCCGTCTAATGATGGCATATGCTCGCCTTGCATGGTAGTATGTTTGTGTGCGGATACTCTGCTCAATTCGCAGCACTGCAGAATCGGTTGACTCACCCGCGACTATATAAATAGCATCACATCCTGTAAATAACATGACTTTTTCTGGTTTTAAAATTACATACGATTTTGTACTTACAGAAATGTAGACAGCTGCGAATGCTGCCAGGGTGGCGTGTTGGGACGGAAATGACTTCCTGCCAAAAAGTGATATAAAATAAATTATATGGCATTCAACAATGAACCATTAACACATCAACCTGTAAACATCAATCGGTGTATGAACAATTCAAATCGATGCAAATTTACATAACTCTCAACATCCATAATTGTTTGCATTGAATATTAAAACAAGGATTGCTATGACATGGAGTGGGCTCTGCTCGTCTTACATATTTGTCATGTATGGGAGAGAGGGGGAGAAGTCTGGGGACAAGTTCCTGTTGATCTATGAAGGAGAAAAGGAGGCCTGTACCTCCTGCTTCCTGTCTCGGCTCCACTCTGAAGGTATCAGAGAACTCCCAGACCATTCCGAGAACTCTTCTTTTGCTATAAGTATATATTTATATGGGATCCCAAAGAAAATAAGGCACATCCATTTAATGAAAACTGTTGACCATAATATAAGTTGCAACATTGCATTCTTGTTTCAGAAGCGTGCCTCTATTAAGAGAACACAAGGGTGTGCATAAAAATGAGCTTAAAACTCTACGGTCTTAGCCATTTAAAAAAAAAAAATCCCTATTACAGTCTATGAAAAAAAGGGTTCATTGGTCTACATACCTGCCAGCATTGATGATTGCAATGTCTGAACCAGAACAAATGTCTTCCAGAACGTATGGATTTTCCTTGCAGGATACATTCAAGGAGGTGTAGTTGGGCTTGCAGACAGTCAGGAAGTAGGGTGCTTGGTAACCAGTTGCAAGCTGAATAATATCAGTTATTAGAGCAGTGGAGCAGAGACCAAATACATGGACTCCTATAAGAAAAACCCACAATATAATGATTACGGACAGGAACATGACAATCATGGGCTTGTGGTGCACTCATGGAATATTATAATAACTACACCAACTTTTATGAGTTACTCCACACCCCTGTGTAATGTCAAACCAAAAAACACCTAAATAGTTTTTTTTGCAGTGTAACATTATAATTGTACTTTGTATACAATAAACCACAGTACATTTAGCCTGTGTTCAATTATGTCTACATAATGCTAAGAAGGATATGTTTGTGACATTACTATGTGGAACCGTATGCAACTTATATATATATATTTGCACAGGCACCTCATGGTTATGCCACACTAAAATAAAAACAGAAGAAAAAACATTCATTAATCATTCATCATTAAGGGTATGGAAAATTAGGTATTCATGTGATGTTGTTTGCAATATTCATGCTCTAGAAAATCTAGTTGGCTTTGGTACGTCCTTAACGTTTTGTAACTATTGTAGTAAGTCAAATTTCTATTTAAAGAAACCTATGCAATTGTATTATCAAGTTATAATCACGGACAGGGGTGGAAAAACAGAGACATTCTTTTATGTTAGAAAAATATTGGCCCAGTGAAGGGAGAGGTGGCAGTGCTGAAACTGATGCTGCACTAGAGCCCTTAACAGTCATGTTCTACACTGATCACAGCTAACTTTTAATTCCTATAATAAATAGTTTAAAAGAGGTATACCAGCTGATTTGATCGAATTCTCCAAATCGCCTATCTTTCCGACTTAGGTATTAATGGCTGATTTTTGCTATTCCCTTGTAAGATCACCACGGTACACTGTTTTAGTGAATAGAATGGATACTCTTCTACAGATACGTAGTAAATCGTAGCTGAAGCTAAAGTCTCATAATTAAATGTTACAGTTTAACTTATAAAGAGCTCCTGAAAGTCATTAACTTTTTCGTTGAAGGGGTGTTCTGATATTATGTCCCTGAATGCAGTTCTTACCCCCGGGGGATGTAAGGCTGTTTATAATTTGCATGGATTTTGTTAAAATCTCAGTGAACCTCCTGACCTCAACAGGAAAACAGTAAGTTCACCGGTTATATCATGACCCACATACAGCCACATGCCGGCAGCACATTCATTGACACTCTACTCAGTAGTGTATCTACCGCGAGGCAAACAAGGCGCTCGCCTAGGGCGGCGCCTTGTTTAGGGCGGCACTTTCACAGAGGTTGTTAAAGACCACTGGTGCTTTAAACCATTCTGGTGCGGCGAAGATTTTTACTTTCTTCTCCGTTTTGTTAAAAGTTGTTCCCTCTCTCTCTCTTCCCTTCCCACCCCCTCCCCTGGTGTGTGACTGAGTGTGATGGGAGTGTGTGTGTGATGGGAGTATGAGCTTGATGTGAGTCTGAATGCTATGTGTGATGTGGGGTCATGTAATGGAGGTGATGGGGCATGTCATAGGTGTGTAACGGTGCCTAGGGCAGCACAAAATCAAGATACACCACTGACTCTGCTGACTCGCTAAATAGCTACATCTCAGACATGTGCTACAATAACAAGTTCATTCAAATTCTCAATGTCTTAAACACAAATCTATATACACCAGACAAGCCAGAAGACTCTCTTTTCAAACAGAAATCCGAAACTTGCCATGCTCACACCACTGCAAGGGATTCTGGGTAGGCATATGCAAATAAGGTGAACAATAATCATTTTTAAATATAGAGTAGCTGAAGAGTAATATCCAAAACAATGCATTTGTCTCTTTGTGCAAAATATCTGCTATCCTGATAATTTTTTAAAGGAATACAGTAATACAGTTTTTGTTTTTACATGGGAAACAGGCTGCTCTCAATGCAATACTCAGGATGAAAAACAGATTACTATACATCTTACCTATAAACCGAACAGCTCTTCTCAGGAAGGAGTTGAAATTGCATCCTCCAGCATTAATATTTGCTTCAGCTCCTATGCCATTCTTTCTTTTAGACAGGCAACAGTACAGGACACCTTCACCTACCATTATCTATGGGGAACACAATATATGTATGTGTTATAAGAGAGTCAATAACAAATTAAGGGGTTAAATAAAAATCTGCTGTGCTTTATACTGGCTGGTGTAAAATACCAGGCTTAAGAGTTCCTCCAAGCTAGTCCCATATTAATGCCCAACATGCTAAATCTGTATAGGAGCAGATCATGGAGGACATATCTATCATATTAAGCCAAGAGCTGAACAAAAATAATAAAATTAAAGCCAGGTATATACTCCATCTACTCTCATCATTTCCCTGAGAATTAGAAGCATCGGTGACCATTTATAATTAACCCTTTTTATTTTACAAATTATGATAATGGCAATGGCCCCTTGTATTTACATTTGGGATGACTGTTTCTATGACTAAGGGCTATGAGCACGAACTGTGTCAGGTTAAATATACTGTATCATTGTGAAGATCCCCACGATTGCAAGTCACATTTAATATATATGATGGCAGAAAGAACAGTGGATGAAACACTGGGACTAAACTTATTAAATGAATGTGAATTTCTGTATTGAGAGGATGAAACATGCTGCAAGGCTATCTCTCCATCACATGGTCAATAACTTCTTGTTTGTCAGCCACTTTGTCATGAGCTGTGACAGTAAATCAAAGCTGTTATGTTATCATTGACTTTTCTTTTAAACATTCCGCTGTTCATATTTCCTCTCCGTGATATGATTATGCACCCTCACTGGATAATTCTTTTATTTGGATAGTTATTTAAACTGTGGCGCCAACAATGCCAAATAAAAAAAGGAAAGTAACTCAATACAAAAGGTATATTTGTCATCATTTATATCGTGAAATGATATTGATTACATGCCAGATAATTCCCTTATAACCTGGTGTTCCATTGATGCTGTTTTCCATACTCTTGATTCTGGTATCCAACACGTACAAGAGTTGCTTTGAAAGGAAATTAATATTGAAAAAAATAGACTTTGGAAAATATGACAGTATGAAAGCTATTCTTTTTTTAAAACAAACCTATACAACATGTTCAGTTATTTTACCATTTAGCAGCAAGTGCTGCACATGTAATGGCTGCCATTTTGCATCCCAGCTTGGGTCTGCCACTCAAGCACCGTGCTGTCCCACCTCTCAGCTCCATATAGCGCCACCCACATATTACATGTGACCATCATCCTCCCATAAGGAGCCTTGTTACCAGTATGCAAGCTAGGTGGCAAGATGGCAGCCATACATGTGCAACAGTTGCTGCTAAATAGTAAAAAAGATATTTTGTATAGGTTTTTTTTTTTTTAATGGCCCAGCTATATTACGGCTTATTTGTTTAGTCAAACAAAGTCTGAAAGTTTGGTCTTTTCTATTTAAACCTTTAGTAGGGGATGACTAATTTATATTGTTGTTCAGCTTGCAACAGGTCTAGAGAACAGTCAAGTCCTTAAATGTCACTAAGAGGCCATATTTTATGGATATTAAAACTCGAGCACAGAGATATCAGTCAAATGTGCCAAGCTATTGACCAGGCTACATTCTGAAAAATATAATTAAATCACAAACTGTTGTTATAGAGAAAGGGATTTCACCATCATTCACCTACAACATTTCTATGAATGTATATAGTTTGTTATTGAAATTACCCTTTTTTTTCAAATGTAATTCTTCATTAAACATTTTCTTTACAAATAACATTGGGCATTCACTCTAGTCCCATTCCAGACAGAGTGTATAGAAAAAAAAATAAAAACCAAGACAAACATATGCTTAACAAAAAAAACTACCAACACAATTTTAGATAAACAAAAATGTTTAAATACCTAAATATATATATATGTTACTTTCCCTCTCTACTCCCATCCTTTCCAAATACTCCATGTTTTGTTGTAATCTTTCATGGTGTTTGTCAAGCAGTAATGTAACTGTTCATAATAACTATTCAAATCTACTGTTGCTATTATTTCCTCTATATCCGGCACATTTTGTGTTTTCCAGTTTTTGGCTGTACCTCGTTTCCCCACCAGCAATATATGTCCCACCAATCTTCCTATATGCGTTGATGTTAATTCTGGGAAAATGTTAAATAATACTATTTTTCCACTTTTGTTCCAGTTGACTCCTGTTATCTCTCTTATCAACTGGAAGATTTTTTTCCCAGTATTCCATCACCTTCGGGCATTCCCATCATATGTGCCGCACTGAGCCCTACATTCCACATCCTCTCCAACATTCCACAGAGGAGGTATTTGAACATTGAAATGACCCTTTAATGCTCTCCAAAGTACAAGTCATCAAAACCTTCCTGCAAACTATTCTACAGCACACAAAATATTGCATATTCTCTCTATATCATCAGTGTATGAAATCTGGACTGACCATTGGGCACCCAATGACATCAAGGTCGTTCAAGGGCAGACGTTTAATGCACTGTCGGAGTGGTTGTTCCATTTCATAGAAAAAAGCTAATGTACAGTAAGAGAACAGCAGCGTGCTGAGTTATTAGTATTGGCTACATTGTGTTCATTTGCCTAATGCCCTTTATATTATTTGCCTCTATTGCCCTACTTCTAATACTGCTTTTTTGATGGTAAAGCGGTACATTTATAAAACAGATGCAGTAGGTTGCATGAGCACAGTCAGTAAAAGTATTTTAAAATAAAATGGTTATTTACGGTAACACTAATTTACATACCTAAAGCTAATTTATAAAAGTTTTCAAAAGAGTTCAAACAAAAACTTTTCCTTCATAACTCACAGACAAAAAAAAACACATGAATTTAGTTCACAAACACTCTTTTGTTCTGTATTGAAAATCTAGAAAGCATTAGCTGTGGGAAATGTTACCCACCCCATCCCATAGTTCTGTTGCTCCACTGTTCACTCATCTATATAAGTACATTTGTTCTTAGGCAGAAACTACCAACGAATGGTTATATCAATAATGATATATTTCGGTTTCTGTAAACTATATGCTATTAACATTAGGACCAAAGACTGCCTTGGACTACATGGAATGCCCCTGTAATGTATAGATCTGCTAATATTAAACAATTAGGACATGCCATGCTGGCATAAGATGTTTAAAAATCCCATTTTGTGATAGCATAGTATACTATTGGTTCTTAAAGGGACTTTATAACCTGGACATTGTTTACTGTGCATGTAGAGCATACAAAATGGTTGAAAATGATCTATACATTGTGTTAGCAAAACTGCAAGTAAATGCATAAACTAGGAGAAAAATGTGATTTAAATGTGTCTACTGCTTATTACATTACCAGTGGCACGGTATGCAAATGAACTTCTTTTCAATGAAAATGTGTCATTTGCATACCGTGCCACAGGTGATGTCATAAGAAGGAGACTCCACAGACACATTTAAATCACATTTTTCTCCTAATTTAGGCTTTTGATTGCAATTTTGCTAAAAAAAAATGTATAGATCATTTTCAATAATCTTTTCATAAATAAATAGTCATGTTGTTCATGTACATAGTCATGTATTGTATGCAGTACTGGAGACCGTATCTCCAGAAAGATATTGATACTTTGGAGAGAGTTCAGAGAAGGGCTACTAAACTGGTTCATGGGTTGAAGGATAAAACTTACCAGGAAAGGTTAAAGCATCTTAACATGTATAGCTTGGAGGAAAGACGTAACAGGGGGGATATGATAGAAACATTTAAATACATAAAGGGAATCAACACAGTAAAGGAAGAGAGTATATTAAAAAGAAGAAAAACTACCACAACTAGAGGACATAGTCTTAAATTAGAGGGGCAACGATTTAAAAGTAATATCAGGAAGTATTACTTTACTGAGAGAGTAGTGGATGTATGGAATAGCCTTCCAGCAGAAGTGGTAGAGGTAAACACAGTCAAGGATTATAAGCATGCGTGGGATAGACACAAGGCTATCCTAGCTATAAGACCGGGAACGGGGGACTAATAAAAGTACTCCAAAAAAATTGGGCAGACTAGATGGACCGAATGGTTCTTATCTGCCGACACATTCTATGTTTCTATGTGATACTGTCCCTTTAAGGGGCTCGGAGTGGGAAGGCGAAAGTTTAATCGTTGGGTTACATTGAAAGGGAGGTCGGTGAATATGAAGCTTTGAACGTGTGAACACAGAAATATGCATTGTTAATAGACAGTATTATGTAAAAAGGTTGCAAAGGGTAAGGAATACTGTACCGTTGCTGCTGGTCCTGCAAATGCCAAGCAGAGTAGCATGAGGAATGGGATGGTCTCCTGGTTAGGTTCAATATAGGGCATACTGAGGCTTCTATCATAGCAGCTAAACCCTGAATGAACAGGTTTAAAGACATCTGTCAGCTCCAGGAAATACAGACTCACCACTGATGAAGCCAGAATTGGCAACTAATGGAGAGAACAGAAGATGTATTTAATAAATCATACTTAGTACAAATAACAATGCATTAATGGTAAAGACCAGAGATTTATACCAGGAAGAAAATATATTGCGTTTTACACCACTTTTAAAATATGCCATTGTGCCATATAACTTTGACAAATCAAATACATTTCTAATAAGCAGGTATAGGTGTGTAGATTTTGCTTATTGAGCTATATTCAATGATGATGGCCATATAATACCTTAGGATGCAATAACATATTTTAAGTTAAAAGCCACTGTTAAGTGATAACTAAGGTCATTGAATCTATCCCAATATATCCTTAGAAAACCAAACAAACATAAGGCATGGCCATTGCTATGTAAGAAACAGTAGTTATGACAATATTTTCATTTTTTTTTATTGCTGGGATCAGAAAAATAAGTCAACATGTGGTTTACTGGCCAAGAAATGTGGCCATATCACGTATCTTCATGCTTCTTCTTAAGTCGTGACATCGATAAATTAATTTATTTGGGCTAACAGCATCACCTTTAGAGCTAGTGAGTGATTCCCACTGCTAGCCCTTTGCTTATTTCTAGAGCATCATTGTAAACAGCACAGAAGCCTGGGATTTCTATGTGATCATAAGAGGTCTGGAACTTCAGAAACATCAGGAAGTACATTTGAATGACTGGGTTTGATTTCAAATTCATCTTAGGTCAATGCAACCACTGAAAATACATGTCTGGTTTGATCCATGGAGAACAAGGTCTTGCACTGTATTCACCTCATCAGCATCCCAAGCACACTTTGTCTGCCATGTGAGAGGCGTGACACAGAACTTGTGCATCTTTATTATCCATGTTGTTTCATGGATTGTAAAACAAAAGGTCAATCAGACAAGGAGCCAAGACGACATTCACTGTATGGGATACATTGTCATTTAATTAACTGCATTGCTAACCATTGTGTATGAAGTCATACGACAAGGTCACAGTGTTACTAAAACATTGTACAGAAGACATGGTAAGAATAATTCTATTGTGATTATGTACAAAGCCCAGTTATGTAGCAACGTCTTGGAGCAATCACCATGCAATCCAATAGATGTGCCTGCTGTCTGTCCCAATTGTAGCTCTTTGCCTCATAATGGACCTTTATAATCTAAGCCAACTGCTCACGTTCAAGATTACATGATAGACTGTAATGCTGCTACCCGTTAACTGACAATTAACACACTAAGACAAACTGAGTCATGGATAGTCTTCTTTTCTACCTGTGTTCCTCTGCAGGACACTGAATCACTGCAATTACTGGGAAGAAAATAATGAGAAGGATTAAAATCTCATGTCTATAAGTGCAATTACATTGGCTATGCTTGTCCCTGGTATATAATCTTTTCTTGTAGATGTCTATTATTTAAACTGAAAGTCAAAAGGAGATATTTGATATTAATGCAATGTAGGATCCATATTAAATTATATTTTTGCATTTATAACTCTGTATCACTATTATCTAACAGCTATTGTGCTCACACCAGCTTAATATTGTCACCCCCTGTATCCTGACCATCGAGGGTACCTCTGTCTCCAATCCTGGAGGTCTTTGATGATGGCAAGCCAGATAGGGGAGACCTCATCCTTCAGGCTGTCATGTGCATTCCAGTCTTCCATTCACACACCATGCATGCACATGACAGTACCATTCTGTTCCCCTTTAAGGGGTATTTATCAATTTCACTCCTTCCCTCCCTATTAGCCAGGGGGGAAGGTCTTTCCTGTGATAATACTCTGTACCTTGTGCTGTGCTTTTGCTTATTACTTGGATTCTCATTTTTTTGACCTTAGGTATTATTTTGACCATCCTTATCTCTCCAGTCTTTGATCTCAGCTATTATTCTGAGCATCTGATTTCTCCAGTCCTTGACCTCAGCTATTATTCTGACCATCCTATTTCTCCAGTCTTTGATCTCAGCTATTATTCTGAGCATCTGATCTCTCCAGTCCTTGACCTCAGCTATTATTCTGTGCATCTGATCTCACCAGTCTTTGACCTCGGCTATTATTCTGACCATCTGATCTCTCTAGTCCTTGACCTTGGCTATTATTCTGACCATCTGATCTCTCCAGTCCTTGACCTCAGCTATTATTCTGTGCATCTGATCTCTCCAGTCCTTGACCTCAGCTATTATTCTGTGCATCTGATCTCACCAGTCTTTGACCTCGGCTATTATTCTGACCATCTGATCTCTCTAGTCCTTGACCTCAGCTATTATTCTGACCATCTGATCTCACCAGTCCTTGACCTCGGCTATTATTCTGAGCATCTTATCTCTCCAGTCCTTGACCTCAGCTATTATTCTGACCATCTGATCTCTCCAGTCCTTGACATCGACTATTATTCTGAACATCAGATCTCTCCAGTCCTTGACCTTGGCTATTTTCCTGACCATCCTATTTCTCCAGTCCTTGACCTCAGCTATTATCCTAACCATCCTATTTCTCCAGTCCTTGACATCAGCTATTATCCTGACCATCCTATTTCTCCAGTCTATGTCCTCAGCTATTATTCTGAACATCAGATCTCTCCAGTCCTTGACCTCAGCTAGTATCCTGACCATCCTATTCCTCCAGTCCTTGACCTCAGCTGACCATCCCTATTTCTCCATTCTATGTCCTCAGCCTGCCAGAGATCTGCTCTGTATTTCAGCTACTTCATCACTGATTTCCCATAACATGACAAATATAGTTGTAGTATATGCAATGGTTAGGTGACAGGGCCCCTCAAACTGACAGAAATGCAGTACAAATGTCTGAAAATGTTATGAAAAACTAATCATTTGTAGGTACGAGTAATTGTGTAGGAACTCTAACTCTACTTCATGAGGCAGGATGTAAAGTGGATTTCGCTGAATCTATAAGCCTGCAAACCAAATTGTGAATGTTTTGATCATCTCAATTTTGCTTAAAATTGAAAACCTAGCAGTGAGAGCATTCTGTTGGGAAGAGATACATGTGAATACATGACTCATATAACAGGAAAGGAGAGGTCTGAAGACACATGTCCAGTTTGACATATTTAGCCAAAATGTAACATGCATAAAAACTAACCAAAATTGCTTTAAAATACTAACATAGTTTCTCTTTCAATCTTTACGCCACGCATGCATGTGTGTAATAAGTGTAGCACATCTGCAACACCACATAATACATATCTACCTGTCTATTTCAGGAAAGGCATGCATGTCATTTTGTTTAGCACTCATGTGCAGCGTATGTATAGTTCAAATGCATATGTGATATATGTGTGACAATGTTGTTGTCATGGTCTCTTTGGTTACAATGTACTTTACATTATCTATATCCTGAAGGATATACATGAACTATTTGAAAGAGTATTAATTATTTGCTATTGAAATATATTATGCACATACCGGTATGTATGATCTGTAATTCAGAGCTTCGTATACATCACAGTATTGATTGAAATGAGCAGATTGCTTTTTTGTTTATTTTTTTGTTTTACTAATTTGAGGTCTCTACACAGTATTGTCAATATTTTTATACCCCTTTCAGTTGGGTCCAATTTCTCTTTCATGGCATATATTAATTATAATCAAATATTAAACAATATAGATTTAGATGGTTAAAGTGTATTAAACTATTTATATCTAGAAGGTTATTTGTGGTCTTAAAGGGGATGGGGGATACTTGAAGGTGGAGGACCTAGTCCGGATTGGAATGTATCAGTACATACTCAGGAGTTGTAATTAAAGACTTTTTATATAACAATGCTTTGTGAGCTGTAAAGTAGGTTAGTGTATTGATTTTAGGTGTTTGATTTTCACTGCACTTACTTATGTAACCCTCTATGATGTGTCAAATCTTTCATAAATGTAAGGTTCTAAAGGGATTTAAAAAAAAAAATGTTTGGTTATGTTATTTATACTTTATGTAATGTGTAATAGCATTAAGTAACATTTATTCGGAATGCTTTTTTCCCCCTATTATTGAAAAGTTCAGATTTTTTTCATCAGCATCTTTGCAAATCAGTGCAGATGGGTCGATTCAATAAAATTCAAGAATAGCTCGAGGAGGTCGACTTTCATTTTGAGACCAAGTCACACTCGGCACTCGAGTTTGACTTATAAAAAAAAAAACCCCAGGTTTGAATCTTCCCCATGGAAAGTCATTGGAGGTGAGATGATCAAAGCTATTTTTGAGACTAAGTCAGATTTTACTCAATTTTCATTTCATCTCAAATGACTTTGTATGACCGAGCTGCCCAAAAGTGCTTTGGGTCTGGGAAGTGGGGTTGTTATTAGCCTTCAAGAATGGTGCTTTTTTATGTATGTTTGCCAATGAGAGGAGTCTAGTCAATAAAAGCGATATATGTTTTTAGATTTTTTAAGAAAAAAATCCGTAGATAATAATCCAAGTAGCGCATTGCTATTTCATAACCTTTTTTTCCCCACATTACGATAATGACACTGTAACATCGATATCTGTCATAAATCCCGGAATCACCCCCCACATGCACATATTTTTCAAAATTACACAACCCAGGATATGTAACTTGGTGTATTTTGACAGTTTTCATGCAGCCATTTTACCACCAATCTTTGCCAATATTTGTGTGTGTTTATCCCCCCCCACCCCACACACACTATGTACTTCAGGTATGAATTTATAGGGATTGTTATAATTTATTTCCACACATTGCCCCCATATACAAAGGTTTGTTAGGAGAATGTGGCAGATACAAAGTAATTGCACCTTTAAATCATGTCATTTTTATTGATTGCTTGCAGACTTCATTTCCTATCATGCTCAGCCAGTCAACGTGGCCGTAGCATCTTAGGAAATGTAGTCTACAATAGCAAGCACCGATTCTTGATATCTTGCGGCTGCATGGGTGACATAACCCCTATATACTGCTGGGGGCTTGTGCGAAACACTACTCTGAATACATGCTAGTCTCCCTTTAATGGGCACTTAGAAGATTAATATTTTAAAGTATTTCACAGGCCGAACTTGTAAGACGTTCCCTAATGTATCAGTGCCCCATTGTTACATTGTAACATATCACCGTACCAAAAAATAGTGTCCTACTTATATGCAAATGAATCAAACAATCCCATAAAGCAAAAAACACAACCAAAATAAAAATCATGCAGTTCATTCATCTTTATAATTTGGGCTTGACAAATAAAATATTTATGTTCATGTTATGTTATTTACAATATTAATGCTATAAATAAAACTTATTGGCATTAGTATGTCCTTGTATCTGTTTCAGATTGACACATTTCTATTAAAGACACTTGTACAACACGCAACTTCAACAATGCAATGTATACATTTTATTAGCCAATCTGTTATTATAGCCACATAGGCATGAATGATTGTAAGCTAAAGCTTCTAATTTCTACTGTATATTTTTAAAAGCGGTATTTGGAAGTCATTTAGATCCTTATCAAAACTGCACTCATTGTTTTAATTACAAGGACATTTTTATGGATATCAGTAGCCTTGTACTCAGTTCTACAAAGTAATGATTAGTAACAAACTAGGATTTATCCCATGTAATATAATGAGGCCATTATATAAAAAAAATGTATATAGAATTAAATAACTGCAACCCTGATGTATTTTTATAAACATCCCTCATTACAAGGTGGTCATCATGAATGTGGTCATCTTGGATCTCTGTTACTTTGTCCAGCTTTGTCCTGTATTGAGTACCAATTTCTAAGTACCATTGGTGATTTTATTTGGCTTTTCCCTATTTACTTTCTGTTTATGTATTTTTTTTTTCAAACACTTAGCTTCTTATACCTGAAAGTTATGAACAGAGCATAGAAATTGAGTCTATATTTTCAAATGTTTACAAATAATAGATAGGTTTTCAAGACATGTTTAATAATACATTAGTAACACTTAGATGTCCTGTCTCGTATGCTTAGAACATATTACTAACTAGAATTCACCTGACTTCCTCTTTCTGTTTGCCTGTTTATGATATGTATTTTAAATGTAATTTAAAAACAATAATAATTAAAAGAAAAATGTATTTGCTAGACCAACTTAGAGGTGCTTTTCCACATAGACTTTTTTTTTGCACATTTTTAAGCTCAACAACAGTAAACTGACAGTAATGTGCAATGTGTAAGAATAGCACAGACTCCACAGCAATAAAACTCACAGTAATGTGCAGTGTGTGAGTGTAATACAGACTCCACAGCAATACAGTAATACAAATTATAGTAATGTGCGGTGTGTGAGTGTATTAGAGACTCCACAGCATTAAAATCCTCAGAAATATGCAAGTGTGTGTATTACAGACTCCTCCACAATAAAAATGACAGTAATGTGATGTGTGTGTGTGTATATCACATACTCAACAGCAATATGTTAGGGGAAACTCAAATTCCTTGTGTTAACAGCATCACAAGAGTAAATTCAGCATTGGAAGAGTTAACTTCAGGGAAGGGTTAAAGCCCCCTCCCCAATTGGAGGGAGCACATTCTTTGTCTGTGCCTGACGCATAATTTACATACATGAGTTTGGTCATTGTTAACTCCCTAAGTTTAATGGTACAGAAGGTTCTGTCTTATCTGTCCAGTTGAAGGCTGAAGAAGAGGAGGATGTAACCTTGTTTTTTATCCTGTCTCTGCATCTCAGGAGTTTTGTTATTTCTCCAAGTAGTCACAAAGAACCGCAGATATATTGCTTTTAGTTAACTATATAAATATATATTTGTAACACGTAAGTATTCTACGTCTACACATCTTTTGTATCCATTTTATGCACCAAATATTAACCAATGATGTTGCACTAGCCAATGCCTTGTTACTTCTATATAAGTGCTTCTCTAAACAATAAAAAGTCAGAGTTACTTAAAGAACGACCTTTGTGTCTGAATTGAGTTACTCTCCGAACGTTCGCTGAAGTTCTTCTCCCACCAAGAGAATCCAAATCAGAATGATACATTGCCATATACCAGAGACGTGCTAGTTCCTTCCTTTCACAATAAGACTCACAGTAATGTGCAGCGTGTGATTGTATCACAGACTCCACAGCAATAAAACCCTCAGTAATGTGCAGTGTGTGAGTGTATCACAGACTCCACAGCAATAAAACCCTCAGTAATGTGCAGTGTGTGAATGTATTACAGCCTGCAGACAGTAGTGTATCTTCCACAAGGCAAACAAGGCACTCTGCTAGGGCAGCACTTTGCCAGTAGGTGTTAAAGCACACTTTAAAGCAAGCTTTAGATTTAGGGTGATGGGGGCATGTAATGGATGTGGTCGGGGTATGTAATGAGGGTGATGGTGGCATGTAATGGGGTTGATGGGGCATTTAGTGTGTATGCAATGTGGATGATGTGGCATGTAATGGGGTGATTGGGAATTTAATGTGTGTGCAATGTTGTTGATGAGGCACGTCGTGGGTGTGCAATGTGGGTGATTGGTCATGTCGTAGGTGTGCAACGTGAGTGGGGGGTGCCCGAATTTTGTCTGCCTAGGGCAGCACAAAACCAAGATACAACACTGACTGCAGAGCAATAA
This sequence comes from Pelodytes ibericus, assembly GCA_036172795.1. Classification (NCBI taxonomy): domain Eukaryota; kingdom Metazoa; phylum Chordata; class Amphibia; order Anura; family Pelodytidae; genus Pelodytes; species Pelodytes ibericus. The sequence continues at coordinate 20,166,913 of CM069865.1, forward strand.
AACCCATAGTAATGTGCAATGTGTGAGTGCATCACAGACTCCACAGCAATAAAACCCTCAGTAATGTGCAGTGTGTGAATGTATCACAGACTCCATACCAATAAGACTCATAAAAATTAGCAGCGTGTGAGTGCATTACAGACTCCACCGCAATAAAACCCTCAGTAATGTGCAGTGTGTGAATGTATCACATACTCCATACCAATAAGACTCATAATAATTAGCAGCGTGTGAGTGCATTACAGACTCCACCGCAATTAAACCCTCAGTAATGTGCAGTGTGTGAGTGTATCACAGACTCTATAGCAATAAAACTCGTAATAATGTGCAGTGTGTGAGTATATCACAGACTCCACAGCAATAAAACTCACAGTAATGTGCTGTGTGTGAGGTAAACCCTCTACTAAAGTTCGGCATGGGAGCTATATTCTAAGGTCCTCTACATGTTATAATCTTCCTTTGCAGGTGGTGGGTTTATAACTTTCTTATTTTCTATATTCAGTGTAAATGTACTGTTTGCATAATCATCTGATAATGAATTTACTAAATGAGAGCAATGTATGGTAGAATTAATCACTCTGAGTGGGAAGATATTTAACATTTTACGGGTTTAGAAATCTTTCTCTATTTGTGATGAAGAAAGCTACTATGTGACTACTTGTTAAGTAGTCTGTGATTTTACCCCACATTAACACACACAATGGGTCCAGCGTATGTATGTAAAGCAAACACATACTTTAAGTGAAGCACTTCATTCCTCCCCCCCCCCCCCCTTCACTTGTTGTCTCTCATCTTATGTAGTCTACAAATACAGAGCAAAAGTCTTAATAGACAGGATGGTCCTCACCCAAGTCTGTAGTGGTCGCACAAGTAGAAGTCTCTGTGTCTTTAAAATAGAAACGTCCATAAACGGGAATGATTGAATGACATCCTTACTGGGAAGTGTTCTTATAGGGAAGGTGCTTAAAGTAGTGTATGCCGGTACTGTACTTTCTCCCATGACTGTTTAGTCTACTGTGTTATTTAATGCTATTCATGTATTAACCCTATTGCTGCTATAGTCTATATTGTGATAGAATGTATCTAATCTCCTCCTCTAACCAATATTGCACTGATACCTTTCTTGTGAATAAAATGTTCTTTCAAAAAAAAAAAAAAAATATTATCTTGTCCAAAAAAAATCTTGTACTCATAATAGGAAGAATTATGTAAACCTATCTATCTTCTATCTATATTGCTCATTCACTCGCTACTTTCTTTCATTCCCTATCACCCTCTTTACTACTAAGGGAAGGGTTAGCTTCCCTTGTTTACAATAAAAGTAAATTAATTCATTAATGACAATTAGAAATAATAAAATATTTATGCAAATTGTTCTCTGATGTTGCTGTTTGACTTTTAGTCGTTATAATTCTAAAATAAACAACTCTGGTCCCCACTAGAAACAATCCAGTAACATAAATAAAACAAATGTCAAAACATTGAGCAGTGCACACGGATGATTAGTAAAAACAATACATTACTGGTTAGGAACTCTGAAGAAAACATAATGGCATCCAGTGAGCCTAAACTGTTGAATCATCAAATTACTTCTATTGGTTGATGAGCTCCAGGACAATCAGAAACATCTTAATATTTTCCTTCTGGTAAAACACTTTTTAAAGATAATATTCAGGTGTCTAGAAGATAATATTCAACTTTTTAAAGATAATATTCAGGTGTCTCTTTACCGTTTTATTGGCTGACCAGTTTGTTGTTCTTTTCCAGTGTTGAGAGATCCTCGGAAATGTACACAAGGTTGGCAGGCATCATCATTGTACAATGGTTCTCAACAACAACAGGAAGATCCGATGGTGTAAAACAAAGCAGCTATAACCTGTGATTCATTTCTTCTGTTTGACAGAAAGATTACACATTGTCTCTTTTTGAGAACCTGATATATAAAAATATGGTATCAGAAGCTGCATGCTGCTGCAATGGGGGTAGATCATTTATCCTGACTGATTTATAGTAGTTTGGATCAGTCCCCAAAAACTTGATTTAGCATTTCTAACAGGGCTATTTGTTGTAATATACTGATAGTCACAGTAGTGCAACTTATATATACCCCTTAATGTATCACCTTGTGCACATAATAGTCCCTCATAAAGGGATTTAATTTGAATTGATGATGGACCCCTCATGCAAAGGCCATGGAACAGTCTTTTGGTAACGGCAAAAAAAAGCTGACAAATTCGAAGAGGTTAAGCAAAGTGGAATTTAAACTCCTTTACTAATAAACAAAATACATAAAATACACTAAACAGCGGCAAGCACCAATGTGAGGACCTATAAGGGTCTGACATGTAATTCAACTCACTCGTGCCATTACAGAGGAAATAATTCTACAGCCTAATCCCACCTGTAAAGGTGAATCTTAATAAGAATATGTAGAATGTTATATTTATGTATGATTTAATGCAGCTGTGATAATACAGTTCACAGCGTACCGTAATTTGTCAGCAATAGTTATATGTTGGTAAAGCTATAGTCCATCATTAATAGTAGTTTAGATATATCCATCCGAGAGAACATTTCTCTGAATATATATATCAGTGGGACCCCCTCATCCCTAATTTCAAGGAGTATTAAAATGTATTAGACTTTGTAGAACATGAACTTCAAATCAAGTTTTCCCTGCTAGGTGATGTGAGAGGTGCCCACCTTGCTATTGCCTACATAGATTTAAAGTTGGAGTTGAACAAGAAGCAGAGACGAATGTGCTATAATAGAATCCAGACTGGTAAAGAGTAAGGGGAGAAACAGGACTGTCCAGAAAAAAAACTTGGAATGATGTACATCTGGAGATGGTAAAAGCCTTCAAGCTATATTCACCCTGGACAATGATGATGCTCCTGAGTTGAATGTATACAGGCGTTCACAATTCACTGAGACAAAATGCTCCGACTACCTCAACCTTAACAGGGCAAACGTCAACAGCACACACGACGCGTTTCGTTCAGAATATTGCATTTTCTCAAAGCCAAAGTGCTTCACATTATTAGTCCGATATGTATACTGGCTAATACTCATCCCAATTGAAAGTCAATTAAAGACATGTGTAGTGTAAATCATAGATACAAAAGCCACAATATATTTTATATTCTGTCATTCAAAATATTCAATTAATTGAATCTGTTAAATCACCACATGTCTCATTTGAAGTCTCAATGCTTATATATATATACTGGCTAATGCTCCTCTCAGTGGAAAGTCAATTAAAGCCAGGTGTAGTATAAATCATATAGATAAAAAGCCACAGTATATTTTATATTCTGTCATTCAAAATATTCAATTAATTGAATCTCTTTAATTACCAGGTGTCTCATATGGAGTCATGATGCTTATTAATGAATAAATATAATGTAATAGATAAAAAAAGTGGAAATTCTCGACATTAGAAATGGACTTTCAAATGTCGAGATGTTTGACCAACATAATGCAGTACACATTAACACATAATCTATACAATTAAAACATGTAACATTTTCATTGATCTTATAGGTGCTGTCTGGTATCCAAAATGCATCTTCCAATTATTAATGCATATTAATGTGCCTTCATGGCACTTTACAATGCATGTTTTATATTTTGCATTGCTTAAAATATAAAATACTTACAGCTTGATGAAATTGTGAAATTACAGCCATTTGAAAGAAACCAAGACTGCCCACACTAGCTGAGATGCTTTTGCTGCATGAACCAATGAGAATAATGACATTGAAATTAATGGAATTTCCTGTCTCTCTAATGATGGCATCAGACAATGTATTGAACTGTTAAGAAATACTACAGTGTACGAGTGCAAGTCTAATACAGTCCACACAATATATTCTATTCCAGCAGCACAGGAAGTGACTAAATTAAACACAACTTTATATGTTCGGTTTCTATATAATCAGTGCTGCCGCACCTGCAGTGAACATGCAGAGTAATCACTGGGGGAGGGATTGAGCCAAATATTAAAAATGTGATTCATACAGAATGCCTGCATCAAATCACACTAAAAAAAAAGCCTGTGCACTATTCAAGCCGTAATCTTCAACTCCCACAAAAGTGAGTTTGGGGAGTAGACTGTCCCTTTAAGGATACTGTCAGTAGATTTATCCTTAACTGTAGCTGTGATTGATGTATCCATCATTCCAGGTACTCTTGTTTTGTATTCTAGAAGGTTCGGTTCCTCCTATAAGACTATAAGTTTGCCACTGCTACTTGTTCAACTTCCATCTTTTGGTTGTATACCTCCTTTACTAAGTGGATGCTTAATCTTGAAGAAAAGGAGAAAACCCCATTGGGGTAAGCCGGCTCTACCAGTGGCTATAAAAAGTTCTCTGTGTGTCCCGGATTGTGGGTGCTTCAAAGGCTTGCATCCACAAGCCTATGAATAAGCGTGTTGTCACGCGAAACGCGTAAAGGTGAATCCATTTCCCCTTTCTTTGTTTCATATTTATTCCTGTGAATTCTCACTGTATTTGGTAGGATCGTCCCAACAAATTTTGCACACTTTTTTACCGGAACCTGGAGTACAAGACTCAGGGTGGAAAATGCACCCATAAGATTAAATTGGGGAGAGACAGGCAAAAGTGTGGAATGGAAAAACACAGTCAAAAATGGAGGATATGGGGAGAGGCAGACCTAAGGAGAGATGAGGAGAGATGGACAAAAGGGAAGATGGGAAAGAGAGACAGACAAAAGGGAGGATGGGAAAGAGAGAGACAAAAGGGGAGATGGGAAAGAGAGAGACAAAAGGGGAGATGGGAAAGAGAGAGACAAAATGGGAGATGGGAAAGAGAAACAGACAAAAGGGGAGATGGGAAAGAGAGACAGACAAAAGGGAGGATGGGAAAGAGAGAGACAAAAGGGGAGATGGGAAAGAGAGAGACAAAAGGGGAGATGGGAAAGAAAGAGAGAGACAAAATGGGAGATGGGAAAGAGAAACAGACAAAAGGGGAGATGGGAAAGAGAGACAGACAAAAAGGGAGATGGGAAAGAGAGACAGACAAAAAGGGAGATAGGGAGAGACAGACCTAAGGGGAGATGGTAAGAGACAGACAAAAAGGGAGATGGGGAGAGAAAGACCTAATGGTAGATGGGGAGAGACAGAAAAAAGGGAAGATGGGAAAGAGCGACAGACAAAAGAAAGGATAGGAAAGAGAGACAGACAAAAGGGGAGATGGGAAAGAGAGACAAGCATAAGAAGATATCAGGGGTTACCTGATATAAGGTGATATGTGCTTCAGAATATCCACAATTCTTCACCAGAATTGAGCTCCAGGCACCCAATACCTGTACCAAAGAGCCTGAAGCTTAATGTGGTAGAGACATTGAGTGACTTCAGCCTTTGTTGCCCCACAACTTTGTGGCTCCACCCCTCGCCAAGAGTTGGCAATCATACGCAAGTGCTGTGCAAGTAGCAGATATTCATCTGCATAATCATATACAAAAGTTTTATACTTCTCATTTTATCATTGTTATTTACCTAATACCAGGAGGGTATATATTGTATACATTTTTGTTATATTTTACCAGTCATATATAATTACTTGTATTTCCAGTGCCAGTTATCAAACTATTGTTGGATTGTTTCTTACTGTATAAAATAACCTAATGTACACATTTCTGTCTAATAATAAAACAATTAGATTATGTCAATGTTTTCAACTCCTGAAGAACAATTTTCGGGTGTATTTGACATTGTTAGATGAAAATGATTAATAGCTCCACTTCAGTTTGAATGAATTCCTGTTTAAAAGTATAACTAATAGATTAAGGACCCCCTTCCTTTCTAATTACAGCATACATACTCTCTGGAGCCCATTCCCTTCTTAATGAATAAAGCTTGTTTAATCTGGCATCTTGAAATCAATTAGACATGCCTGGCAGAATCAGAGAAAGCCGATTAGTTGACCTATTGATTATATACTCTCAGCCCCGAAAAAAAGGTAAAACCAAATGGAAAATCTTAATTTTAAAACATCACTCATTTTTTATTTTTTAAAAACTCTATTTTTATAATATAATATTTTAATGATTGTGTTGTCTATGTGCCTGCCAATATTATGTAATACTGCTGCTGGAACTTTAATACCACTCTATGATTTTATAGATTTTTTAGACAGGGCATCAATTTGTAATTTATAGTTTGGTCCCTTAATGGTGAAGTTAGTATTTAAGATTATTTTGTTTTCACTGGAACTGACAACAGCTATAGTACATGGCATGCAAATATTGAGCTAAGATCGGAAGCCCAGAAAGTCCAACACCCTGACTCCACCTCCCAACAATTATTTTGCTGTTCTGTACACATGGTCATGACTCTTCTTATAAAAACAATTGGATAACACTTTATATAAGCATTGGGCCTGCTTTGAGCCAATTCACCTCTCTTGTCCTATCGGTAGTAACTAGGGTTGCCACCTTTTCTTCAAAAAAATACCGGCCTTGGTACTGTCTCCATAGACTTAACATTGGCCTAATGCCAATTTTTTACCGGCCTGCTGGTAAAATACCGGTCAGGTGGCCACCCTAGTAGTAACACATACTAAAAAGGGGTGCAAACAGACTACTCTTTGATTACATTTAATATCCCCTTCTTTCACCGGAAACTTGGGCAGTTGTATATCATCCTAATTGTTCTCCATCTTTTAATACCCCTTTTATATGCAGCCTGCCACTGATGGGGCAAATATTTTGATGCTTCTCGTTCATGGTTTTTTTTTCTCATCTTTGAAACACAGGCCCTTTTTTTCCCAACTGAAACCAATCTGTTATCTAACAATGGTGCCCTCTTTAATGGTGGGCCTTAGGCTAATGTCCACATTTATAAGATTTCCTCGGTAAACAAACTGTATAGCAGGTTGCAGTCTAATGTACGCACAATAACGTATGTTCACTTTTACTATGACTGTCTTCTTCCAATGACATCGCACTCAAGCCCATGATGGCATGCACTACACATGGCAGGAAATTATACTCATAACACAATCTTATTCTCCTGCATTCAAATAATAGATCGACTGGCCACTTTGAGATGTACAAGAAAATAAATAAAAGCCACCATTCTGAATCTCAGCCATGTGCTCGTTTTAATAAATTCAGCCACATTATTGGCTAATTAATCATTAGCACTGATAATATTAACAAAACATTCCACCCATAATGTGCATAAAGCACAGCTTTTAAAAAGATACCTTTAGCTGCCCCTTGAAAACATTTTTATTCTTTAAGGCACCTATTTCTGAATATGATCAATATTTTAGAGCTTTGCCATTGAAATCAGATCAATGATTTGAAAGTTTTAAGGAAACAAATCATATTTTGCTTAATAACCCCAGTACAATTCCAATTTTTTATATATTTTTTTTAAATGTCCTTTAAACCTAATATTCTCTACAGTGCATAGTTAGTTATAAAGAACTGGAGGTTCTCCAGCCAAAGTATGAAATCAAATAAAAATAATGAAAGTATATAAAAAAATATCTCAAAACTTCATAGTCCCAATAACATATACACCATAATCTACAACTTGTAGCGTTTATTAAACACACAAACAAACAGAAAAACACAATTCTTTGTCCAATAAAATAAATAACACACACTATAAATATTACATTACAAAAACCTTATCATGTAAAAAAAAAAACAAGCCTGTAAAGAAATACAATTCTCTGTATTCATTCAGTTTAGAGTTCCAAAGTTTTGTCTTGTTAGAGGAAGTTCATCTTCAAACATTAGACCAACCAGATTAATCTTGTTTACTAGCTGTAGAAGCTTGCCCCAACACATTTCACAGGACAGTTTCACTTTCTCAAGGAGACTATTATTTAAGAAACTTGTAGGTTTTTTTTTCTATTTACCATTCCCACTATTAAAAAATTCTCTAATATACCTAGACATGTGTAGGTGTTGTGTGTAATACCTTTAAAAACACATCTTGTGCATTGCTCTTTATATAGGTCTAGTGACTGCTGTATTAGCGCTGAAATCGAAAAAGTTTAACTATTACCATGCTATGAAAACATTACCAATTCAAACAGCCCGTGAATCCCTAAGATGTTTTCCACCTTAATCAACTGCAAGTGAGGGCGAGTGGGCATTAGACGCCTTTATTTCTGGGATGGCGTGGAGTTCATTATAGGTGCATAGTAGGTGTATAGTAATGTACGTGTAACCCTCCTGGTTTACAATACCATTTTGACTCTAGCATTGGCACATGCCTCCTGGAAGGTTTATTTGTTCTGCTTTTATTTTAGCATAAATAAACCAAGTTCACCTATAAAAACCACAACAAACAAAGTTTAAAGTATAGCTTCAACATTTTAACATTATATATAATTATAATGTAGGATAAATCATCTATGTATCACTTTTAATTTCTAGATTGTAGTTGTCATAAAAACTTTGATGAATACACATTAGCTTAAAATATTTTATATATTATACACAGTATAATAAATGCTCCATACACCATCAGAACTCAATAATCATAACACAGAATCCCTTGATTCATGTACATTGATATATGGTCAACTAACATGTTTCATTGATGACATCTAATAAAAAATATGAAAAACCCATTATTGGTGATTGTTTCATGTTGGTTTATTATATTATATGGAATCTTGTCATGACATAAAAATAAAATAACTTGTAAATGATGTGGTCAATATACATTATTAACCAAGATGAACATAAATGTAAGTAAAAACTGTTTACGTATGTGCAGTTTAATCTCTATTTGTGCCATTGGTCATATTTATACTGGAAATTGTTGACTTGACATTTATAAAATGTTTTATTAGGATTTTTTTTTGTAGTCCACCATAAAAATAACTTGTAATAGACAATGAATACCCCAAATCCTTATCACAAACATTTTTCTGTCACAATAATTTGAAACTTCTATTAGTGCTTAAATTAAAAGTTCTAAAGTACAATGAAGATTAAACTAACTTTAAAAGTGTAAACTGTCTATGCTTTACGAAAAAAAAAAAATATATATTAAAAAAAAAAAAAAGTGATGTGCATTATATTAAAAAAGGGAAACAACACATATTAGAAACCAGAATTACATGCTAATCAATGTTTATCAGCATTTAACTTGACCTTACACACTATGTTATTTAAGTAGCGTATATTTCATACCACCAATAGTTCAGACATGAATTCAGAAGTATCAGACTCACAAGATCTGCCAAATTCCACCTGAAAAACCCTTGTATATTATCAGACACTTCAAGTTCCAGTGACTGTTAATTGCATCTTGCAAATCCAACCTGCCTATCAGCATCCTCTCTAGCTAAAGTCTGTGAAGTTACAAATTCTCAATTTATATGATGTTAGTCCTTACAAAATAGTAACAATAAAATCCATACAATGAGATCAATGAAAATACACCATGTTGTGATTCGTACACCGAATAATGGATTGGCTTAAACCTGGGGGTGGGGCACCTGTGGCCCTCCCGTGGCTGATGAACTACATCTCCCATAATGCTCTTTCAGCTAAGAGGCTGGCAGAGGAGTATGGGAAATGTAGTCCTGCAACATCTGGAGGGCTGCAGTTTCCCCAACCCTGCCTTAAGGCTTCAGTTTACCCAAGGCCAAGGTGTTCTATCTAATGACCTGAAATGACCTGGATAGGCATTACTTCATGGTATCAGAACAAGACATGAGTACTAATTGGATGCATAAATTGGGGAATGCCCTTCTCAATTTTTGTCCAAGCCAATATGTTTATTTATCCCCACTTTACAGCACTGGTCTTTATGATGGTGCATTATATATGAATAAATACATTCAAATATTAATTGAGTAATTTAAATAGAATGTAATTATATACATCTTGCTAACTTGAATTTTGTGTTGTTAAAGATCTGTTTTTTTTATTTATGTCTCTTTTATAACAGACACCAAATGTACATTATTTTTTCAGTTTCTGTTTGATGATAGTATCAAGATAGCTGCAAAACCAAAAGGCAAACATGGCATTCAAAGAGCATAGCTGATCAGTGATAATCATATATGCTCAGGGCACATAATAAACACAGGTTAGGCCAGATCACATGTTACAATTTAAGATCAGAATGCACAGATTGACAATACTTGAAGCTTGGCTTGAAGCCAACCAAATCATGATGTAATCTAGGATACATCTACTGTGGCCTTCAAAACAGGTGATCATCTGCAACCTTCATTAACTCAGAAAAGCTTTGAATTTACCCCCATTTTCCTGGTTACAGTACATATGAGACTGTTCATTATTTGTGTGAATTCTGAATTAAAGCAAGAGGTGACAAGTTGTGTCACTTATCTTAATACATGCCATACCAGTCAAACTGCCAACCCCCCCCCCCCCCCATTTAAAAAATAAATATTATCTAAGCAAATGTGTGTGTATAAATGCAAATAAATACACACATACATAGATATATACCCAGAAATGCATAGACACATATGCACACATCAATGCATGCATAGATAAATAACTCCAAACACAGTGATTTGTTACCATAAATCCTATAAAGTGAGACATTTTTTATGAAGAAACATATGTCTATTCCTCCTTGCTGCAGTTCCACATATTCCTCTCTCAACCATAATCATCCAATTGCCCAGAAAAAAAAGGCTTGTTTAGCATACATGTTACAGTCCTATCCATAGAGCATCATATAACCTAAAAAAATGCACAAAATGTATCGAGTTGTATTTAAGGCTAAATACCATTCACCAACGTTTTTTTTGTGTTGCTTATAGCTATGTGGGTTTTGACAACTGCCCATGTAATGCAAACAGATTTTCCCAGAATGTGAATTCTGTGCAAATATTGAAACATTAAAAGGTTTGACACAGTGGATGTATGATGCAGACTAACAAATTGCAACATTGACACACTACAAACCTCATCCAGACATTAGCTAAAGAAACAACATTGATGGATGCTCTGTGAGGCAGGCATCCATGATAACATGCATTAAAATGTAATAAAATAATAATATTTTTTTTTTTTACTTACCTCCACAAAATAAAAGCATGGCAGCAAGGTAACACTATCCTTAGTGATTTTCATTTTTTGCCTTTCCTTTGCAGACATGTTTGAAAGGATCCTTTCTTTCAGGCAGCCAGATTCAAAATGATCTCTCTGGTTTTTTTTTTTTTTTTTTTATATATGCAAGCCTAGATCTTAGTCCTGAAGCTGATGTACCATTCCCTGGTGCCACCTATGGAGTGTGCAGCATTCAGTGTTTTTCTCCTGCAGCAATTCAAGTTCCCACACAGTCAGAGAAAATTATTCATTACAGACTACAGAAACAGTAATGGCTTCCACAGGAAAAAAAAAACACCCCTTAGCTCGACACTAGCTAGTAGCTACCAATAAGCTGCTATTCATTTAAGCATTAGAATTCACAGCTTATTGTCTGTGCCTCTGACGTCAAAACACACACTCACACACACTGTGCTAGGGAGATGCTGCTGCTGCTGCTGCTCCAATCTGATCAATCTTTCCACTTGACAAGATGATGTAAAATATGTCATTCTAGAACAGGTTTCATGCTAGGTCGTAAAGCAACACCTCTTGGAGCTAACATGCTTTCATTTGTCTCTATGGTTACTGCTGCATGTCATGCAATATTTCTGTATCTTTGTATGAATGGGGACATGTTATTATTATTTCAATATATAATATATATATATATATATATATGTTCCTGGGCTGGAGCTTCTGTACCTGTGTATTGTGTTACCAAGAACCCAACATGATAACGAAATTGTGGTAAATCATTCATTGCACGAGGAAAGTGATTTTTTATATACAAGCTTATTAAAAAATGTTTTATGGTAAAAATTATATGCCTCATTTGTAATATTACTTTCATAGTAAAAAAGTTAAATGAATAAATTCATTCTGTAAAATTAAGAAAGTTTTGCAACAAAAAATAAAACATATATACACCCACAATACACAAAATGCTTTAGTTTTTGATTTTTTTTTAATTACCCTTAGACATGCAAAAGTTCCATGTTATGAACTATTTCTTACTGCATCTATCTGATCAGTCTCTGGCACAAAAACAGATTGGCCTCATGTTAGCAATAAGAATTTTTTTTTTTGCATTAAAATATATAGTTCACATGTGTGGTTATTTATCATTTTTTTTATTAACGAATTCACTGATATTTAGAGGTTATAATAATGTATGAACATTTTGGGACTTTGCTTCCCTGCTGGAAAGTAAATAAAAACACTGATATTCACCCCTAGGGTTACCCACCCATGCTCTTTCACCCCGGACATGTCCTCTATTGGAGAACTTAATTTTTTTTTTTTTTTAAATATTTGACAACATTTCAACATTTGCGGGTAACATTTTTTTAAAGACTAACACTGCTACCTGCACACCTGCAGATGTGCAGGGTGGGGAGATCAAAAAGAGGAGGCAGCCATGTCTGTGCGTTACATCTTCTTATTCAGCCATGTGCTCCCCCTGCACATCACAGCGTTGTGGATCATGTGACCTCCCAACACTCAGACTTGCTCAGACGTGTAGAGTGCAGATAATGGAGCAGCTCCTTTGAATTCAGTCTTCTGGTAGATCCTGTGAGCCAAATGGGTGCTGGGATCAAGTCCTGTGAGTGCAATAGGCGCTTGGGCTAAGTCCTGGAAGTGCAATGGATGCTGGGGGCAAGTCCTGTGCTGGGGGGCAAGTCCTGTGAGTCCATTGGGTGCTGGGGGCAAGTCCAGTGAGTCCAATGGGTGCTGGGGGCACGTTCTCTAAGTGCAATGGGAGCCGGCGGCAAGTGCTGGGGGCTAGTCCTGTGAGTTCAGTGGGTTTTGTGGGCAAGTCCTGTGCCAGGGGCAAGTCCTGTGAGTTCAGTGGGTGCTGGGAGGAGATCTTCCATAAGGAATTTCATGGCCCCTTACTGAAAAAAAATATTTTTATTTTGACCATATTTGTCATGCTTTGGTTGAACGTCATACATTTAGGATTGTGTGGTTGCCAATAAACATAATTAAAAACTTATGTCAACCATGCATACATTATTTGTTAATTTACATTTATCTCACAAGCAACATTAGTAAATTAATTTCTCTTTGTGCGTGACCTGACCTTTCTTTTTGTCATTTTATGATTTTGTAAAAGGACTTTGTACGTTGCTTGCACTCCACTTCCAATGATGTAACGGGCATTGATTATTACACTTATTAGAGCAACTATGGTCACTAGATGCTTTTTCTTGGAGATGTTTAATTTAACTGTAGAACTTGGAATGCTGTAGAGTATTTATTTTAGGCAGGATCAAAACTGGTATCTATTCACATTAAATATGCATTGGAGTAGGGGCATAAGTAGAAGAAAGTGTAAAAAAAATTCTCCAGCACCCTACCCAACTTAGCCAAACAGCAGTTCATCACCAGTGCAATACCACACGTTGTTTAATGCCCCCCTAAAGGACAATATTAATCTATTCTCACTAACATGAAACATTTTAATCCATTATTACCCTTTGAGTGATAATCGTGACCATCATGTACTATGTACACATTGACCATACAGCTATTTCCAAACATGGTATTTTTATCCCCTTCCCGCTTGTAGGACACTTGTTCTTTTTTATGCCTAGAGGCTAGAAGGACGGCATGGAACGTACTACATTAAACAGCTCATCACGGCCCCCCTCGATGAGCTGTGTGCGTACTCTGCTGCAGGGACTTGCAGCAGGGCCCCACTGTCAGGTGAGGTCTGACACAGAAAATGGAGCTGACGCTCAAAGTGAGCGTCGGCTCCATTTTACAGTAAAAACCTGCAGGACGGCGTAGACCGTCCTGCATGTAACAGCTAATCATGGCTCCCCGCGATGAGCTGTACTGAGGATCCCGCTGCAGGGACTTGCAGCGGGATCACCAGTGTCAGATGAGGCCACTTTGAGTGTCCTCAGTCTGACAAAGGAAATGTAGCGAACTTAAAGTGTTAAAGTGTTCCATTGTTCCCAAATTTCAAATTCAGCTATGCATTGTGCAGGAAAAAACCTGATGAGTTCACTTGGCAGGGCAACTAACCAGGTTTGTTCCTGCACAATGTATTGCTAAATTGGGGAGATGAAATGTTCATCTCACCTCAACTCACCTGCTATTCACTTTAACTCACCTTTCAGTGAATAGCCCCAATAGAATTTTTTTTTTCATCTTATCTGAAAACATTTACCCCTTCCATGACATTAAAGAACTATTCTTCTGAAAGTCAGGCACTCATACCAAATATAAATATCTTTTGACACAACTTCCAAACAGTCACATGAGGTCATGGCATAGTGGGTAATACTGACTTATTCAAAGAGTACTAGTCCACTTCCCAAAGAAAGAACTGTATGCCTGTTTGATAAAAGTGTTTTTGAAAAGGTTCAGTCATCATAAGACATATGATGGGCTATAACCTAAGAAAACTGTTGGCAATTAAGTCATACATAAACCAATCTAATCTAATAATAATTTATACTTTATGCATATTGATTTGGATGGCATGATATGTTGTATCCACTGTTATAATGTGTCTGCCGACACATTCTATAGATGTATTTATTCCATCATAAATGAATAGTTAAACAAAGTATGTATCTCTATATGTTATCTATTACAAAGCTCATGTATATGATTGATGCTTCTCTTTTTGAAACCATAGCAACAGGTGAGGATTGCTTTCCATTAGGAAAGTCAAAGACAGAACAGGCAGAAGTAATAGATTGTAGCTGGTGTTAAAGAACCAATTCAATTATTGTGAAACATCTACTACAGTTGCCAGCAGTCCTGAATTTTTTTTTAGGGTCCTATCCCATCAATTACACCTCCCTGTGGACTATGGACCCTGCCTTTGGATATGGTATATTTGCGGGTACATACTTTTGGGGAATCAGTGACACCCTGCTTCAATACAGCTGTGTAATACTACAGAATACTGTAGTCCAATACAGAGAGTCAAAAGTATATCACCCATCTTCGCTGGTTATTCCATTCAGAGTGTACATCTAAGAAACTATACATTAATGTCAGAAAATTGAATACTTGTAACTGTGTTCCTGAAGAATGTTCTCCTTGGAATATTTCTGCTCCCATTGCAGATCTTATAAACTGACACTGAAATTCAGAACAAAAAAAAAAAAACATATTTAGCAATACTGCATCCAAAACAGTTTTTAAAAAACTGTTGTAGGTAATCATTCATTCAGTCGCATTGAATTAAATGAGATTGCAGTATGCATCCAGACTATTAAAATCCAAAGGTTATTCCAGTATCACAGAAGGCAGATGTTTTTATTACAGATTTCTTCTGCATTACAAGCCAATGTCCCTGACTGGCCTTTCTACATTATTCAGACATGTAGGTCAGTTCTTTAAAGAAACAGGCTCACTATGAGAGGATTGACAGCTGTATTGTCCTTTGTGCCTCTGATTCCTTTTTAAATGATTGTAGATTTTAGCTTGTCACATCGAGTTTTAATAAATCGATTCTCTTAGAACAGAAGGACCACGATATTCATCAATATTAATCAATATTAATCAAAAATATTGATTGCTGCATCTAATGGAACTAATAGAAACTTAGAGATTGAAAAGGCACATACACAATAATCTGTATTTAAAAAGATCCTTTACTTTAAATAGCAGGATGTAACTAATATTCTACAACCAAATACCATTTTCAGAATTTATACTCATTGTTTTACACCCAGTGTGGTGTATTCACTAAAAGGTGAACTATGGTGAACTGACACGTGAAAAACATGTATTAATAGCTCAGCATGTCTCCAACTTGCCCATCTTTCCAACTTAGCATTTAAAACCATTTTTTTTTGCAGTTCCTTTGCACATCTGTATTGTTAACTGGATCTACCCAGAATCCTTTGCAGTGGTGGTAGCACTGTGAATGTGTGATTTTGGTGGGAAAAGCAAGCCTTCTGGCTTATTTGGTGCGTGTAGACTTGTGTTTGATAATGCCTCTGCTAAAAATGTTTTGCTCTTTACATCCGTATTGTTATTAATTGATCCCTATGATAAATTCTGCGCTAAATCTGGTAAATTATGAATCACTAATCCAGCATTCTACTCATATAGTAGGTGAAATGAAGTGATACTCGTATAGCACCTTTACAAGTGGCAAACTAACTCCTCAAAAAAGCCATTGCCATTTTCTTCTTTATGAGTGTAATTTGGATATTTGAATTTGTTGAAGGGTATAACATTTTTGCGTTGTATAATACAACGGGTAAAAATAAATATAAACATATGAAATACTACAACTCTGCTTCAATAAAATGTCCCTCCTCTCTGGTGGAAACTAATTGTTTGAGGCAGCTTTAATATATGGAGTAAAGAAAAGGCATCATTACAGGGGAGACATTTTGAGTTTGAACCCCCCCATAAATATAGCCCCCACTCCTGACACTAACTTAATGGTGGTTTTGGTTACTTCCACTCTTCCCTTCATTGCAGATCAACCTCAGGACTTGCCATTGCACCCAGAGGACTTGCCAATGCAACCCCATCCATAGTACCACAGACTTTAGTCACAGGCTTAAAATTTCTGCAGACTTGCTTTGATCCCTGGTGGCTAATGGGGCAGCGGGGATGTCTGTGTGCTTATCGATGCGCACAGACATCCTCCTATGCTGCACAACTCTTCCAGCAGGTCTTCTGAGCCACCGTAAATATCAAACAGCCCCTTACTAGGGTACCCCCTCTGTATCCCCCTGATGACAGCCCTGGTTCAGGATGTGGAGTTAGTCCAGGTTTTGCCTCACATAACATTGTAAATAGCTTTGCTGAGACTAAATTAACTTACAGTTTTAACCAAATATCCCAAAACAATTAAACAACTTAAAGCAAAACTGTGGGTAATATTAATACATATTAAACTACACAGTTTAGTTCACAGGTTATCTTTTGATGACTTCACATATTATGATCAGTAGACATTTCCGGATGTTTTAGTGTTCATCTAATACATCCTAAATAACATGGCAATTAATGTATTGTTTACGTTTTTCTCCTGTTCTAATCAGCGCTAAATATCCATGATAAAAGCGGAATTAGGAAATAATAATGGATAAATGATAAAGTGTTTCCTACACCAGTGTTCTTGGCAATAGTACAACAGTGCTAGTTTCTATGTAAACAAGCATGTCATGCTTTGCTATAATGAGTCACCACGTTTCTCCCCCTCTGTTTTCTTCCTCCTCCTTCTTTTTCTTTCTCACTTTAAACCTTTGTGTTACAAGCTTTGTAACGCACATTTTATTCAGCAGAGCAATTTAACATATTTAATGAAGTTCCAAAAGTCTGTTATCACAAGCAGGGCCAGCCATGAAGGTGTTCCGGCACCCTATGTGGACCACGATCGTGGTGCCCTCCCCCAATCTCACCTGTCCACCAGCCAAAGGCGGTGGTAAGACATAGCTATCAGATAATACATTTTTATTTAAATGCATTCCTTCTTGTTTTTACTTTCCTCTGCTCCCCTCACTGCATTTATCTGGCCCCTCCTTTCATTATTGCACCCTCATCCCAAATCAAACAGGAATTTCCCCAGCACCCAGATTGCACCCAGGGCTTATCCCAGCACCAAGGATATAAGGTGTGTTACTCATGTTTGGGTGTTGGAGCCCAGAAGCTTTGGCTGTTGGAGCACAGAAATAGAAAGACATTTGCTGGAGCAGCACAAAGGAGGAGAACTGAAGATGTGAACAGAACTCCTCACAGAGTGACTACAAGCACGGGTGATCGTGCAGAACTATAGGTGGACTCCATGAACTTCTAGAAGAAGCAGGAGCAGTACACTCAGCGTGGTAGGAGGAGACAAGCCGTGGTCAAGGGTACCAGAGAGTAGCATAGTAGGAGTAGACAATTGAGTCAAGAGCACCTCAAGAGAGCAGTGTAGTAGAAGGAGACAAACCGTAGTCAATTGTAGCGGAAGGCAGCGTGGTAGGAGGAGACAAGCAGCAGTCAAAAAAGCCAGGGTCAGGAGAACGAGAAAGCAGGGTAACCAGGGGACAAGCAGGGTCAAAACCAGGAATGATACAAAAGTAGTGCTTGGAGGCTGTGAACTCACTAGGGGGCAACAGTAATGCTGAGCAGTGATGTGAGAGAGCTCAGAAATTAATTAGTGCTGGAAGGAGGTGATTTGGGGAATTCACCCCAGCACATAGAAGGCATTCTCAGGACTTGCCCCAGCAACCAAATGGCACCCAGAACTTGCCCCAGCACATAGAAGGTGCTAAGGAGTTACCCCAGTGCCTCTTGGCATGCAGGGCTTACCCAGGGCTTACCCCAGGATCTAGGAATTGTCCCAGCACCCAGATGGCACTCATAATATGACCAAGAAGCCAGAAGGCACCCAGGACTTACCTCAGTGCCCAAGTGGCACCCAGGACATACCCCAGCACCCAGATAGCACCCAGGACTTACCCCAGTGACTAGCTCTCACTTTGCTCACCCTGCGCCACTGAGTAGTCTTAGCATGACCCCCAAAGCTCTGACAAGCAGGGGGCATGAGGCAACTCAGAGGATGTCTGTGTCCCTGGGCAGGACACAGATCTCGACCTCCTCTGCTCCCTTACTCAAAGAGGAGTGATTGCACAGGTCGCATAGCCCTACTAACAGGTGGTCATGTCTGCTGGGTGAGTGAAACTGAAAGACTGGTGTTCGTGTCTGCTGTGAGATATGTAATTCTACGTTTCTTAACCGTCGTGCAGTTAACACACATTGGGCTAGATTTAATGCCGGATGTTAAAGCTGGCAAAAGATTTTTTTTTTTTAACACATGCGATTCCTAGCAGAATAACGATTTCAAAGGAAGCTCATCACTAAGAACTAATGTACGTTAAAGCACAAGTTCAGTGGTTAGGGAATAACAGTGTTTTGTAACAACGCTATGTCAACCAATCAGAAGCCTCTCTGGTCCAAACCACAATTAACTATTTCTACAGCATTGTTTTAATGGGTGTGGGCAAGAATACCCGTTAATTTACCACTAATGCCATTTTTTTCAGTTAACAGTCAACATTGAGTGAAATTTGCAACTTGTGGCAAAATCTGAATTTTTTTGGGGTATAACAGCTTGCCTGGGTACGCGATACTTAACCTGTATTGTTATTTGGTCATCCCCAGTAGAAGTAGCACCCATAATCTTTGCTGTCATTTGGAGAGCACTGATCACTTTCGTGCCTAAGGGTAATTACAATGCTTTGATTTTCTACAATGCTAAGTTGTATCTTGTCGAAATATAAGAGACCAAAAAAGCTGAACATGCTGTGTGCTGGCTTTGAGCAGTGCAGCAAGATGTGCTCATGGTCAGTAAGCACTGCTCATTAGTTAATGATGGATAAATAACAGGACAGTACAAGCATGCACATTGGCGTTTGTATGTTGTCACGCACATCTGTTTCGTGAAGCAAAGAAACACTGTTTACATAGACAGCACATAGCAGCTTTTCCAAAATCACTGTGTTGCTATAGTTTTCATCTAGCTGATATCAATAAGGAGATAGTAATGAGAACATCAAAATGCATTTGATGAGTGTAAATAGTAAGTGTATATTTTTATTAGCGAATACATAGAATTAAGGGGTGTAGTTATTAACCTCTTAATGATCTCTTTCATAGTTTTCTATGTTATATTCATCTCTTGATTAGAATCAGATTCTAAGCAAGTTATAATTTTTACTCTTCACTTTCATTAGTCATGATACAATGGGGAATCAGTATCATTTCATTGGAATCACAAATTTTGCATGACTACATTTCCCACAGTTTGCAGCCTGCACAAGTCTTGCTGAGCATCGTGGGAAATGTAGTGCCAAAATGAACCCATTGTGCACTTTGATATATACAGCAATCAGCACATTATAACCACCTGCCTAATACTATGGAGTTTCTTTTTTTGCTGCCAAAAAAAAAGCCCTGACCCATCAAGGCATGAACTTCACTACACCTCTGAAGGTGAGTTGGCACCAATAACTCCTGTACGTTGCGTGGTGGGGATCCATGTGTCTGACTTGTTTGTCCCACAGATGCTCGATTGGATCTGGGGGATTTGGAGGACAATTCAACACCTTGGACCTGTAGCTGTGTTCCTCAAACCATCAGGGAATACTGTTTCCATGAAAGGGTGTACATGTTCTGCAACAATGCTTAGGTAGGTGGTATGTGTCTGGGATCAGTCT
Organism: Pelodytes ibericus; assembly: GCA_036172795.1. Classification (NCBI taxonomy): domain Eukaryota; kingdom Metazoa; phylum Chordata; class Amphibia; order Anura; family Pelodytidae; genus Pelodytes; species Pelodytes ibericus. The sequence continues at coordinate 20,187,165 of CM069865.1, forward strand.
CTGAGAGTTTTGAGTTTTCAAAACCATGTCCCACCACACGGAGAGGTTTGTAAAAGCTGCACGAGGGCTCAAACCTCCTATTCCAGGACAATTTCCAAGAAAGAGGACAGCGCTGTGCTGAAAACTGGAGACACAGGGCTAAAGCATACTTTAGTCCCAGAGTCTTGATTCAGGGTCATGAGACTTGGCTTAATCCCTGATAGCAAATTACTCTGTGTGTATGTATTTCTAAGCCTTGCTTATCAAGAGGCCTTCTGTGGTCAGATTCGAAAATTGCATGTAACTATTAGGGTTTACTAACCACGGCAGTAGAGGTTGAACTGCGCCACTTGATAAATTATACTTTAATACTGCTGTGGAGATGGGCATCTCAAATAAATAAATAAAACAATGAAACATCATCATAAAGAACCTTTGGTGTGTGAAAAGTTATATGTCAGTCAGCCTTTCTGCTCATAATCCCACACATAGTCCATAAATAAAGAAATTAGAAAAGAGAATTATATAAAGTAACTTTATATAGAAAAAAAATAAACAAACTTTTACACCTCATCCCATTCTGTCTCTCCCGGTTCCATGTCCTACATGTGGTGGAAGACTGCACCCCTGATTTCTGGGATCATTTTTGCCTATAGCTTTTCTACTGGGAGAAAATTAAACTTACCCTCTTTGATAGTCAGGGATAGTGCAAGGATTTTTGCCACCCAAGGTGAACCTTCATTTTGGCTCCCCCTTGTCTCCACCCTTGTCCCTCCCCTTGCCCCATCTACTTATAACAGTTAGACAACTGCACAAACAAAACACGCAAACACACACGCAGTCTTGTGCAATCATTTACACACACAGAGAGACAGTCTCACACACAGACAGTGACACAGACAGGTGGGGGCGACCTTCACCTTGCACCTGGTTTGGTCCGCCTCCCTCCCCCTGATGCAATTGCCCCTCTCTTCCTTGCCCGTGGCCTCCCCTTTTAACCTCACCTATAGGTTGCACCAGCCCTGTTGATGGTCTAAGATTAAACATTACAAGTTAATGAATCCATGTCTTAGTTAAGAAAAAATTGCAATGTTCCTATTTAAAGATTTAAAATATCATTACGCTCTATTTTAGAAAACATGTTTTGTCACTCAAAGAACCTATGAAACCCCTTTCATATGCTTATTAGTACCTATTTTTGTTCAAATGGATATATTTTATACCAATACTTGTGCTGTTGCTAAGCAGCCACATAACTCACACTATTGCTGTCATCCATAGAATGGTTGCTTACTATTTTTAACTCTGTCATTTCACTCTCAATTGTAAAGTATGTCCTTTAAATACCATTGCTTGTTTTTGCATTTAAGTGCCTAATTCATTCCTCATTTTGCAACAACATAAAATGTGTTTACATTTTTGCATCTGTTCAAACCAGGGCCTGATGCTAATCTTAAACTGAATAATCAAAAATATTTGTTCTGTGGTACACTGTACAATATTCTACAATAAGTGTAAAGTTGAATAATGAAGTGATATATAACAACGTGTTTAACCAGGAAGGGTATATTCTCTGTTGTTGGGTTACTTTTAAGCAGCATCTGCAAGTTTATGGCATTCAATTTATTAAGATTAAAGGACTAGGCCTACTGCACTGGGAAATGAACTGGCAACCCCCAGTATTAAACAGATTATCATGGTTGGTGGATTAGCCCACTGAGCTATCTCATCAGCATCTTGGATATGCTACAGTAAATCCACATATCAAGAAGTCCTTGACAATTTCATTTTACCATCTCTTTAAGCAGACACAGGAAGATTCTTAAGCCCTGACGTGATCCTGTGTAGCCTGCAAAGCTCGACCTGTGTAATCGTATATGGAATGACTTCAAGAGCAAGTAACAATTAAAAAATAACAATACTTCCTTGTATATTTCTATTTCACAGTTCCAAATGTGCATACTCCTGTGTTTGCTTAAGGTGGCGGTGAGATTGAATCAAGAAAATCTTTGTTATCATTTTAACTGTTTTTAATCCTGCAAGTGTGAGCCAAATAAATACATTTTAAACTACTACCTGCACTATCGCTTTCTCTGTATTGAACGCCTCCAGGTCTTTTACTACATACAAGTGGATTACGTGGACCCCTTCAAAAAGATCCGTAGCTCTTTTATTGCCCTAGACAAGAAGAGATAATTTAATAAAAACAGAACAGCACACCATAAAGCATAACATTACCAAAGCATAGTCTACTTAATAATTGTACATCCAAAGATTGGTCTCTCTCAGGTAAAAAAATAACAAATAGAACACTTTTGTACCAATCAAATACAGGCTGTCTGTAAAGGGACACTCCCACCAATAAATTAAAAGGGTTTATTTTTTTATTTTGCATTGTTGATTTCAGATATGTCTTTTGTTTTTGTTATGTGAGTTTATTTTATGGAACATTTTACTAAACAAGTGTGACTGGGCAGCGCCATTTTGTGAAATATAGTTTTTTTGGGTGCCACCCCCTAGTGCCTTTACAGCACTAGTATCTCACTTTTGGTCTGGGGACACAGAATGCAGTCTATAAGTCAGAATAAGTCAATAGATTTGCATTGAATGGGAGGGGAATGTAATTATTACATCACAAAGGAGCAGAGTTATGATCCTGTTTGATCAGGACAATCTCCTCTCTTTGTGTTTGTTGTACACACAGCCACCTAGCAGTGGCGTAGCGTGCGTTGTCAGCACCCGGGGCAAGGCAAGTAATTTGCGCCCCCTAACCCGTGGATTTTAGCACTCGAGTCTCTTCTACTAGATTAGTTAAAGAAACCCTTACCCCCCAAGCACATGTATTGTTTGTTATGAAAATACTTATGTAATTAAAGTAAAATGCATCTAAATACAAGTTTATTTTCCAACACTTTATTGAGTGCGAACATGCATTACACACATTCTCCACATTTTCAGCAGGTCTATGAATACAAATATACACATGTAGTAAGCTAGCATGGGCCATGCTATTATATGTCGTCTCACAACCATCGTAAACGACAAAAAATATCAAGAACAAAAACTAAACATCAAAATGGAACCATACCCAGGAGATGATCCAAGACTGGGCTAGATGGAGCCAACTTCCTCAATCCTGTACCTCTAATTTTAATTCTTTAATAGAAGTGCAAGATATCAATCTGTATATAATATACAGATTAATTTAAATTCGCTCAATGAAGTGGCCTGGGAGCAATGCCCCTCAGGTTTTAACCCTTCACATGTAAACATAGCAGTTTCAGAGAAACTGCTACGTTTACATTTGCGGTTAAGGCAGCCTCTAGTGGCTGTCTTCCGGACAGACACTAGAGGCGCATCTGCGAAGCTGGAGCCTGGAGGCACATTTCGCCTCCATCGCGCAGAGTGTCCATAGGAAAGCATTGAGAAATGCTTTCCTATGGACACTTTGAATGCGCGCGCAGCCATGCGCATTCAGCTCCAGTGACGTCGGACGGGGAGCTGACGTCAGACAGGGAGGAGAGGTCACCAGCACCGAGGGACCCTGGCGCTGGATTAAGGTAAGTAACTGAAGGGAACCCCTTCAGCGCCACGGGAGTGGGACCCTGAGGGTGTGGGCACCCTCAGGGTACTAAAGTGTCAGGAAAACCGCTTTGTTTTCCTGACACTATAGTGATCCTTTAAGAGTTTAAGGGGTTATTTTGGCCTGGGGAAGCCAAATGGTTATACTGGTTATGCTCTAAACCAGGAGTAGACATCCTTTGCCACTCCAGATGTTGTGGACTACACCTCCCATGATGCTTTGCAAGCCTTAATGGAGATGTAGTCAAAAAACAAAGGGAGTGTCAAAGGTTACCTACCCCTGCACTAAACCAAAAATATATAATACAGTTCCTACCCCATAAATATAATATTTAATGCTATGATATTTAATGCTCTCATCCAACCCCCTTCCCTCCACAGTTCCTAATAAATATATTACAAATATGATTCCCTCACCCCTGTAGCCCCACCTATTTACATTTCCTTCTACATACACATATATATATAGATTATTCATTAGGCCACAAATGTAAAAAATATAATCATTGCCTCATCTCAAATTCCCAAGTCAGATCTTTCTCATCCCCCCCCTCTTACCCTAATACACTGCTGACCCCCCTCCCCCTAATACACTGCTGACCCCTCCCTCCCCTAATACACAGTTGACCCCATCCCCTAATACATTACTGCCCCCCTTCTTCCCTTCCCCAATACATTACTGCCCCCCTTCTTCCCTTCCCCAATACATTACTGCCCCCCTTCTTCCCTTCCCCAATACATTACTGCCTCCCTTCTTCCCTTCCCCAATACATTACTGCCTCCCTTCTTCCCTTCCCCAATACATTACTGCCTCCCTTCTTCCCTTCCCCAATACATTACTGCCCCCCTTCTTCCCTTCCCCAATACATTACTGCCCCCCGTCCCCAATACATTACTGCCCCCCCGTCCCCAATACATTACTGCCCCCCTCCCCCATACATTACTTCCCTCCCTCCCCCATACATTACTTCCCCCCCCTCCCCATACATTACTTCCCTCCCTCCCCCATACATTACTTACCCCCCTCCCCATACATTACTGACCCTCCCCTCCCCCATACATTAAATGACCCCCCTCCCCCATACATTAAATGACCCCCTCCCCTCCCCCATACATTAAATGACACCCTCCCCTCCCCCATACATTAAATGACCCCCCTCCCCTCCCCCATACATTAAATGAACCCCCCTCCCCCATACATTTAATAAACCCCATACAATAAACCCATACATTTAATAAACCCCCTCCCCTCCCCCATACATTAATGAACCCCCCTCACCTCCCCATACATTAATGACCCCCCTCCCCTCCCCCATACATTAATGACCCCCCTCCCCATACATTAATGAACCCCCCTCCCCCATACATTAATGACCCCCACCTCCCCTCCCCCATACATTAATGACCTCCCTCCCCCATACATTAATGACCCCCCTCCCCCTCTCCAATACATTAATGACCCCCTCCTCAATACATAATACAATAGGTTCCCCAAGCCCCTTTATTCTTACCTTTACAAATTCCACTTCCAACAGCTCAGGGAAGAAAGGCCGCGATGCAGTTTCAGAAGAGCCTCCGCCGCGCAGCCGCCGGATGTGACGTCACGCCGTCATTTGCCGCTCACATCCGGCGGCTGACAGGAAGTATCGCGCGGTTGTGGCTGCAGCCGCGCGGCCGCATAGGGCTAGTGCGCCCCCCCAGATATTGCGCCCGGTGCGGCCGGCCCCCCCTGCACCCCCCACGCTACGCCCCTGCCACCTAGTCCTGCCCACTATGAAACCCCCAGTAGCCACTAAGAGAGCAGGGGTGTATATTATAACATCATCATGCATCATTATTTTTACTTTTATGTTAAAGAGATTCAAAGAGAGTGAAAAAAAAGAGAACTAAAACAAATGCATAAAATACACCTATGAGACAGATCATAAACATCTATAATAACATCTATAATAACTAAATTTGCTAATAAAAAAGGTGAATTATACAGAATGCCTGCATCAAATCACACTTAAAAAAAAAGCCTGTGCACTATACAAGCAGTAATCTTCACCTTGCACCAACGTTAGTTTGGGGACTAGACTGTCCCTTTAAGGCCAAAGTAGCAGAGTTGAAAAAAGTATCCTATTCAGCTACTTTGGCCTAAAGTGTCATATTACCATCGCAATTCTCTCTATATTAAGTTGATAAAAACTGTGTTTTGTGTATTTTTAATTTTATTTAAGATGCCTTGCTCACACGAGCTGCAACTTATAACATATCTTTTTCAACCTCTCTTCCTACTTTTTACAATATGTTTAATAAGTTATAGCAGTTACCCTGTTTTTACCTATACGCTACTTCCCTGTTAAGTGCTTTGCATCGCTTGCTTTCCAAGACAGTCTAACTAATACAAAAATATAAATCTCAAGCACTGAAATATAATTTCACTGTATGAATGTTTTAGTCCACGTCTTGTAGTACACACTGTGTCCAGAGCACCATTTACATACTGTGTAGCAACATCCATTTAAATATCCTTTGAAGCATGTTGAGAGGAATCCTGCTTCTCTGGCGATGTTGTACATCAGATTTAAATGCACCCTATGGGCTTGTTCCTGCCTAGTAATTTCTTGGTTTTGCTTTTTTTTTTTTTTTTTAAACCAAGTCACATAGGTCAGATGCAAAAGCTTTGTCTTTTGGGAAATCACAGTTGTTTCAGCTCTTGGCAAATAATGTCCCTATGTTGTTCAGTAGACAAGTATTTCACTGTATAGCTGTACCTTAATTAAAAGCTATTTTTATGCAGGGAACTGTTGCATTACTTTTATATTAACTTAATAAACTTGTCTGGCGTTGGATATAGTGTGCTTTCTTTTGAAGTAAATTCAAAGTGGCCGGTAGAATCTTAGAAAACCTGTAATTTTCTGAACTTTATGTCATGTTTTTTAATTAGTAACTTTCATGTTGAATATGAATCACATATTGTTTTATTATTTATTATAGCTTTATAGTGCTGAGTTCCACTTTTAAAAAAAAATCATTCCTTGTCATGTGTAATTAAACAGTAAATGTAATTTTATTTAGTGATAGATAAGTCTATTATATATTATTGTTTTGTTGATACTTTTTAATGCTAATTTCCACTTCCGTTGAGTTGCACAAGCTTCACCACAATATTGTTCCAAATGAACAATTAAAGGGACAGTCTAGTCCCCAAACTCACTTTGGTGCATGTTGAAGATTACTGCTTGTATAGTGCACTGAGGATATAAAGTATTGTTCATTTAGTCACTTCCTGTCCTCCTCACATTGATTCTATTGAGTGGCCTATGAGTGACCTTGCTCTTGTACACAGTAGTATCTCTTAACAGTGCAATACATTGTCTGATGACATCACTAGAGAGACAGGATATTCCATTTATTTGAATGGCATTATTCTCATTGGTTCCTGCAGCAAAAAAAAACCAAACATGACTTTTACTCATCTAGGGTGGGCAGTCCTTGTTTCTTGCAAACTGCTGTAATTTCACAATTTCTTCTAGCTGTAAGTATTTGATATTTTAAGTAATGCAAAATGTAAGACATGCATTTTAAAGTACTTTGAAAGCCCATTAATTTGCATTAATATTTGTAAGATTCATTTTGGACACTAGACCGTCCCTTTAAGGCCTAAGTGTTCAATAACATGTTTGGTGAATAAACTTTTCAGTTGTTTTCACTGTGTCTTTTTCAAAATTTCGGGACAGACGCACCCGGTGCAGACTCCTGACAAATATCAGGAGGACGTATTATTATACATAGGCGCACATTGGGGATTGTGCCACTATTATGTGTGCTCCTTCTTCATACATAACCCTCATAGTTTTTAACAAGGCCATTACAATAATCCAGTTGCCAACATTGTGAAGATATCTCTATATACAGTTGCTATGAGTAACAGAACCGTGCAGAGATGTGTCACTGCTGTTGGTTGGTCTGAAAAAACAAAATCAAAATAAATTCTACACGATAGTGAAATTTTCGGAATGGAACATTCCGGAAATAGTGACATTTTGTGGTGCTACATTTCTAGATCTAAATATTATTGCAAAGGTCACAAAGGACAGTAGTACTAGGAAACACAAACAAAAGCTGCATATTTTAACAGGTGGATTGATGCCAAGCACAGTGAAATTAGAGAAAGCAAGCCCAGGATATATAATCTACCTTGAGAAAAAAAAAAAAGGGACAATTAGTTAATGGAAAGAAAGTTGATCCCTAGTTAACTACCGTACAATAGGTTTGACGGGAAGCTATCTATGTACACTTTACTGACTCATAGTACCATCTGGAATTGTCAAATAATAATTTAATTTTCTGTTGCGCTTCCTTGTACAAAGTGGAGCTGTCCAAGGTAGGATCTCTAAATGTCATTTTGTTTACCTCCTACAATACCTACCCTCTGATTGAATTATAGTTTTTAGTTTATAATTAAGTCCTTGCGCATACAGATAGCTTTGTGTTATCTCTGAAGGTCCCAGACTTCTCTTAGCCTACGTGCTGAACCATAGCTAAGCACTACTAAATGTGCAATAGTAGGAGATTGCACAAGGAGGTTCTGGCTGGGTCAAGGTAGAACTCTAAGTTAACGCTCCAGTGTTGCTTATGTAGGACACTGTGGAAATATACACTGTTTGGTAAGGGAAGATGCCAATGGCCTCTTGCCCAGTAGTTGTAATCTTTAGTTGTTACAGATACTTCATCTCAGATTCTTTTACTGCATCTGAAGTTCATCTGATCTTCCTTGTATGTTACTCTATATTGGCAAATGAGTATTGTCGGACATTGCATTTTTGTCAAATTAATTTTATTTATGGTTTAAGGAAAGGATGAAGTTAAAATATCACCCTTACAAATGTGTAATTATACTATTATATTGTGTCGTTTGTGAAAATTAAGTTGTGGAGAACTTATCAAAAAAGTTAGGTATATTTCTAAAAATAAAAATGTAAAACTTATAGGAATTTAATTATATCAAGTAATATCATTTTGAAGAGCTGTATAATATATTATTAAGAAAATAATACAAGGTGAGACTCTGTGACAAGAAGTTTATAATTTCAGTTGTTTAGCATGATAGAATTGTATTGATTCTACCTCACTAGAATTAAAATGTATCAAACACTGGGAATATGTTTTACAATTTGTTTATGACGTAAGCATGACTATTTTTTTCACTTGAATATAAATGCCTACATCAGAAAACTTATTGATTAAATGCATATTTATTTTTGTTGAACGCCTGTGTATTTTGTACTTTGAAAATCATGTGTCAAATGTGTGCTTGGGGTTCATAATTAAGAATACATTTCGAGAAGATAAAACTGAAACATATATGAGGAAATCTACACTTAAAAAAAATGTTGTAGTACAGGGGTCCATATAGTCTTTGGAATGTGAGCTGTCAAACATTTCATCAAAAGATAGCCCCTCTCCTTCCCTTAGCCAGCTTACAAGTAATGAATAGGTAGATCTGCAGTAGTGAATTTTGAATTGATATCTTTCAAAAAAAATATCAACCTTTGTGAGCTTGGGCTTGTGAGAAAAATCTTTGATCTTGAAAGGTCTTCTAAACCATTGCAAATAATGCATTGCTCCATTTATTAATAGTGTGCTTGGTAATCATGGAAGGGATAAGCAGTGCAAAAAGATTTAAAAGTGATATCCGGAAGTATTACTTTACTGAGAGGGTAGTGGATGTATGGAATAGCCTTCCAGCGTAAGTGGTAGATGTAAACACAGTGAATAAGTATAAGCATGCGTGGGATAGGCACAAGGCTATCTTAGATATAAGATAGTGAACGGGGGACTAATCAAAGTATTTAGAAAATTGGGCCGACTAGATGGGCTGAATGGTTCTTATCTGCCGACACATTCTATGTTTGCCTAGCTGTAGATCCCCATCACACCACAGTGGTAATTCAGGGGGAGCTGGTTATGGGAGATAAGGTTAGCGGAGATGCCATAACATATAGCATGCACACACAAATTATAACATAAAAGTCAGATATGTATACAATACACCCATATTCTAGAAATGTCACTACCAGATGCCCAAAAGCTCACACCTTTTTACTTAAGCATATTTTTCCATATAAATATGTGTGAAGATGATTTTTTTTTCATATTCCTTTGCTTTCATACAAATATATATTTTTGTTTATGTGGCATTACTCACGTCATCCTTTAACTCCTCTGACTGCTAACCCTGCTCACTGGCTTAAGTGTGTGTCTCTAAGGGCACTTATATAGCACTTAGAATCAGTTATGGAAACACAATAATACTCGGCATCAACATTTCTCCCAAATGACATGCACAAGAAATCTTCAAAGAATTGAGAAGCTGAAGCAGAAGCTCTCCCGGTGGTTCCATCACAGCCATTTGAATAAAATAGACACAGAAGAGAAGGCAGCTGTCTGTTATTTTCTGTGTTTTTTCACTGGGAGCTTTTGTATTTTGTGCACTTTTAAGATTTTTTTTTTTTGGATCATGGACATCTTTGGTGTATGGACACCCCTAGGCTTCAGTCTTGCTCAGAGCAAGATCACATACTTTTATCTGGGACAAGTCTTTTATCTATATAGTCTTTTAAGTTTATTTTATATTGAGAAGTCAGAGAATTCAACAGCTAACGTATGCATAGCAAAATGAGGGTGATAAGCAGTGATTCCAGTTTTTTATTGGGAGTCTGCTTTATACATTGGCGCACAGGTGCCACTGTGTAACAGCAGCACCAAAAGGAAAAAATGAATTAATTATTGTTTAAGAATTTGGTCATAAAATTGTGCCTATTTTAGATCACTTTATTGGACTATCTTTCTCTGCCATTCCTAATCTGGCATTATCTGCACTAAACAAAGAGTCACATACCGAGAGTAAAAAAGACACATATTGAGAGTAAAAAGTCACATAGTGAGAATAAAAAATCACATAGTGAGAATAAAAAGTCACAGTGAGAATAAAAATTCATAGTGAGAATAAAAGATCATAGTGAGAATAGAAGTCATATAGTGAGAATAAAAAGTCATAACAGGAAAAGAAGGGAAAGATGAATAAAGGAAATAACATATATAAAAGTTAATAACATAAGCACAGCACTTTATTGCCTTCGTACAGAGGATAAGTAGATACATTTTTGTACCCGAATTGATATATCATCCATGTCTATTTATATGTATGTTAATTTTTTAGAATTTTGATAATACAATTTTTTTTAAAAAGTCATAGTGAGAATAAAAAATCATAGTGAGAATAAAAATTCAAAGTGAGAATAAAATATCATAGTGAGAATAAAAAGTCACATAGTGAGAATAAAAATTCACAGTGAGAATAAAAATTCACAGTGAGAATAAAAATTCACAGTGAGAATAAAAATTCACAGTGAGAATAAAATATCATAGTGAGAATAAAACGTCACAGTGAGAATAAAAAGTTACGTACTGAGAGTAAAAAGTCACATATAGAAACTAAAAAGTAAAATATTAAGAGTAAAAAGTTGCAGTTTCTCTCCTTTTTTTGGGTGTAAGAAACCCATTCTGACAGGGTTATACATACCATATAGGTGCAGGAAAAAATACCTGACTATAAGAGCTACCATTAAACATTATGTATACATAACCCCCACTGAGCACTTATATAAGGAAGAATGGGTCAGTGCTGGGGGGACAATGCCAAACCTATGATTTGAAACTGCATTGTTAACTAGCAGTAACAACTTTTAGTTTAGTTTTGTTTTTTACTGTACTGTTTCAGAGTACTTTTAAACTGCTCGGCAGTGTATGTGGTTTCCTGAGAACAAATGTGACCATGCTGTGTCTGCTTTAGCTTATTGGAATTAATCCTTGTAAGTGCCAGAGATCCCCGCATAGCATTGATCTGTGCCATATGCATGTCTTCGAATCACAAAGTTGGGTGGGTGGGTGGGTTAGGGATCTGAATCAGAACGACCGTCATGAAAATGCAGATCTGTAATTCCATGTGGCACTTACATAATCATTTTGTGAGTGGGAACACATTGTAAACACAATGTACTTTTCTAATAAGCCAGGCTGCTCCTGTCTGAATTCTCCATTCTGCCACACTATGAGGATGTATCATGGGCCAGATGATTTAACTCTTTCCGAAGAAGACCAACGCCATTAGATTTACACAGTCAGCAAATTGCATTTTGGAAATTCATATTTTTTTGAAGAACCAGAGAGGTACAAGAGTTTAGCATACTGTTCTAAGGTTTTAACATTTCTAGTTGTCATTGCATTACAAAAAAAAGTAAACTTTTTCTTTATTTTTATGAGCATATATCATTCCTAAAGTTACTACACCAAACGGAATGGAAGCTTCCCTTAAGGCACATGATACTCTTACCTCCAACACCATTGGATGGGGAAGTTATGGAAGGCCAAACAGGATGTTCTTGCTACCTTCCCAACACTGCATCGCTACCTATTTAACCTATTTAGTTTGCACTGCAAATAGCTGACCAATTCTGGAATTCAGAGCTACAAGAATAGACCTCTTAGAATAGTATTGAATGAGATGAAGTGAAAAATTATAGATTTGGATTAAAAAACAACAACACATTTCTCAATTAGAGAGCTGGGTAGAGAATGATGAAATTAGATTGACATATCGAACAAGAAAAGGAGGTGGAAAAAAAAATAACAAAAACTGTTGGGAGTGGGGAGATAATATATTCCATTAAATACAGCCTATCCTTTTATGAGGAGATATCAGCATGCTCTGATCTCCCCACTGTGAAATAAAACAATAGATTTGAGTGGGAAATTATTTCAACTTCACTGCTTTGGTTTTACATTTCTCTACTCGATTCCCTGCAATTCTTTCTTTCACTGATAAAGCCCTATTTTGTCACAAATGGGAAAATTAGGTGTATGGCTAAGAGTCTTATCATGCCAATGAGTGACGGATGTGCTCCGAACAGACAGCCCACTCTCAGGTTCCATCCTGTATGCAGGATCATCTTTTATCCAGTTTGTATTCAGTTTCTCTGATTTTCTCTCTGCCTTTGCAATTCTGTTTTGATTATTTTTTTTATTCTTGTTCCTGGGTTCTTTGATATTTTGTTATCCTTGTGTATGGGATATGCCACCATGTGGCCAGAACTGGGAAATGCCACCATGTGGCCGGAACTGGGAAATGCCACCATGTGGCTGGAACTGGGATGTACAGAACGTACATCCCAGTTCCAGCCACATGGTGGCATTTCCCAGTTCCGGCCACATGGTGGCATTTCCCAGTTCTGGCCACATGGTGGCATATCCCATATCCCATTCAATTCCAGCCACAGTACCCGCCACATAGTGCCACTTTCTGTTCCACCTTAGTTCCAGGCCACAGTGGTGGCATTTCCCAAATCCCTGTCCCAAGTGGCCCATGCCTAGTTGGCCCCAAAGTGGCTTGTCCTGAGTCCCTTAAACTGGATGTCCTGAGTCCCTTAAATGGGATCCTTTGGCAGTGTTCAGCCCTTTTCTCTCTGAGTTTCCAGCCCTGTTCCCTGTCTAAGTTATAACCCCCTCTTGTACCCAGTTTCCATATTTCTTTGTTCTCTTCTCCGATTCATTTCTGTTTTTCCTTTGTGATTATGTTCCATTCTGGAGTTTTCCTGGATTCCTTCTGCCTCGTTACTTTGTTCCTCTATATAGTGTGCTCCACCCGTCGCTTTAGTTTCCTTTCGGTCCTAAGTTCTGTTTCCGTGGTATTATGGGATACCTTGACATGATTGGCAAGCTTCATCTTATGTCAATAATTTAAGCAAACCCCCACCATTTTACCATCTTTAATATTAGGCTAGTTCCTGTATAAATGTTTGTATGTTTGCATATACCCTTTCCCTGAAGCTCCTGAAGATTCCAGCTCCTCTATCCTCTCCCCATATCCCAGATCTGGTTCCCTTATGATGCATCTGCGGATTCCGACTCCTTACTCCGTCCCTTGTGCCCTTATTCATTTGCCCTGTCCTCTGTATATAGTGTGTTATATCTGTGTCTGTCCCATTAAGTTCTGTATGTGTCTTTTGTCTGCCACCCTGTTCCTTGCATTGTTTATAGTGTGGCTTTTGCTTTATCATGTTTATGTCTGTCCTGTAGCCCTGCACTCTATATTAATGTTCTATCCTTCCTTACTTTTTCTATCCTAGCCATGTAATCTGAATACAAGGGCTGCTCCTACAGGGTCTTGAAATGTAGTTGCAGATACCTGGGGTCCCGAACCACCGGGGGTAATGTGGTAACCCAGCTTCAAGCCCTGTCTCTCTGCCCCTGCCATTGGGCTCCTGATATTGGGCTCTCAGGGTCCCTTACCATCACGGACCCCATGCACATAAAAACCCAGAAAAAATACTAAACATAACCAAGAGGTCGACGGCCGCATGAAATGGATACGAAAAGAACTTTGTATACTTTTGTGCTGGTTGTATCGACCACAGAGTGAGTGACTTTGATGCCGAATTCATGCGGCCACAGGTTCTCGGTTATATTTCATATATTTTTGGGGTTTGTGTGCCGTCTGTTCGGAGTACACAAACCCCCAAAAATACTGCATTGCACACCTAGCACCCATAGGGGATATACCACTGGTCTGACTACTATTCACCATAGCAATGCATATTAGAATGAAGTAAATGACAGTGAATCCCACAATAAATATTTAGGACATGTCATTCTAAATTAACCAAAAATTTACTTTTTAGTAGATTAAAAATTCTAATTTCTAGTGCGCTGCTGCTATGGAGCTGAGAATAATTGTTTTACTTATATCCCAAAATAGATCCTTAGATTCACTGATATAACATCCCACAGCAGATGTTATGTAATGTGCAAAATGTATTTTGTCGTAATATCCATTCAGCTTTAAACTGTGATTTAATGCACAACTTTTATATGCATAAGATATCTGATTTGCATGCTTGACAGGCTTCGTTTTCCTGGAATTCATGTGTCACATTTCTTACCATTTGCAGATATTAAGAGATAAATTAACATTTCCTCTAGTAAGGATGGGTGATAGGAGCAGATGCAGGGGCACCTGTCCATCTGTCTTTTCTGCTCCCCCGTGCCTGTTGCTCTCCTCTCCCTTTCCATATCTGTCTTTGTATACTCTTCTTTCATTTTTCTCTCTGTCTCTCTCATTGCTTCCCATGACTGTCTGTCTCTCCTCTCTCTTCCCATGCATGTCTGTCTCTCCTCTGCTTTCCCATGTCTGCCTGTCTCTCCTCTCACATCCCATGTCTGTATTTCCTCAGTCATCCCATGTCTGACTGTCTGTCTCTCCTCTGCCATCCCATGTCTGTCTGTCTGTCTCTCCTCTGCCATCCGATGTCTGTCTCTCTCCTCTCCCTTTCCGTTTCTGTCTCTCTCCCTTCCCATTTCCATCTGTCTCCTCTCCCTTCTCATGTCAGTCTGTCTCCTCTCTTTTCCCATGTCTGTCTGTCTCCTCTCCCTTCCCATGTCTGTCGGTCTCCTCTCTGATCCCATGTCTGTCTTTCTCCTCTTCCTTCCCATATCTCTCTTTCCTGTATCTGTCTCTCCTCTTCTTTCCCATGTCTGTCTCTCTCTCCTCTACCTCCCATGACTGTCTCTTTGTCCCTCTACCCATGTATGTCTCTCCTCTTCCCCATGGTTGTCTCTATCCTCTTCCCCATAGCTGTCTCTTTTCCTCCTCTTCCCTGTTCTCTCCACTACTTTCTCCTCTTCTCTCCTCTTTCCCCCTCCTGGTCTCTCCACCCTCCCCCTCCTGTTCTCTCCACTCTCCTCACCTGTTCTCTCCTCTCTTCCCCCTATTTTCTCCTCTCTCTCCCATGTTCTCTCTTCTCCCTCCAACTCACCCTGTTCTCTCCTCATCCCCCTCCCCTCATGTTCTCTCCTCTCCCTCTCCTTTCTCCTACCTGATGCAGTGCAGGTCGGATCACTCTGCAGGGAGACACAGGCAGCATTAGCTCTGTGTGTGTTAAACACACTCAGAGCTCAATCAGTGCTACCTCGCGCTACATGCACGTAGTGATGATGCCGACACTCTGAACCTTCACTATGCGCAGGGAGCAATTCTGCCTGCGTCTCCCCGCCGAGTAACTCACACTGCTCTATTGGGTGGGGGTGGACCTTCACCTCCGCACCGGTCTGCCCCCCCCCCCCCTGGATCCGCCACTGATGATAGGTTCATTTAATTTTTCTGCATCAAAATTCACCCATCCAGACTAATTATTCTATTTTCAAGTAAAAAGTAAAATATGAAAAAAGTCACCTTTTAAGAAATGTCTATGTCTTTTCTTTAGAAAAAAACTTTGCTCACTCGCTGGCATACTCACATCCATATATATGGTGCACCCCATCATCTTCAACCTTTGACTGGTAAATCTTTCACCTACACCACAGGCTGCTGGGTGTGTTGTGGAGATTACTTGGTCACATGACGATTGCTGATTTCACATGGTGTCGTATGTTTCGTAACATTACTTTTCAGCCAAGCTATCACAAGAAATAAATATAAAAATCCCTGTCAAGATTCTAAAGCTAAGGTTTCATCATGTGATAAATCCACTTCATTTATGGAACTTATTTAAACTCCAATTTTACTAGTCATACCATTTGTTGTCTTAGAATTGTTTAAAAAAATCTTTTCAGCTTTTGTTTCTTACATTCTTACTCGTATCTTACTTTCTGTCTCTGTCTGGTTCCTGGCCCCTAATAGGTTCTAGTTGGGTTTATAGCAGGGTTTCTAGGTGGAGGTAAGTATAAACTTTGTGGCTTTTACATTCCTGGCAACAATCACATGGTCAAGTTTAGGTAACAATGCAGGTAGGAGTACTATAGCAATTATTCCTTTGCTTTTTATTTAAAAATATTTAAAATAAATTAAGATTATTTAAACATAATTAAAAATTGGAGGAGACAGCAGAAAGTTAAGAGTTCAAACTGTTGTTCCTTCAACTTGCTGCAAATATGTAGAGAGGAAAATAGAAGCACAAAGTGTGTAGACAGATACAAACTATACCTGTAAAATAATAATTTTTAAAAATTTCTATCTAGTCTCCCACTGTCTGTGTACTCTTACTCTTGCACTCCTCTGATTTTAGTTCTTAAATCTGAAAAACATGAACATAGACTAGGTTGTACAAGTTGAGTATCCCTTATCCAGAAATCCATTATCCAGAATACAAGCGCACAACAGTTTATTTAGTGTCCACCCCCTAAAGCCGTGATATTGGCGTTCCATTCATGCTTAGTTTCCCCCCCACGCACACCCAGGGATGCCTCAAATCACAGCTACATCACAGTAAAAGTGATTTTTTTTTCGCTCTATACAGTATTTGCAGTGATTCTATATTTTATGAGTGATGAGAGGCTTTAAAATATCCTATTTGTGAAAATGATCCATTATCCAAAATACATCTAATCCCATGCATTCTGCAAAAGGGATACTCTACCTGTATCAATGTTCCATAGTGGTTATCCAAGAATTTGAAGGAAACCAAAGAATGTTCCCCTGTGTTCCCTCCAATTAAACTTGTTTCCCACTAACCTAAATAGAAAAAATTGTGGACAAAGGACGCATGCACTCCAAACTCCAATATGATTGTAAAACTTCCGATTTATTCCAAAAAATTAAAATGGATCACAGGGACAATGAATACAAAGACAGGGAAAGGACGAATGCCTTACATGTTTCGCATGCTCTAGCCTATGATTAAGCGTGTGAGCACGCGAAACATGTAAGGCATTCGTCCTTTCCCTGTCTTTGTATTCATTGTCCCTGTGATCCATTTACATTTTTTGGAATAAATCGGACGTTTTACAATCATATTGGAGTTTGGAGTGCATGCGTCCTTTGTCCACAATTTTTTCGGTTTTCGCTTATGGTGCTTTTGCTGCAGCACGGACGGAGCACCCATCTTCCCAAAACATATAGGAGGTATGTTTACTGCCAACGGTGGAGCCGGCTTGTTGTCACCTTTTGTTTGTCCCACTAACCTACATTGTAGAATGAACTTAAAAAAAATGTTACTTTTCCAAAGTTTGATCTTAATTTTACAGCTTGGTCGTTTGTTTCACCACAGTTCATGGTTTAGTGAATAAACCCCAATGTAGAAGCAATTTCCCCCAAAATCAAGAGCTATACGTAACAGTTATCTGTTATTTATTTCAATACACTGTACCTTGAATAGTTTCTAACAGAATAATGATACATGAAGTGCTGTACAAGATTTCTCATGTAAAGATTCATGACTCATCTGGACATCGGAACCAATTATACATCATATCAAGGATATTTCCTTTTTGTGTTCACGGTTACTTGATTAACACTAACGAATCAAGTAACCTTGAGCACAGAAAATTAGATTCCCATATTGCACTGCATGATATTGCTGCCTTTAATGTCAGCCCCCTCATAATTTACATTTGAATATGTGGCTTTGTGTTTTAAAATAGAAGGATGTGTGGGATTACCTTGTAGCAAGTGGGTGCCCCTGACTTCAGGGAATTAGAGGATCAGACGTTATATACCTTGAACTAAGGCTGGCAGTGGCAGTCACACACTGCATGCACGTAGGTTGTTTATTACAAGGACTGTATGAAAGAAAAACCTGCTTTTTTGTCACTCTGTTTTTACTGATTTTTCACAGTGTAAAGTACAATGAATGCAACTGTATGTATAAGCATATAAGGTGTAAAATGAGAGAACCAAAAGATAATGAGACGAAAATAAATGGGGGGGTGGGAGAGGGAAGGAAGGCAGCAGAGTTTGGGTTACCAGATGGGTGTGATTACAGTGCTTTATTCTACTAAAAATACTGAAAGCCATAAAAACATTACTGCGGTCTCCCACAGAAAGTATGGTCTTGTTTATATTGTTATTAAAGGTGCAGTTTCACATAGACTTTTTTTTTTTGCATATTTGTAACTACTTGTATCAGTATGCAGTATTTTTAGGCATGTGTCAATGATCTTATTCTTCATTTTAAACAGCTTGCTGTTGCTCTGTACTCTGTACAACCATTCCCCTGTTTGAATGTCACCCAGGATCACATATTTCCTCTCTCAAGCTCCCTGAGTTGCTGTGTGCCTTTCCATATCTGACATCAACACAATCACAGATCAGAGCAGGGTCCTAAACCCCTTTCTCTCCTCCAACTCACTGCTACAGCTTTTGGTGGGAAACTCTTGTTAGGAGTGCAGGGGACAGCCAATCTGTTTACTGGCATTGCTGACACTTAGGGTATCTGAGACCCCTTACCTACTGTGCAAAAATCTGCTTTGCTCAGCTCCCACTTCCATGTCCTCTCCATATAAGTAGATATTATGTATGTATATTTGTGTGTGCAGCCACCCAGCATTGCAAAGGTTAAACTGACTATGTGCTATTCTCTCAATTGCTGTGGGCATAGACCCTTCAGCTAACTCAGCACTGAAGAAATTAAAATCCTCTGCACATATACATTAGACTGACATTGCTTAGGCCTATAATGATATCTAAATATCTAAAGCTAGCTATTAATTAGGCAATCAAGATTTACAGGGGCAAGCTTAGAGCCCAGTCATGTAGGGGTTAAACAAAATCTGTGTCTTTTCACTATCCCATCGTTTTAAAAAGGGAATACATATGTTTTTTTTTTTTAAACCCCCACATTTTGACCCCTTTACTACGCGTGCCAACAGTCCTGGATTCATGAGGACAGTCCTGAGCTTTAACAATTCACCCATTCAGCTGAATTTCTGTGTTACAAATCGTCTCAGTTTGCGTGAACAGGGGACTGCAAAATGCCCAAAAATACAACTAAAAAAAATCTTTGCAGGTTTTTTCACACTCCACAGTCATAGAATAAGGCACCAGGTGTGAGTAATTTCTGACTTTTTTTTTTAATCTAGATCTGGATTTATACACACAGGAAAGCATGCAAATCTATATTTTTAGCTTGACGATATACTGTCAGAACATGGGAATTACTTAGCAAAAAATTACTGCTATTTCTATATTGGAAGTACAATTAATTATAATGTGATGACTGTTTATTGTTACTTTTGCTTCTGGGATATTTTGCACAATAGAAAGGTTTGATAGCAAGTAGGTCTTCCAGGATTCATGTTACATTAGTTACAACTTACAATGGTTTGAATAACATTAGGATCTTTGTAGGTTATTCCCCAGTGAGTGCCTACTTGATTTATAGAGGAGAAGATATCTCTATATATTGAAGCGCCTCCTGTAATCTGCCTCTAATTTGGATGGTGAGAGTAAACAGCAGTGGCTCTAGGCTTTTGGGGGTTCACAGTTGGAAAAAAGTGCAAAAAAATACATTAAAAGTTGAGCTGGAAAAATAGATAGCTTGTGGAATTTTTCCAGCTCAGCTAGTAATGTCTGTTTTTTTCAGTTAGTTTTGCAGTTCAGCACAGTTCACTGCTGAGGACCCCTGTATTCGATCAGGGCCCTTGTATCTGATAAATGGCCCTGTTCCCGATGAGTGGCCCTGTATCTGATGATAAACCTATCACCACAGTTCACTGTTGAGGAGGACCCCTGTATCCGATGAGGGTCCCTGTATCCAATGATTAACCAATCACCACAGTTCAGTTTTGATAACCCCTGGATCAGACATGCCCCCCCCCCCCCTGTATCTGATAATTACCCAATCTCCATAATTGTCTCACCTCAGTTAGTCACTGTTGGGGGGCTTCCTGAGCAAGTTTGGGGCCAAAACAGCCTTATTTTTGCTTATATAATAGCACCACCAAAAATTCCTTTCTGAGTATAAATTACTTACATGTATACCAGCAGTGAGGCCATATAAGCCCTACAGGGGCCCTACATCTAAGCCCTACAGAATGTACATTTGTAGTATATGGATGCTTACAGCATACATTCCACATACTATAAACAGCTGCCTCCATCTTTCTCTGTATGTTTATCAGTAGGTGACTCTCATATTGGATTTCATGGCAATCACTTCATTACAGGAAGGAAGACATGCATTGCATTTACCTCTGTGTTTAATACAGAGGTAAGAGTGATGATAGAGAGATTTGATGTATGGAGCCCATGAGATGAAAACCTTGCATCAAACTCATCCCCCAGCGCACATCCTGCCTGCTGTTACTTTAAACCAGCATTATGTGCCTTTGCAAGCAGAGATGTTGTCATGGCGATGGGGGTCTCTAATAGCTGTGTTCTAGTTTGTTTCTATCATTCAAAACCCTGAAGCTCTGTTAACATTTCAGATGTTGCACAACAATCAATGTCATCATTAATTTACTTTCCGCTCATTATTTGATTGTCTTAAGGGACAAATAATATAGATCAAAACATCTTATTTACATTTATAGTTACACTGTCAGTATTTAACACTGCTCCCCCCCCCTCCGACAAAATGTCATATAACGCAGAGTATTCCTTAATAGTCTTTTGCCACCTGGTGGCCAGGATGGAGGACTGCAATAAAAAAATACAAACTCATTTTAAACCTCAGAAATATCCGAAATCTGTATTATACTAGTCAATTTTGCCATGTATGCTGTCTGTCTGTCACTCTAGGTTGTATTAACACTGCATATGTGTCTGATGTTGCATACTTGCATGTTAGAAATTCCCTTCATCTCTATGAAAGCCACCTGCTTGCCCTTCAAGAGGTGCATGGGGACTACGACCTCTCAGAAGCAACAGAGGAAGCGTGTCAGTAGATGGGAGAAACACAGCAAAAATATTAAAGATATAGATAGCAGAAACAACTCAGAACATATAAATGTATTTTTTTTATCAAATATAAATTCTTGGCATATATATCAATTCCTCACCATATATATCCTTTAGATACACTACTTGTTAAACTACCTCTTAAGGAAAGTGATGTACAAATAGAAACATAAAACATGCCAAGAGAAGAACAAGACACTCAGTTGAGACTGAATAGATACAGAAAAAAATATAATATGAAGGTAGCTGCCAGAGAGCACTTGCCTTGTCTGCCGGAGGGAGGACGCCTAAAAACGCACCCCTATATAAAAAAATAATAATAATAGCTTGCTCAAAGAGGTTTGGCTGTGGAAGTCAGAAGATCTCCCCTCACTGGCCCCCTGCCGGTGAGCAGGCAGAATGGTTTGTGTGCATTGCCCAGGTGCACAGATGTTCCCATGTTGCCTCTCGTGATCCCTGCGCATGCATGGCTTCAGAGCACCTGGAGTCCCATGACCTGTCGACTTCAGGCCGCATGGAATGCACAAGAGGCAGCTTGGTAGGTTGTCTGTGCACCTGGGCAGCACCCATACATCATGCTGCCTGTCACTAGACACCAGGGAGCTGTGGGTGCTGGCTGGGGTAAGTCCTAGGTCTGCAGTGTGGGTGACAGGGCATGTCCTGGTGTGCTACCCTCTCCATCCTCAACTGATACCTTAAACTGTTGCCATGTGACTTTTTGAAACTGCTTCCACTGTTTAACTATCAATTTCTTAGCCAAAAAGCAGTCTATGGTCAAAGCTATTTGGGTTGGATTCAAGAACGGCCAACCCAAATCTAACTGAGCAAAAGATGGATTTTCGTAATAATGACCACATTGAACAAAAAACCAAAGGCCATATCCTATAATAGCTTAATCCTCCCGCAACCCCACCAAGTATTTAAGCAGGTACCGTATAAATGCATTTTAATGTAATCTTTATACATATGGATTTCCCTTTATTACTCATTTATACATTTTGAGGCTTAAGTACTGGTATATTTCTCTAAACTAAATTATCCCATTACTATCTATTGAAAACTTAGAGTCATATTTATATATAAACCATACCACCCAGCTCTTGCCCCATTCACAGTAGGACCTGTCACTCCAACTAGCAGCACTATTGTGTCTCCATCATTTTTATTTCAGGTATATGACCACTGTCCCGTGGAGCTCTGAGCTAGAGCTCCCAGATATCGTGACAGTTCCGCGGCGAGAAGCGACCCCGTTGGGAGGCATGGATAAACACATTACAGAATAAATTTTATTTAAGGATGCCAAAATATGACAAATCTATACTCTGGGGCTGTAATCAGTAACACGTAGACTGGTTGTCAGTCTTTATTTTATTCTATACTGCCCGGCAGCATGCATTTTTCCATACCTCCGCATGCACAGTATTCATTCTTTGGTGTCCTGGACACAGGAAATTTAAAATTGGGACTGAATATTGCAAGATGTATCCATGGAGTACCTATAAACATAGAAACATAGAATGTGTCGGCAGATAAGAACCATTCGGTCCATCTAGTCTGCCCAATTTTTTTTGAGTTCTTTTATTAGTCCCCGTTCCCGGTCTTATAGCTAGGATAGCCTTGTGTCTATACCACACATGCTTAAAATCTGGTGGATTTGTCTACATCTTTATGGACTTCCTTATGGACTATTGTTGCATTTAAACGTTATTTGGAGATATTTTCCATATACAGGTGGTGTATCCTTCCTGATAATGTACTTGCCTATTCACATTTACACTGGATTCTATAGAATGCTTCTGTATTTCTCACACATTTTGCACAATGTGTTTTTTTTCCCTCTGACATTTCAGATGGCCTTGTTTAGGCGTTACCATGACAGCTGTTGCCTCGTGTGATTTTCTTGGATATTTATAGATGCCATTTAAGATAAGGAAAAGCCCTGCATACCTGAAACACCGTCCTTCCTGTGATTGTGTAATTACACCACTTTCTTTTGATTGTGATACGTATATAAGTGCTGGTTTCTGTGCGTAGCAGAACTATACATACGTAGCTATTGTTGCATAGAATCATCATGTGTTATTTTCTCGGCTCCGTCTTCCAGCTCTAGATTGTTTTGCTGTAAATTATAGCACGATTTGCTGATTTTACAAAAAAAGCTCTATTCACTAAGCAGTAACCTGTGGGGATCTGCAAACCCCCTACCCCTTCACACTCCCCAAAAAATAAACAGACATTAAAAGTCGATTTGGAAAAATAGGAAGCTTTTGGAATATTCCAGCTCAGCTAGTAATGTTTTTCAATTCACAACTGTTTAGTGAATATGACCTTAATATCTAGACCAACAGGAGAGCCTACTCCCCAACGCTCCCGCTTTTAGTGGGGCAGTCCCGATTTGGAACCACTATCCCAAGTGATTGTAAAATAGGTGATGGCAATGGTGAGGGTCTCAGCCACCCCCCTTGTACCCCAAAAGTTGTTACATAAAGCCTTAACATGTTAGAATAACAAACACAACTGTCCATCATAGCAGTGACAGACCTGAACAAGTTAAATCCCACTGCTTCTAAGCAGGGTCGAATTCCATTCATCAATGCAATACTGAGAGTCAATAAATGACTCCTAATAAGGAGAGCATATGGATTTTTTCTCAGCATTGATTGATCTTGTAAGGTTGGACTTTGGGAATTGGGAAAATTATGTCCAGTGAATTAAGCACATTTCACCTTAAAGCTGAGACAGTTGCTGTTTCTACCACCAAATATGACATCACTTAGGTAATCAGTGCCAGAAGAGCCCTCTTGTGGATTTCTGTGCAGTATACTGATACTTATATTAAACTCTATTTGGGCCATGGATTCTTCTCCAAATTGCTGTTTCATGTATTGTTATATTTGCATCCATCCCATAAGCCACTAGTATGGCATCTGCTTTATGTTTTCATTCTCTCCCCTTCATTGCATATCCTGTAGATTTTAATGTGCTGCCTTACGCTAAAGTTTTCTCCCACAGGGCGTAGACGAACTGCGATACAAGCAGGCTATGTAATAACAATAATATAGCAAAATAATTAGAACATATTGATGTCGTAACATGCGCTTTATGTAAAATAGCTCATTTAAATTGCATTTCAAATGAAACAAAATAGAGCACATTAACGCCCACAATGTAAATCTATGGAGATAAAACGATTTTTAGATTTTATGAATTAATGGAGGAAACATTATGTTCAATACACAAATGAAGCTTAATTTTGTTAAAAAAAACAACAACCATTTTTTGTTATTATTAGTATATTATTAAATAAAATATATGCAGATTATTTATATAACTTTCTATCTATTTACCTGATTGACTTATTTTTTTCAAAATCTTCATTCTTACTGCTACAGGAAAAATGTTTTTATTAAAGTGATTCTGTTGTCAGAAATTTTCCTTTGCAAATTCATATACTTATTAAAGAACTGTCTACACTTGATCATCATAAACATGGGGGGCACATTTTTTGTTGTTTAATTACAATTTAAAAACATATTCGTACCGCACTTGCACCATAATGTAATTTGTCCCTGGGCTCAATGGGCATTCTACATCATAAGCCTGTTCTTATATTTGTCCCCCCATGACTTATTTATACCCAGTCATTTAAAAAGTATTCATAAAGGAGATTTCTGAGATGGGGATGTATCAGATTTCCAGTTTGGGAAGAAGAAAACCCTTATAGATTGTGTCCTGTCCATAGATGGGTGTCATGCAAGAAAGTTGTATTTCTATATGTTAGAAAAATGGCGTCTTACAGTATACAATATAAAGAGCTCTCCAGTGAAGTGCCATGATTCATCAGACCTTGTTTCTCCCTCACTTCCCTCAGAGAACACAGATATATATATCCTTCTCAGCATCAGTCCACCAAAATGTAATACTATCAATCATGCAACCTACAAAAATATCACCCTCCCAGGAATACATATATCTTTATAGAGAGTAATGGGGGTAGTATAGAATTGTAAAGCTAGTGTTAGGCACTAAGAAACCTCTGAAATAGTTAATGAAAACCCAGTGATAGATATACTGAAACAATTAGGAAACTGTACCTTTAACTCTTATTCATAATTATAATTTGTAAAATTTTGATACAGCTCTTTTATAATTAAAGAAAAAAAATAGTAAACTGCAGATATGAGTGTTGAAAAAAATAATTGAAGGTAGCCTGCTGATTTCAAGCCATAGCAGTACAAGGTTTTTTTCCCCCTAATCACTCAGTGTTATAGTAATCAAGCACACATGTTTTTCAACACTCATTTCTGTATTTTACTCATTTTGAATGTAATTATTTAAGATATTAATTTATAAAAGAGCTGTAGCTCATTTTTACTAAAAGTTAAGTCTTAAGGTAAAGTTTCCTAATTGTTTCGACATATGGAATTCCAAGAGGATTAAATATTTATTGGTATAAATACAGCATTTATTTTTCCTTTATGCGTTTATTGCATGTCAGCATGGGCTGCTTTATCTGTGATAGATACAGATACATACTGAGATTATTCCTTACGGTCAGGGAACCAGAAGAAAGTAGAAAAGGAAAGAGAGAGAGAGAGTATAATAGAAAGGTAACATTTTCATTGCTTGTATATGATTATTGGTTCCGAGTGGTGTTTTGTTGGTGTACCTGTATAATACTGTGTAAAATGCCAACACTACTTCCAGTCCATGGATTCCTGGGAATATGAAGTCAGATACATTAATCCACTGCCATGAATATAGACAGGTTTATTGCCTGGATCACGTTACTGTTTTGAAACTATCATGCCTTAGGCTACACTTAGCATAGTGTGAGTTCTAGCATAACAGTTAAATGTATGAATTTATAAAACTACACTTACAAAGAAAATGCTGTGCATCAATTACTGTTTCTGTACATTATACCTTGCACAGTAGCATTTCCCAAAAGTTAAGGAAAACAATACATTATTTATTTATTATTTTTATAACCACATTAATGATATAGGGTAATACACCGCCCTCGCAGGAATTGTTAGCTTTTTACATAATTTTGCTAATTGACATTTATAACATGGGCTAAAATTAATAAATAATGTATATGCAGCTTGGATGTACATGTGTCAGAATGCAAATCATAGATGCACTTAACTCCAATATGTAATATTCTTTTTTTTAGACCATCAATTAAATGATTTGAATTGACAATATAAACAATACCAAAGTAGCAATAAAAAAAAAGGCTAATTTTAGTGCAATGAAAATTACTAGCTAATGTTTTACCAGGATTTATGTCAATTTCCATTAATACATACTAATTTATCTATAAGTTATTGTCTACTGAATACAATGGCTGCTCCTACAGGGTCTTGAAATGGGGCCGCAGGATACTGGGGGTCCCAAACCACTGGGGGAATGCGGTTCCCTAGCATCAAGCCCTGTCTCTCTGCTCCTCCCACTGGGCGCTCAAAATCTAAAACCATCCCGGACCCCGTGAGTCGCAACATTAAAGAGAAAAACAGTACATTCCCTTAATTAAAACTTAACTTTTTAATACAATTCATCTAAAAGCAATATGTTGAAATAATATTTGTGCCATATTTTTGCCACAAGGCATTATCCAGTGGCCACAACATGGAATCACACAGTAAATTACCATTTGATATATTAATTTGTCCACTAAGTTCATTTGATAGAGGAAACGTTGATATTGCTTTGGTTTTGTTATTTATTTAGGTGGTGACAAAAATATGGCCCACATATTATTTCACCATATTGCTTTTAGATGCATCATATTAAAATACAGACACAGTAGTTTTCTCTTTGGTGTTTATATATTCATATTCGGGTTACAATGCTTTGTGCCTCAAATGTTTTTGGTTTCTTAGAGCGTTATGTACTAAAAAAACGCAAATATATTTTATGTGCAAAACTATTTTTGCGCTTTGCTCCTATCGCAATGTACTAAACATTTAACATTCAAATAGTACATCCGTGCAAATTGCGAATAAAACCAGGCAAAATTGCAAATAAAACCTGCCAATTTTGCAAATATTTTTTCTACCTCTTTTGATAGCACTTGCTAAAAGCTGGTGTAATTTTTAAAAAAAAAATGTTATTTTCAAAAGTTTTACTGCTTTGGTTAAAACATACATATAAGAATAAAAAACATCAGTTGAGTAGGGAGCAGGTGGAAGGATGGGTTGAAGTGAGGGAAAGTGCACAATTATATTGAAGACATTAAGATAATGGGGAAAAAAAAACAAATAATCTTTGATTAACACAGCAAAGTCTTCTTGATAGATGAAGTAAGTACCAATCAGTTTTAAGCTGGTGTAATTTTCACACAAAAATAAGAATTACTTTTCACAAAATATTTGCAAAACTCTTTAGCATGCGCAAATCTAATTGCAATTTGTTAGCGCAACCGGAAAAAAGCACGCTAAATAAAAATAAACTGAAGAGGCACAGATAAGGGAATACAAGTGGAAAATGTTACAAATAGTCGCAAATTGCTCCTTACTCATGTTTTACCTACTTTTTTCACCACTGCACTTGTTTATTACATGACCCCCTTAGACGTTAAAGAGTACCTCCACCTCACTCCTTCAGGGTCATACTCCAAAAAGAGAGAATTTCAGTGAATTGAGGTGCAAATTTCAAACTTTAGGCCAATCTAACAAACTAGTAAAAATTCTCTAATGCAGAAGAATTGGAGAATGTTTCCAACTAAGGCCAAATTTCCTTATGTTTGAAAATTGCTTTCTCAATTCCCTGTAATTCTCTCTTTATTGAGTAGATTTGAAGTGAGGAGGAAAAGAGTGAATTTGGCTATTGATGAGCTAGTGATCCCAGATATGGTTACACTTGGATTACCATCTTTTCTTCAGAAAAAAATAAATAAAAATACCGGCCTTACTATTGAGCCCTCTGGCGCAGTGCCAGACGGCTCATTCCAAAAAGCCAAATTATGAACACATTTGTTAGTATACACTGCATGAACATAAATGCAGTGCCCATGTACCTTAAGCACCTTTGAAGACACCGAAGACTGGAGCACTGGGTCTTTCAAAAAATACACTCAGTGTAAATATACATTTAAAGGGTCTTTTACCTAAACAGTGGGCACTGGTACAAAAAATTAGATCAAATTAACTGTTTTAGAAACTTCTGTTGATGCTTGATCCATGCAACTCAATTTAATAGAGTTCTCTTTATGGTGAATAGAGCTCTATGCATTGTAGTACAATTTGTTATAAGTGCATGCAGTGCATACACTTATAACGTACATAGATAAATGTGTCATAATATGTGCATAACAATACTCTGAGCTTCATTCCCAGGACTGTGCATGTCACAGTTACATGCTGTGTACATAGATGGATTTTCAGTTAGGAGCCCATGTTTCTTCTCCACCTGTTTGGATACATCATGTGAGTGATCTTAATTAGAATTTTCACATAGGTTAGAACCGAATCCAAACCCAAATCTCTCAGGAGACCTTCTCCCATGAAACGCGTTGAGACTGTGATTTTTGTATTGCACCTGGTTTGAGCATCAATCTATCGGCCAGTGACAGATTTGAAACCCTTGAGAGTAAGGGGTCTATTTATTAAAAGGTGAGGTGCAGGTGAGAACCTTTCATCTCACAGACTTAACAACGCATTGTATACAGACATCTCTGGCTGACTTCCACCTGCTAGATGAACAGAAATGGCCCTGCACTATGCATTGTTAACATAGGGAGCATTTATAAAGATTTAACTATACATTATCTATGGCCAGTTGAGCTCTTCCAGCAGGAGAAATTTATAAAGTTAAACAGTGTATTGTTGAGTCAGCATAGATAGCATAGATAATGCATTAGAAACATAGAAACATAGAAACATAGAATGTGTCTGCAGATAAGAACCATTCGGTCCATCTAGTCTG
Organism: Pelodytes ibericus; assembly: GCA_036172795.1. Taxonomy (NCBI): domain Eukaryota; kingdom Metazoa; phylum Chordata; class Amphibia; order Anura; family Pelodytidae; genus Pelodytes; species Pelodytes ibericus. Next base: position 20,216,377 of record CM069865.1, read on the forward strand.
CCCAATTTTTTTGAGTACTTTTATTAGTCCCACCGTTCCCGGTCTTATAGCTAGGATAGCCTTGTGTCTATCCCACGCATGCTTAAAGTCCTTGACTGTGTTTACCTCTACCACTTCTGCTGGAAGGCTATTCCATTACAAGGCTATTACAATTGTCTTTCACCCTATTACTGCCTTCTGAGTCCCCAGGACATACTTGAAAACGAGAGAAATCTCAATGTATTCTTCCTGGTAAAACACTTTCTATATAAAATAAAATAAACTATTTTATCGTTTTTAATTTCTCCCTTATGGTATTGTATTTTTAAACACTTTTGTATGGGATCAAGCAGGATGGATTTAGGAGGAGGGCTGTATGAGAAGTACTGATCTGTTTATTTATGTATTAGACTTCTGTGTGCACTTTTGTCATATTTAACATTCATTTCATATGGCACTTTAATAGCAACAGATCATTTAATCTATAATGATATGCAGGCGTCTACAATATACAACTTGACAACAATGTTTGACATGTTACGATAATGATAATTAGGCTACATCATTTCTGTCCCTTTAACGGAGAATAGACAAAAAATGAATTCCGCAGAACTGTATCAGAATTTGGAAGTAATCCAGCATTGCAGATTACATTTGTCACATGTTCTACAATAAACAGAAGAACCATCCACCTTGCAAGATTTTGCTGGTAACGGATCCATAATAATTGCATTCCCAAGGTAATTAGAAATCTCTAATACATTAACTACTCACTGTATCTACCAGGTACATGTTACAGTCTGTCCCGAATACCCATTTCATTATTCATACAAATATTTTTACGACAGCAAAACAAATAGAGCGACATCACCCTAATTACGTGCATTGATTCGTATTCTGGTTTGTATTAGCCTATTATGAGAGTAAAGGAAGCTTAAAAGGTAGATCTTTTATTTCCTTGGCATTTTTCCTTGATGGGAAATGTAAGTTTAGCCCTGCGTCATGGTTTCGCAGTGCTCTAAAAAAAAAAAAAAATAATGAACTATAAAAGGCAACAATTGGCATAACCCATTTACGCTGCAGGCGAATGATGTTGTTATAATGTCAGAAATACTGAGAATTCCCCTTAAACCAGCAGAAACATTGTTTGCAATCCAGCAGGAACCGTAAAATCTTATTTTACTAACAATAGAGTTCCGACAATTACAATGAATCAGCTGAAAGGAATAGCACGTGGGACCAGAGCAATCGGTAGCAGAAATTAAACAGGGGGAAGTGTAGTAGGGGTAGTGTAGTAGGGGTAGTGTAGTAGGGGTAGTGTAGTAGCGGTAGTGTAGTAGGGGGAGTGTAGTAGGGGGAGTGTAGTAGGGGTAGTGTAGTAGGGGTAGTGTAGTAGCGGTAGTGTAGTAGGGGTAGTGTAGTAGGGGTAGTGTAGTAGGGGTAGTGTAGTATGGGTAGTGTAGTAGGGGCAGTGTAGTAGCGGTAGTGTAGTAGGGGGAGTGTAGTAGGGGTAGTGTAGTAGGGGTAGTGTAGTAGGGGTAGTGTAGTAGGGGTAGTGTAGTAGCGGTAGTGTAGTAGGGGTAGTGTAGTAGGGGTAGTGTAGTAGGGGTAGTGTAGTAGGGGTAGTGTAGTAGCGGTAGTGTAGTAGGGGGAGTGTAGTAGGGGTAGTGTAGTAGGGGTAGTGTAGTAGCAGTAGTGTAGTATGGGGAGTGTAGTAGGGGTAGTGTAGTAGGGGTAGTGTAGTAGCGGTAGTGTAGTAGGGGGAGTGTAGTAGGGGTAGTGTAGTAGGGGTAGTGTAGTAACAGTAGTGTAGTATGGGGAGTGTAGTAGGGGTTGTGTAGTAGGGGGAGTGTAGTAGGGGTAGTGTAGTAGGACTATGACTATGTGGATAAGCAGTCATACGGGATGGACTTTCAAGCTAACTGGAAAATCACAAAATTCTCTTTGCTGAAAGTTGGTCCTTTTATCAGAAAGGCTCTGATGGGCGTCTTGAGGTCAATCTGAAGATGCAGTTACTGTTGATAGAGAGGAAATTGAGAATCAACGTATTTTGAAGTCAATGGACTTTGGTGTTTATTTATTTTTGAATGACGAAATATTGGTGAAGGAGAGTTTAAGACAGGCAGTATACACAGATTCATGTGTGATTTTGTTCAGTAGGCAGTGGCGGGTTATGTTACATGTGAAGTCATTCATTATAGTTTGTTTGGGAATGTTACGATAACCCAGTGATCGATTAGCAACTGCTAACAGAACCTTTTAGTTCATTATTATGCATAAAGGAGCCAAACTTACATCATTCTTCTTGTAAAATCCAGAGGTTTTGAACGTTTCTGCCCCTGTAGATGTTTCAGAACTGAAATACATCCAATGGAACTTGGTGTGTCAGTGGGATGTTTGTTATCCATTGCTGAGGTCAGGTGCAAGTCTATCCATGGAATTGTATTGTGCCAGCTTAGTGATTGTGCCTGACTGTGCTCCCCGGCTTCTAAGATGACTGCTTATCTTACCCATTCTCCATGTATCGCCCATTCTCCTTGTGATTGATAATGAATTCAGGACTGTGCTCAGATCAAAAACTGTAAAAGTCTATCATGTTTTATATTGCTTTGTGTTTCATGTTCCTGATTCTTCTAAGATCATGTCTTATGAATGCTGTTATTATGTTCTTGCACTACTAATGATTTGGCTTTGGATCTGTGTCCCTTGGTCACAAACACTCAAATGGACATATGGGATATAAACTCGGCCCAGTGACCTGAAGGCCAAAGCCTTTATATGGTATTCCGTGTGCATGAGCCTAGGATGTCATGCACATGTGTAGTCCCTATTTTTGGCTCTAGAAGCCTTGTGACTGTCTGTGAAGAGGTGACTGGGAAGCCCAAATGGGCATAAGCTAAGGTGGAAGATCCTATATTCCAGACATACTGCAAAATGCTGACATGGTTAAACATGATGCATTAATGTAAGCCTTAATACATACCGTATTTGCTCGATTATAAGAATGCTCTGAAAAATCCCCCTCGTCTTATAATCGAGGTCTCTTATAATCTGACCTCAAATTGAGGTCAGATTATAAGACATGGATCCAGGTCCCCAGCAGAGATGCAGGGGACCTGGATCCCCCTCTCTAGCAGCAGGGGAAGTCTGCGCAACGAGCGCAGACTCCCCTGCTTCCGCCCGGCACGACCGCCGGGGCTTCTGTGCAGACATCCTCTGCTGCCCCACTAGGCACCAGGGAGAATCGGGCAGCTGGGGGATGTCTGCACGATACGTGCAGATATCCTCCATGCTGCCCGACACGGCAGACTATTATGACGGACAGCTGTCCGTCATAATAGACTGCCGTGTCGGGCAGCATGGAGGATGTCTGCAAGTATCGTGCAGACATCCCCCGGCTGCCCACACTAGCCACCAGGGATCAAGGTAAGGGGAAGGGAGGGAGGGAGGGGGGCAGAGAGACAGGGGGAGGGAGGGAGGGAGGGGGGCAGAGATACAGGGGGAGGGAGGGAGGGGGACAGAGAGACAGGGGGGACAGAGAGACAGGGGGGAGGGAGGGGGGCAGAGACAGAGTCAAGGGGAGGGAGGGGGTTAAGAGACAGAGACATGGGTAGGGAAGGGGTTAAGAGACAGACAAGGGGAGGGAAGGGGTTAAGAGACAGAGACAAGGGGAGGGAAGGGGTTAAGAGACAGACAAGGGGAGGGAAGGGGTTAAGAGACAGAGACAAGGGGAGAGAAGGGGTTAAGAGACAGAGACAAGGGGAGTGAGGGGGTTAAGAGACAGGCAAGGGGAGGGGGGAGAGAGAGAAAAATGGGGGCAAGGGAAAGAGAAAGGCAGCATTGGCACATAAAAAGAAATAAAAACTAGAAATACATTTTTTGATATCATAATTTTTTATTAAAAAAGCAATTTACATGTGAATATATACAAGTTTAACTTTTTTCCTATAGGGTAGTCTTATATTCAGGCTTTTAGTTTTTTTCCTAAAGGAATATCCAAAGTTTGGGGGGTCGTCTTATAATCAGGGTCGTCTTATAATCGAGCAAATACGGTATTATTCAATTACAACTAAGCTTTAACCTGGGAGTGTGCATTTAGATTGTCTCCTCACAGGGGTTAACACTCTCTTCTAATCTCATCACCACTTCTCACTCGCGTCTCCAAGATTTCGCCCGAGCTGCCCCCTCTCTCTGGAACTCCCTTCCCCGGAGCATCCAGCTCTCTCCCTCGTTTTCAAACTTTAAAAAGTCCCTCAAAACTCATCTCTTTAGAGAGGCTTACTACCCAACCTAGCTGGAACACACACTCCCTCTTTGACCTATCCCACCTAATGCCTCCCATCCACTCTACTGTTTCTACAACTTCAATCCCTCTAACCTCTTCAATCCCTTAATTGTGTCATGGACCCCATTCCCTCTAGATTGTAAGCTTACGAGCAGGGTTCTCTACCTCATGTACCAGTCTGTACTAGTTTGTCTAAATTAGTATGTAGTTCCTTTCTTTGCTCTGTACCAAGCACTTCGAGAATTGGTGGCGCTGTACAAATAAATGTTAATGTAATGTAATAAAATCTAAAGGGACACTATTAAATTGAAATAGGTAACATTTGTCCACTGAAAATTTGAGAAGGGAGAATCAGGGAGAAATAATAGAAAACAAATTGTGTCTTCTATAAAAAAAAAAAAGGCGGGAGATAAGTCTTTTCTTTGCGTATTACTGTACATATGCCCACATTTGCTATTGTCTTGTGCAGAACTAGGATCATTCGGTCCACAATGTATGCATGAAAAACCCCGCTAAATTACCTTACACGCGCTCACAAGAAATTAAAAGGTATGACATGCATTTTTTATGTGATTCTGAGGAGTAAAACGCTGTGTTATTAGAACACAGTCATTTTTGTTATTAAAGGCCTGTAGCTTTAATCGCGTCATGGTGTGAGGTCAATTCAGGTAAATCACAGCAATATTTTTCAAGCATACGTGGCAGCCATGGTCTTGCAGATCCAGTTCAACTGGTGTCAATGACTAAACTCTATTAAATGCTCTCTAGTATAAGTTCTTATCTTGTATTGGAGCAGGAAAAGGTTGGTAAAAAGTAGTGTTGCCTCGCCTACTTCTAAAATTCTAACTTCTAAAATTACTGAAAGGAAATATGAAAAATATAAAACACCCAGGTGTGTCTTATGTAAAAAAGCTAAGATCCGGTGGTTAAATAATAATAAAAAATGGTGAATGATCGTGAATAAAAATAAATAAACATATATATATAAAATTAGAAACTCATGCCATTCGGAGAGATGATGTTCTATGGGGTGTATAGCTCAACAGATAACACAAGCTTTTCCATAGAAAAGTGTTAACTCCAATTGCTTTGAACATATATGTTTGTATTCTTGCTTCCCTGTTATATCAGTTCCAGTTAATTGTGCAATGTGTTTTTTGGTATGGAGATACTGTTCGTGTCAACACATTTCACTTCTAGGATTCCCCACTTTCTTTTTCTTGTAATGTCAATGTAGAGGATAGCTGATAAGAGGTATCTGTTTAATTCAACATGATTACCGGTATTTATACCCTAATCCTTTTCCAAATTTTCCTGAAAATTGCCTGCTCATCCACTATTAGATCACGCTATAGTCCCCCTCTCACTAATGTTTGTGTAAGTAGTACAATACTGCCTACTGTGGCTCCTCAATTACTCCATTGTGATGAAATAGTCAATAAATGAACCAATAACTGTTGGAGCACATGCATGATTTTCATCTTTGTTTGTGTTGTGTCTTCATTCTACTACTTTTTTTGCCAGGAGGATATTGGTTCCATTTAGTTCCTCAAAAGCAGGACCCAGTTCTCCCACCCCTATATAGGATTATATAACAGAAAAGCAAAATGTAACTACTGACAGTTTAATGCCAAAAATTGGTATATAAAACAAAAAAAGCTCACCTCACCTCTGCATAAATTCTCAAAAAAGCACTATACGTTCACTTATATTTAAAACACATGACGAAAAACAATAAAGATAAAACACAGCTGTGTGTCCAAAAGTCATCCATTTGTATGTGTCTGTGTTTGCATTGGGCATTATGATAGATATTTTAATTACTGTTTAATAGCATTTAGTGTTTTGATCACATAGTGACCTTGTACTTGTGTTAGTTTTGGTTAGATAGTAATAAAACGTAATAAACTAATACTGTTTGACACCCTCCAAGTGGCTTCAATCCATAGACCTCTGTTGCTAAACTTTGTTTTGCTTTTATTACTCTAAGTATTCTTGGTGTTTAAAAATAATAATTAATGATCTTGCAGAGACTCTGTAAATAATTCTTTCCAGACTGCACTGCCAACGTTGTCTTACTTGGGCTGTTCATCAAATAATACATTTATTAAATACACTATCTTGTGTATCCTTTAACATCCTACATGACTGATGGGAGCCAGGTAAATTGAATCGAAAAACAAGTACAAGATAAAACACTATATTCCCTCCGTAACAATGTAATTAACTTTCAAATTGTTCCTCCTAAAAAAAAGGGTTTGTTTTTAAAACCTTAGAATCCCCTTTCATCATAAAAAGGTTAATGCCTCTGCTGATCAGGCTTACAATATTGCAGTAATGATGTGAACTTTTTTAAGCATTGTTGGCAGCTACTTTTGTTTGTCTCAAATGTGCTATCAGTGGATATTCAGAAGTTCTTTCTTTTTTTCCCAAATTATATTCATCCGCAGGCTTTAATATTTGTTCAGTTGGATACTGAATGCTGCAGCATCCACAATACACTGATTCTTGTACATTATCCTTTTGAGTGCGAGCGTTTCCATCTAGATAGTTCCCAACAGTCACATATTGAACACCTTAAGGACCAAGTGACATCATGCGTTTAAACGAGCGATGGATGCGATCAGCTATCCACCACTCGGATGGTGTTACTCGAATGACTTGATGTCGAAGCATTGAGCAACACCGACATCTGGTATCAGGGCTCTACCCTGACCTCCTGATTCATGTATTTAAACATCCCCATTTTTGTGTTTGCATACCTCCTTCCTCCTCCTATTCCTTCCCCTCTGTTGGTGTCAGGTGGACTTGTTAACTTCTGCAATACACCCCTGTTAAACACCTGCAGTTTATTGCAAACAGTTCTTTTGGTTGAAGTTGGATGCTTGACTTCTGAGAGCTGCTTCTTTTGTTTCAAATCATCTGCTTAAAGCTAATTTGAATTGCTACCCTGTCCAGGAACTGGGAAACTGAACCTAGATGGCTCAACCAGCCTATAAGTTGTGAGGTGGGGCCTCCATGGATCGGACTTGTTTGTCCAGCACATCCCACAGAAGCTTGATTGGATCGAGATCTGGGGAATATGGAGGCCAAGGCAACACCTTGAACTCGTTGTTGTGTTCCTCAAACCATTCTTGCACCATTTTTGCTTTGTGGCAGGGAGCATTATCCTGCTGAAAGAGGCCAATGACATCAGGGAATATTGTTTCCATGAAATGGTGTAAATGGTCTGCGACAATGCTTCGGTAGGTTGTACGTGTCAAAGTAAAATCCATATGAATGACAGGATACAATGTTTCCCAGGAGAACATCTTTCAAAGCATCACATTGCCTCCACCTGCTTGCCACCTGTCAGTGGTCATAATGTTATGGCTGATCGGTATATATTTCTGTATAAAGACAGATAGGCGGTTTACCATACTTTTACAGTTTGAGGCAAGGATTATGCTAATTTAATTTTTTTTATTTTTATATTATTTGTTTACGTATTTTACTATCTTCAAATCCATTGGAGAAGGTCATTGTTCAGGTTCTAATCTCTACCGTGTGCTCTGTTAAAGTAATCTACTCAATCAGAACAGATAGAGAATTCAACGTTCTGTAGATTAACAGATCATTCCCAAATTAATCTCTGATTAAATTTTCAAGAGATTGCTTATCTGTCGTTGATTAATCAGATATTTGCATTTGAAAACAAGTTCTGGTTGAGTCTAATTTTACCTCTGTTCCTGATATATTACAGCAGATATAAACATTGTATGTAAAGACTAGCACATTAAGCAGTGCCACCCACTGCCAGAGTTATAAATAATACTCAAAGCAGAAGGTATTAACCCTTTCTCTGTCCGTGTCATCCCTTTACTTTTTCCCATGTAAAACAGCTATCCTGCTGTTGTCCCTGAGCCATTCAGGGTAATAATAGGACCTGTTTAATAGTGTAACTTCTGCCTTATCAGTTTTGTCTTGCAGCTGCAATAAGATTTAAATCTGGGAGTCCAAATAAGGACAGCGTTAAATCAGCTTGCATGTGCCATCTGTGTAGGGAGAGCGCAAGATAAGCCTCACCAAAAGACAAAGAGGGTTCTTGTGACTGCAGATTGTTTTCTATTATTATATTTTGTTGTTCACCACTGCAGAGATCCTTAATTCAGTTTCAGTAGTAAGGGGGCCATGCATGAAATTCCAAAATAGGTACCGAATTAGGTACCATCCCTACAAGCTGGTGCTGTTCACAGAATACAGAGAGATAACCCGTAACTCCACCTACTGGCTAAACATTGCAAATGAAAAGCATTCAGCTGTACTCACAATCGCATCTATACAGTGCTTCCCCAGAGAGGTAGTTTAAAAACGTATGGGGACAGATAATGCGTGCATGCAACCCTCACATCATACACATATATATTGGGTATGAAATGCACCTGTTCACCTATAGAGAACCCTGTGATTAACTCTTAAGAGGAGTCCAGCTTTGGAAAAAATGTAGCCAAAGTATTAAAGCCAATGGTATTTTTTAAAGAAAACATTTAATTTCATTTAAAAAAAAAAAAGATTTTTAAACCATCAGTAAAAGTACCAAGGGCAAAGCTGAAATGATTTAATTTAGTGCACCCTTTATAAAAGGGGAAACACATAATTCGGCTAATATTTTAGAAAATAGACCCTAATATTTTATTTGTATTAATGCTATTTAATGCTTTTTTTTTTAATAAAAGGTGATGTAAGCAAACTTATTTACCTCTCTGTTGTGTTTCTGGCATCCCTCTGTGAAAGAAACATCAACAAGCCATGTAGCATTTTTATGAATATCTGTCTGTCAAAAATGTGTCAGAATACTGTACACAAATTCCCATAGTGTGACATGTTTCCAATGCTCAAGGCAGGGACATGCAAATAAGGACAGAATCTGTCTGTCTCACATTCTGTACTCAATTTTCCATTGGCTCCTCTCTTTGAACAGGTTTGTTTTTTATTCAACAAATTGGGATTTATTTGGTCTGAAGTGTCACCTCTGTTGGCGCAGCATGTAACCAAGTACCAATCTAAGGTTCCATAGGAACATTAATCTTCCTTTACTAGAAGGCAAGACAGTAGTCAAAGACAATGGAATAAGGTGACACTTATCATTCTCTTTTTTTCCCCCAAAAGCCCAGGCGAAAAGTGCAGAGTGTTGCCCTAAGTTTATCACTAAAAATAAAATAAAAATGCAATTTCTGGTTCCAGTCTGTGTTATTCACTTACCTGCCAGCTGGAAGGGCACAATAGAAGGGCACAGTCTAGGTTGCAAAAGTGTGAGGTGTAAACATTAATATCATGAACCCACGATGTATGGGATGCACCCAAGAAGAAGACGATGTCCGCAATGAAACCCAGGCTTGATGCTTTCAGATGTGATATTTTTGCATGGTCATGTTTGTATTAAAGTTCCAAGTCTGCTACCTATTCTTAACGCTATTCAGTTTTCCTTGGCACAACTCATGCTCTGTAAAGATCAGGAATAGACATAGGGGGTCATGTACTAAACAAGTGCAATGGGGAAAAAAAAGTAGGTAAAACATGAGTAGGGAGCAATTTGCGACTATTTATAACATTTTCCGTTAGTTTTTTCCTGATTTGAGCCTCTTCCGTTTATTATTATTTAGCGTGCATTTTTCCAGTCGCACTAATAAATTGCGATTAGATTTGCGCATGCTAAAGAGCTTTGTTAATATTTTGTGAAAAATAATTCTTATTTGCATGTGAAAATTACACCAGCTTTTAGCAAGTGCTATCAAAAGAGGTAGAAAAAATATTCACAAAATTGCCCATTTTTATTCGCAATTTGCTCGTAGGTACTGTTTGAGTGTTAAATGTTTAGTAAATTGCAATAGGAGCAAAGTGCAAAAATTGTTTTGCACATAAAATATATTTATGTTTTTTTAGTACATGGCCCTCATAGCATCCAGAGACTTTCTTGGCAAGGTCTATAGCCAGTTTAATAAAACATCATTAAAATTGCCATCATAAAGTACAGTAAATGTCCACCGTGCATGAGCCTCAGAATCATACTCTACATCAGGTGTCTGAAACCTGAGGCCCTCCAGATGTTGCAGCACTATATTTCCCATACTCCCCTGCCAGCCTCTTAGCTGAAGGAGTATTTTGGGAAATGTAGTTCACCAGCAGCTGACCTCTGCTCTACATTTATCAGCATCATAAAAGTTAATGTCTTCAAAAACAAGACCTGCCTAAAAATAGGACTTTATTCTAAAGCTGTACCAAGCAATTCCCCCCTCCCAAAAAAATTTGCACCCAATATTATAATAAAAAAGTATACAACCCTCTTTGTGTACTAGAACATTGCAAAAGTAGATTAATTACAAAGTATGTTTGGACCCATATTATGCACTCATTAAATAAAGAAAGTGGGAATAATAATGTAATGTTTTTGAATGCCCTACCTACTAGTTTGGTTAGGTTCCCCATGGGTGTCTAGAGTTGAGGAGAACAAGAAATAGATAGACATATCCAGAATATTCCAACCTATATAGCAAGCAATAAATATAGGAATATTTCCTCCTGTCCTAATACTATTACCTTTCTCCAATTCTCAAGTTTGGAGAATGAAGGTCCCGCCCCATGACATGAATGTACCTGCAAATAAATATTTTCCTAGAATCTCCTATTACTTACATTATTCCAACACAATTCATCATGCTTCTTTTTTTTTTCAGGTGATGCCGCAAATTCGAGAGACAAGGAGAATTAACACCATTTTCCAGTGTTTTTTTGTGGAGGTGGGTCAGAATTCTACATGAATTGCATTGTATTTCATTTTTTCTTTCTTTCCTTTTTCTTTTTTTATATATTTTTATTATAGTATTATTTATATTTTATATTTAAATGTGTATCAATACAAACAACATAGGACAAGACACATTCCAATTTAACACATAAAACACGTAGAAATATAACAGACAAAGTGCGGATGCCGTGCTATTGCCATGGATCTTTCTTTAAGGGATTTCCCCCATCTTCTCCCTTTCCCTTTCTCGCCCTTCCCTTTCCCCCTCATCCCTCCTTTGTGGAGTTTCTTTCATTGACCTCGGCTTCGGTATAATTATATTTAATACAGGTGCAGATAGTTGTCTATGGTCCGTGGTTTGTTTCAATATCCCTATTTCCATTTTGATATGATATATAACTTGCTGCTTGATTTCTTCCCATGTGTGTAGCTTGTTTGTTTTCCAGGCTATTGCAAGTTTGGCTGCCACCAGGATGTGTATAATTAGCGCAAGCGCTTGTTTGTTTATTCGCGGCCAGTGTATATCTAGTAGGATCATATTTGGATCCATATTTAGTCGATATCCTGTTAGCTTTTCAACCTTTTCAGTTATTTCTTGCCATAACCTCCGAACCGCCGGGCAAGTCCACCATATGTGAGTCTGCTGGGAGACTGCCACATCTCCAGCATTTCGGTTCAATAGAACTATACATTTTAGACAATTTTAAGGGATCATAATGCCATCTGTTCAGTACTTTATAGAAGGCTTCTCTTAGGTTCAGGCAATGGATTTCAGCATTGGTGTCTTTGCAGGCTTTATTCATTTCTTTGTGTTCTATCTTTATATCTAGGTCCTCTTCCCAGGCCTGCTGGGGTTTGTATTTTTTCCCCCATTCTAGATAGCTGATTGCATCTGGACATTAATTTCTTGTTAGATGGAGAGGTTTTTTTTTATCTTGACGAAGAATTCTAATTCTTTTGATATATTTCTTAATCTGGTTTTGGAAAGAAAATGTCCTATTCTCATATAGGAAAATAATTCCTCTTGAGGGAGCTTCAATTCTTCTTGGATTTGTTGGAACGTTTTAATTGCCTTGTTATTTATAATATTTTCTATTTTCTTTATTCCATTTCCGATCCATTTGCCTAAGTCCAGGTCTTCTATATTGTATGCCAATATTTCTAAGGGCAAGTCGTCTATTAATTTATTTATTAGTTCAAAGCTCTTTTTGGTTTTAGTCCAAGTGGACATGATGATCATCAGGATGTAGGAGTCTGGATGGGCTATGATCTTGTTTCTATGATCTGATATGGGCAACAGCATAAGTCTGCTTCATTATAGGAATACATGGAGGCAACATGTGGGGAAGATAAAATGACATGTATCTTATAAAATACCAGACCTTAAATGTTCATGCTAGGGCTACTGCAATTTAGACATGAGCTTCTATGGTAAAAGCACAAAATAGAAAAAGAAAGAAGTTTAGTGGCTCTTTAAATTAAACTTGTTTTTATAAATATACATTAACAAATTCCTGATTACAGGTCATCTATTTTCCATGCTAGAGTATGATACAGTACCTTTGATGAGGAAATATCATCAAATATCATGTTTTCAGAACTGTGTACTGACTAAATAATAGTGATTACCTTGTGTTAACATTACTTTAACTTCAAAATTGATAGGTAATGTACATAGCTGACTTAGTGTAGTATTTATCCAAGGTAAATGTATATAATAAAGTTACCGGTATATTTCCCAGCCCTTATCCTCATAATACCTAGCACAAACAGCGATAACTGAGATCAGAGAAAAACACGAGGTACAAATAGCACTACAGGTGCAGAAACTGTGAAAGATTGTCCTCAGACTCTCATTAAAGATGTTTAGAAATTAAACAGACTTTTCATTTAAATACCACTTAGTGTATTTCCTGTATCTGGCACATGTATTACACACACACACACCCATATACACCGATCAGTCATAACATTAAGACCACTAACAAGTGGTAAGCCGGCGGAGGCAGCGTGATGCTTTGGGCAATGTTCTCCTGGGAAACCTTGGGTCCTGCCATTCATGTGGATGTTACTGTGACACATACCATCTACCTAAGCATTGTTGAGGACAATTTGCTCCCTTTCATGGAAATTGTACTTCCTGATGGCATTTGGCCTCTTTCAGCAGGATAATGTGCCCTGCCACAAAGCAAAAATGGTTCAGGGAGTGTTCGGGGAACACAACAACGAATTGAAGGTGTTGACTTTGCCTCCAAAGGGCTCGGAAATACATAGCAACAGAAGTAACTCTATTACACTTTGTATTCAGTTTTAAGCAATGGGAAGTATTGGAACTGGTATGACAAATCTGTATCCTTTTCTTTGCTTTGCATGTTACAGCCGTTATCTAAAAAAATTCAGACACTGTAGGTGGAACTGTACCCTTAAATAATAATATGGGATGGCAATATGTACATGACGGCAGAGCCTCAACAAATAAATGAACTGCTGAGAACTACTGGGTGTCAGCAGTCTAAACTCATGCACCCCCAACCTTCATTTCTCACATCCATTCCTCTATAGCAGGGGTCCTCAAACTTTTTAAACAGGGGGCCAGTTCACTGTCCCTCAGACCGTTGAAGGGCCGGACTATAGTAAAAATAAAAACTATGAAGAAATTCCTATGCACACTGCATATATCTTATTTTGAACAAAACGAGAACAAATACAATATTTAAAGTAAAGTTAAATCAACAAACTTACCAGTATTTCAATGGGAATAGTGTGCCAGTCAGATGCCCAGGAATATTATGCCAGTCAGATGCCCAGGAATATGATGCCAGTCAGATGCCCAGGAATATGATGCCAGTCAGATGGCCAGGAATATTATGCCATTCAGATGGCCAGGAATATTATGCCATTCAGATGCCCAGGAATATGATGCCATTCAGATGGCCAGGAATATGATGCCAGTCAGATGGCCAGGAATATTATGCCATTCAGATGCCCAGGAATATTATGCCAGTCAGATGCCCAGGAATAATATGCCAGTCAGATGCCCAGGAATATTATGCCAGTCAGATGCCCAGGAATATGATGCCAGTCAGATGCCCAGGAATATGATGCCAGTCAGATGCCCAGGAATATGATGCCAGTCAGATGCCCAGGAATATGATGCTAGTCAGATGCCCAGGAATATGATGCCAGTCAGATGCCCAGGAATATGATGCCAGTCAGATGCCCAGGAATATGATACCATTCAGATGCCCAGGAATATGATGCTAGTCAGATGCCCAGGAATATGATGCCATTCAGATGCCCAGGAATATGATGCCATTCAGATGCCCAGGAATATTATGCCATTCAGATGCCCAGGAATATTATGCCAGTCAGATGCCCAGGAATATTATGCCAGTCAGATGCCCAGGAATAATATGCCAGTCAGATGCTCAGGAATAATATGCCAGTCAGATGGCCAGGAATAATATGCCAGTCAGATGCCCAGGAATATTATGCCAGTCAGATGCCCAGGAATATGATGCCAGTCAGATGGCCAGGAATATTATGCCATTCAGATGCCCAGGAATATTATGCCATTCAGATGCCCAGGAATATGATGCCAGTCAGATGGCCAGGAATATTATGCCATTCAGATGCCCAGGAATATTATGCCATTCAGATGCCCAGGAATATGATGCCAGTCAGATGGCCAGGAATATTATGCCATTCAGATGCCCAGGAATATGATGCCATTCAGATGCCCAGGAATATTATGCCATTCAGATGCCCAGGAATATTATGCCAGTCAGATGCCCAGGAATATTATGCCATTCAGATGCCCAGGAATATGATGCCATTCAGATGCCCAGGAATATTATGCCATTCAGATGCCCAGGAATATTATGCCAGTCAGATGCCCAGGAATAATATGCCAGTCAGATGCCCAGGAATAATATGCCAGTCAGATGCCCAGGAATATTATGCCATTCAGAAGCCCAGGAATATTTTGCCATTCAGATGCCCAGGAATATTATGCCAGTCAGAGGCCAGGAATAGTGCTCGTTATCCCTCCCTCCTCCCCCGCTTCCCCATCACTTACCTCCAGCTGCTGTGTCCCCGGACGTCTCGCGCGGTGTCCTCCTGTGGAGGAGGGAAACAGTTACCGGATCCGGATGTGACGGAACGTCACATCCGGTCGCGGTGAAATTTTTTTTTTTTTTCTTCTTCCTGCAGCCGCATCCTTTGCGGCTGCCAGAAAGAAAAAAAAAAGTAAACGGGGTGGGTGCCGGCAGCCCCCCCCCGCGGGCCACATAAATGTCCTCGGCGGGCCGCATGTGGCCCGCGAGCCGTAGTTTGAGGACCCCTGCTCTATAGGTTGCACCAATTCCTTACTTAACTTTTTCACTACAACAGATTGCTCGCACATATCTTTCAACAGTGCCAGATTGTTCTCCAACATTCCATTTCCACTGCAACATATAGCTCCCTGGTAATCTAGTGGGGGCAGCTAAGATGTCTGCGCAGGCAGTGTAAACCAGTGAGGTAGGATGCACCGCTAACATTGGTACATTGGTAGAGCTGGTTCTGCTATCGCCCTGTCAGTCTGCTGCCGCCCCCTCCCGTCCTAGTTGGCCTAGGCAGAAATACAACAGTGGGTGTCAGAAAAAAAAAACATTTCACAAGGAAATGTTAATATATTGTATTTAAAAAAAACATATTACTAGACATAATGTTAACACAACATATAAATAGTGGATTAAAATAAAATATTATAAAAATAAAGCATTTGTTTTTAAATTAAAAAAATAATCTTTTATCAAAAATTGTATGGCAGAACGTACATTTAAAATTACAGGATTTTAACGACTTTAAGTAATTAGCAGATATAACTTGATATAAACGCTCTGTGGTTTACACCCATTTGCCTTAAAAATTAGACTTTTATCTTTTCTTTATTGTAGACTATGTCCCTCTACTGCTAACAAAGTGGAAGTTCATTTAATTATAGTGCATTACATTACTCTCAGTCAATTAAAGGGGAGACGAGTCAAAGGTTTTCCTCTGGGGACAGAAGGTAAATTAATCTTACTCTTGCCGAATCACATCTGTTTATGTGGTGAAGAGCGTATCGCAGCTGTGGTTACGACACGCACTATGTCTGTCACTGATAATTATTCAGATGTGTCCATGTGCTATCGGCAATTAGGATTTATTGAGTAGCAGGGTAATGATTCATGGAAACTCCAACTAAAATATTTGCTGTTTTTTATTTCTT
The DNA here is from genome assembly GCA_036172795.1 of Pelodytes ibericus. Taxonomy (NCBI): domain Eukaryota; kingdom Metazoa; phylum Chordata; class Amphibia; order Anura; family Pelodytidae; genus Pelodytes; species Pelodytes ibericus. The sequence goes on from CM069865.1 coordinate 20,232,679, forward strand.
TTTTTTTTTTAGTATAAAATGATTTTTATTCAATAATAGGTGCATTGGAAAACTTACCTTGATAATGAACGCCACCCCAGCAGTGACATTAATTGGGCAAGATGTCCATGAGTAAGTACATTTTAACTGTGGGTGCATTTCTTAATAATATATCAACAAATGGGCTTACCCTCTCGATTGGTGGCCATGAATACAGCTGCTTGGTCTGGAATTTTATTTGTTATAGTGAAGACATAAAACAAACACTAGCGTTAAAATACTAGCGTTAAAACACTTGCATTACAGTAGACAGAGTTACAGCCCTCTTGCTCTTATATACTGAAATGACAGTGGATCTCAGTTTTATTATTATAATACAGGAATTATAATAAAGGAAAATGTAGAACTGGATTAACATTCCATTGTCCAATACGCAGGATACTGATTATACCTGTGCACTTAACTGGCAACAGAGGGGACTATGCTGGACCTATACTTCTTGCACTGGTCCATATATACCAGCCTCATGAGATTAAGGTGTGAAGGAATTAAATTTAGAGAATAGCAAAGTTACAGAAAGTTATATATATATGAGTCATATCTTGAATGCAAATTATTGATATAAAGGCATTAATTCACACTTTTTCACAATATACTTGGCAACCCAGATGAGAGTCTTTTTACCAAAATGATAGTCCATCTGCCAATTTGGCTGGTGATTACATACTTGAACACACGTTGCAAAGTTACCCACACAAACAGATGACTGGAATGAGGCTTTTAGGCTCGTTACAAGAAAAGACTAAATGACGCAGATCATTACGAAGACCCTTCAACCTATCCATGAAGTACTGTGGAAAATAAAACATGACTTACGAAGGGTCAATAATCATGTGACCGCCTTTGAAAAAGACGGCTCAGTTCTCCACACCAAGGTTGATGTCTTAACATCATGTTCATATTCAAAGAATGCAAGCTCGGCTAGAGATACTGGACAACAATTGACGCCGCTGCCATCTCAAAATATGGTGAGCACTTGAGGACATCGTGAAGGACGACCTTCCCCATATTTTACAATGTCTGTGTAATATGATCCAACATCATGACGAAGCCTCCTACATCAGGTTATATAGAATCCACAGAGTCTTTTAACAACGTGACCCTCCAGGCTCACCATAACCAGGTGTGATGTGGTATAACTACCACCTCCCGGTCAGGGAGGGCATTTTGCAGAATTGCCATTGAATACGCCTAAAGAGATCCTGGGAAGTAAGATTGCTATATTCCCAGACTTGTCAACAATATCCTCTCTGCCACCTATTGGATCTTCCGCCATTTTGGCAAAACCTAGGCCTACTAAACATTCCCACCCCGGATTGGAATCTACCGTCAATGTACCCCTAACTTCCATCCAATACAGAGGATGATGGGGAACCACCACTATAATATAGAAACTCAATGCCCTCACATGCTCTTAACTCACTGGATATTGACCACATTAGATTACTGGGAACATTCTCCCATACTCAATTATAACTTTTTGACACTCAACTTGCAAGATCACTTATCTTTCAAAACTGTTCCACATTTGGATTTATTTGTTTATTTTTCTCCCTGCAGACACATATTTTGAACGCTGCATTAAGTTGACTGGACCCATCATTCTAGCAATTTGGTGCTGCTGGTGGTCTATCCCGTACTATTTATTTTTCTTACCTCTCTTCTTCTTTCCTTTTTTTCTACTCTCAATAACACGTTTTATCCTATTTTAGTATTCTCATTTTCTTTAAGAAGGTATTCTGCACGCATGTTTCTTGCTCCACCTTTTGTAAAGGTAACCTAACTTTAAGAATATGCTACCTCGTTACCTTCTTCTGCCTTGTTTCGTTCTCCATTTTTTCTCTTCCTTTTCTACCTTTTTCATTTCTGTTGTCTTTTTAATCTTTACTATTGCTATGATACAGTTGTATTACACTACATAATCTATATTGCACTTAACATAACACTCAATGTAAGCTATTGCCGAAAATTTCTGTGTTGTATACCATGTGACTCAGAAAGGAAAAACATTGATGCCAGCCACAGCTTCATCTGATAAGGATGGCTACCTAGTCTATGAATGCCTGGCTGGGACATCCATTTAGAAGAGAGGGCCAGGGGCTATTGACCCTCTTCTCTGTTGCCAAAGGGGTGGCAAGTGAAGTAACTAGGAAAGCATAGGTTACTTGAACTATTATGAGTTTAACTTGTTAATGTGTTTTATGTATATTTATTATGAAAATTATTAAATGCTGAAAGAAATCTGTAGGGTATGTGCATTCTCCACTAATAATCTACTCTTTATTGGAGGTTACTATGCAGAATACAACATTCATGGTAGAGTCACTACTTAAATGATGAATTCCTCTGAGCTATAATGTTTTATTATTTTATTTATAAAGTGCTTTACCAGGACAAATACACCGAGATTTCTCTCAGTGTGTCCTTGGGAACAAATCCAATACAGTGTTGCAAACATTTCAACATTTAAAACAGTAGCTATAAAGGTTAATAGTGGAATGCAAACAGGAAAATACATTAATGCTTAATTAGAATACCGTATTTTCCGGCGTATAAGACGATTGGGCGTATAAGACGACCCCCCAACTAAGTCGTCTTATAAGCCGAAAAAATCGCATCTATATTTTAACCTTTTAGGAGACATGGGAGCTTTATAATTAATACTGTAGTTATGGAGTATGGTTTTGATCCTGGAGAAATAAACAGGAACCTTCAGTTGGTTTTCCATTTTTGTACATTGTTCCAGAATATCGTTGGATACATAGAGTGGCATGTACTAAAAAAAGGCAAATATATTTTATGTGCAAAACCTTTTTTTGCACTTTGCTCCTTTTGCAATGTACTAAACATTTAACACTCAAATAGTCCATACGAGCAAATTGCGAATAAAGACAGGCAAGTTTGCGAAAATGTTTTCTACCTATTTTGACAGCTGGTGTAATTTTCACAAAATATTCCCAAAACGTTTTAGCGTGCGCAAATATAATTGCAATTTATTAGCGCAACCGGAAAAATGCACGCTAAAGAAAAATAAACGGAACAGGTGCAAAACCGGGGGAAAAAAGTGCAAAATGTTACAAATAGTCGCAAATTGCTCCTTACTCATGTTTTACCTACTTTTTCCCCCACTGCACTTGACTACATGACCTCCATAGTCGTTTTTGCTTCTAAGCGTTTCTAAGCTGCAGCGAATAGTGTTCCACCTGTAAAATGTTTCTACCTCAATGTACAAAACACTTCTACCTCAATGTACAAAACACTTCTACCTCAATGTACAAAACACTTCTACCTCAATGTACAAAACACTTCCCTTTTACATGTCCTGCGTCAAGCATGTTCGGTAGCACTGCTGCTTCCCATCCTAAGCCACGCCCCAGTGTCCCGCCTTCTCATGGAGACATGTTGGGAGGTATGCATAGTGATGTTGTACATATATTTCATGAACAGAATCTGTTTTTACTTCATTTTAAACAACGCAGGTTCATCAATCTCCTTCACATGAAAAATGGTTCTTCTAAACGTAAACATGTTGTTAAAAGATATTTGCAAATTGGAATAGAATGGCAACCCCCCCCCCCCCCCCCTCCAAAAAAAAAAAAAAAATGTTGCAAAGAGTGTAAAACTTAAAACTAAAAATATAGCTGCCATATGTAAAATAACAATTTCACAGTAGCTGCTGGGTGCACGTTTCTTGACGTCTGCTATACCATCCATTTTCTCGCAATATGCTCTGTGCATTTTGTAGGCTACTGAGCAGAGCCTGGGCAGATGACTTCCTGTCAGAAAAGCTAAATGCTAATAAATACATCTTATGCTGTATACCAAATTAAACGTCACGCTTGTCAAAAGACATAACAGGCAGAATCAGTCTGCTCAGTTGGAAGACAGGATGTCTATCTGGGAAAAAAAACAGACTCGCCCAAAAAAAATAAAAAATGGAGAAAGAATATTTTAATAGTGAATTGTCAAATGTTTTCTCATAAGTTGTCTTAAAAGACAGCTGTAAGCAAAAAACAAGATCTGTTCAATTAATTTTAGACATTTTAAATAGAAATGCTTTAACCCCTTCGCGACCGATGACGGTCCTGGACCGTCATCGGTAAAAACACACTTAGTGACCGATGACGGTCCAGGACCGTCATGCAGGTCTGATCGCGGTATGCACGCTGGCATACCGCGATCGCGCTAACAACGACATGGCTGAGTGTCTCGATACCGAGACACTTCAGCCATGCCGGTTGAGGACCCCCCGGGAACATCCGGGCACTGTGACAGCCAATCACAGCGCCCGGATGTTAATAGCTGTCAAAGCAGGTGCCTGCTTTGACAGCTATAGTCTCTCCCTGCTCCACGGTGATCGTGGGGCAGGGAGAGACTAAATATAGTGTGTCAAATCTCCCCCTGGTCCCCCCCAGTAACAACCAGCCCCCCCAAATGATTTTTTTAATACAAAAAAAAAACTTTTATATATTATTTTTTTTTTCCTATTGTGCTAATTCTAACTCTTGGGTTAGGGTTAGAGTTCATCAAAACCCTAATCCTAGAGTTAGAATTAGGGTTTGTACTAACCCTAACCATAGGGTTAAGGTTAGAGTTAAATAAAAATAAAAAAATGTAAATTTTTTTTAAAATGAAATAAATAAAAAAATTTAAAATAATAATAATAAATTGTATAAAAATAAAAAGTTATTCCGTAGAGGACCAATGACATGTTATGTCTGTCTGTGGTCCTCTAGGGATATTTTATTTAAAAAAAAAAAGACTGCTAGTGGGGCCAGTGCTTTGCATTGGCCCCCAGCAGTAGATAGGGGCCCGCAGCAGCTGGATATTTGATCCATGCAGCCGCAGGATAGCAAGGATAGCAAAAATCGGTGCTTCCTACTATAGACTACATTTCCTATTCTGCTACGGTAGCTTTTGGCTGGCTGAGCATGATAGGAAATGTAGTCACAAGTATTACATAATAAATACACGTTTTAAAGCTGCAATAACCATATCCTAAATTTTGCCCTGTACCTGCCACATAAACCTAGCAAACCTATACATGTGGGGTACCGCTATACTCAGGGGAAGTTGCTGAACATATATTGGGGTTTTGTTTGGCAATAAAATAGACGAACCCCTTTAAATTCATACCTAAGTTTCAAAGTGTGTGGAAATAAAACACACAAAAAATTACTACGTCAAAACTTGTCAAAGATTGGTGGTAAAATGACAGAGTGAAAAGTGTCAAATTACCCCAAGTTGAATGCCCTGGGATGTCTACTTTATAAAAATGTGTACATGTGGGGGGTTATTCAGCGATTTATATCAGATATCGGTGTTACAGTGTCACTAACGCTAATTTAAAAAAAAAATGGTTTTGAAACAGCTAAATGCTACTTGTATTTATTAACCTAAAACATGCAAAAAAAAGCAGAAAAACATATAAACATTGGGTATTTCTGAACTCAGGACCTATAGTCGAATCTATTTAGCACGTTTTTTCATTAGCTTTTGAAGCTTAGTAAAAGAATTTACAAAGAAAAGTCAGGAAAAGTGTTTATTTTTTTTAATTTTAACCATATTTTACTATTTTTTACACAATACAATAAATTATATGAACAAAATAATGTCATGAAAAGAAAGCCCTTCTTGTCCTGAAAAAAACAATATATAATATGTGTGGGTACAGCAACTGACAAAGAAGAAAATTAAAGCTAAACACAAACACCTTAGAAGTGTTAAAACAGCCTCGGTCACTAACGCACAACATTCCAAAAACAGTCTGGTCATGAAGGGGTTAATGAAAGAATGTAAATAAAGCCCTTTGCTGAGATCTCTGTGCGACTTGGGTCAGATGACGGAAGGTGTGACCCATCTGACCCAAGATGTCTGCTCCCTGATAGATCTATACTTTACAAGCCTGGAACCAGTCACACCCCTTAGCACATCCCTAAAATGTTAGGGTCCCTCTCTGGCCAAGTTAAATGTTGGGTGTTAAAGTGCTTTCCCCAAAACGTGGAAATAAGGTGAACTGACATATGCAACTAGCAAACTCAGTTGTTGTGTCCCAGTGTTTGCAGCATGGTTGTTAATGCAAAACACTTCACTGTCTAGTGACTCCAATATGCCCAGACACTGCTAGTAACGGAAGGGTATTCGTCAACAAGCTACAATATGTAGTTGTGTGACAGGAAGTCATGTGGGAGGAAGCTAGAGAATATCTGGTTAGCTATAGCTTAAAAGAGAATGGTGAGTGGCTGGATGGGGTGAACCTAAACCTTCCTGTTAGGATTGCCAGCCAGCCAGCATTTTACTGGCAGGCTGGTAAAAAATAATTGGCTTTTTTTTAAAGAAAGGTGGCAACCCTATTTCCTCTGCAAAGCTTATAAATTCCCAGTTGTGTATGTATTCTATATTTACATATCTACAAGATATGTTCTTGGTTTTTTTTCTTGTTTTTTCTTTAATCTTTTTTTATATTTATTTAACACTAGTTTTTTAAAGTTCACAGTTAACCAACAACATAAAATAACATAAAAAGCAGTGTTTTTGAGAATCCGTGAGGAGCACACTTATTGGAGGTGTTTATCTGAAGTCTACATCCAGACAAAAAAAATATATATTCACATCCCGTGTTATTTCTCAGTAAAATATGTGTTTAGTCTTAGCCTCTTAATACGAAAGCAGAAAACAAGGACAATGAAACAGCAAAATGCTTACTCAAGAGGGATCCGTAGTCATGGCAAACATTTCTAGGTGTAGACAAAAACCTGAGACGAAATGAAAATAAACGAATCTCAGCAGTTCTGGTTTGAAACATGTAATCTTAGTTGTGTTTGCCAATTATATAGCTCAGCAGCAAAGAAATAATGGGCAGTACACCAATTTCAAAGATGCAAATTATACTAAAAGTTCTGTTTTGTTTATGTGAAAGTTATAATTGTTGCAATTAATTAAAATCATTCTCAATGGATAGTGTCTGATTTTAGTAACTAGCACATTAGTGCTCACTGACCAAATGTATTTGTGCATCAGTACAAGGGCACAATAAAACATATACCTTGATCACTCATATTTCCCTCATAGCAAAGTGCTGGAATTTAAAAAAAAAAAAATCAATTGCCATTATAACCATGACACAGAGATTTAATTTTTTTAGACACCCGTTAATTAAAAAAAAAAAGAAAAAAAAGACATTATGTCCATTTGTTTTTATAAACAAGTTTTAACATTCAATTATTGATAAATACTATTTTACCAGGAAGGGTTTATTGAGATTTTTTAAGCCCTGGGTCAGTTAGCATTGCTTTGTTACAATAGGTTTCAATTTAATATAAAACATACAAAATATTAAAATACAAATATATAAATGTGAAAAAGACACACAAAAAAAAATAATACAAAAAGTGAAAAAACATGTTTTTGCAGTGCAGTTTTTATAGATAATGTTTAATGAGTTTCAGCATCAAATTAAGATTAGGAAATGTTTATTCAATGTGAAGAAATTAGAAGATAAAACAATTTACATTTTTTAAAATGTGCTTCCAAACAGCTTGTAAAGTCATTTTTTGCCCTTGGCATGTAGCACTTTGTTTCTCTCTTTGAAATGTTTTTGCTGTCATCTACAGTTTTCTGTTCTAGTTTGAAAACCCTTCTATCCCTAGTGTGCAACGTAACTCTTCAAAATAAAGGATATTCAATTGTATCTCAGCTCTGTGTTGTTATTCCAAGTTTTAGCAGAACATTAAGTATTGCATGGAGGAACAGGTTAAAAACAAACGACCAAATCATCTTATGCCACAAGAAGCTAATTTGTTTGCTAATATGTTTTTTTTACTTATGGTTTAACATTCCTCAAATACAATTCCATGTACTGTGTTTAGTACACCATATCTGCAAGTGTTCAACAAGGATTGACACTAATTATTATAATTTATTTATTGTTATAACTAATTAAGATTTAGCAGCCATTACCAGTGTAAAAATGACATTATCACTTTCTTTCTAAGACTTAAAAAGCCAATACAAGGTTAATCGTTTTTGATTTAATTTTGCTATTTTTTTTTGTGGAGTTCACTACAGTTTGCTGAGTAGACTACAAGGTGGGAAATTGATCACTAGTGATACAAGATTTTGCACGTCTAACATAAAATGTGGAGTTATCTGAAGCATGTTTAGATTTTCATGGTTAGCACCTTGATATAATAAAATTCATTCTGTAAGTTTCAGGTTTCTGAGCTGATGTTTAGGAGAGAGATTAGATCAGGAAACCATGGTTGGATTATGGTCTAGCACAGGCTTAATTTTAGCCACCTTGCTTAACACTTTAAAAAAAAAAAAAAGTAGTTGTAGTAAATTGTTTTGTTATGGTTTTTGTACTGTCCCTCGGTGTGTTCTGAAACAACTTCCACAGTGTCCTCATTGGTTGAGGTTGATACACAATCATATAAGTTCTGTCTCTGTAGCACGGATCAGTGTAGCATACACTTAGATGAAATCAGGGGTGTTCATGGGCAAAATGTGGCCCAGCTGAATGCAATTTGGCCCATCTGAATTAACTAGGAGGTATAATAGAGAGACAACCATATAAGACGTTTGGTGGTAGTTGATGTAAAAAACACCTTTTGCAGTAAATGAAATACGGTTCTCCCATTAAAGTTAAAATACAGACTAATGCAGCAAAACTTGAGGTGACGTCAATGTAAATGAACCCGTAGGGAATAAGAATTAATGCGTTTCGAACTGAGTATGGACAAAACGCGTTAGGTGTTGCACCTGAGCGCTGTTCTGATGGCTTGTCTCCATGTCTATGCTGTCATATATGCTATTCTTTACACGTGAGTTCAGCCCTTGGCTTGTGATTATTTTCTGTGGGTTAATATACACTGATAACCCCTTACGTTTTGCAACTAACTTAAGTACTCATATTCCACGCCTCTCAACTGTCCCGCGTTGTCCCGCTTTGTGGAGTTTCTGTCCCACTATACCACAAAGCTCTACCTCTGTCAATTTTTCCTGAGTGACAAATCTACCACGCATGCGTGCTGACACATGACCTCATGATTCCCAATTCGCTGAGGGGAAAAAAATAGGTTTAAATTAAAGTTATGTTGAATTGAAAGATTACATCAAATGTAGGCATTTTATATAGAAATGGTTTAAGGAAAGAATACAAATAAAGCACTCTGCTTGTATAGCACTATCAGAAGGCGGACATCTTGGATCCGATGGGACAGATCTTCCTTCATCTGACCCATCTTACCCAAGATTCTTAGCAACAATTCTTGCCCCCTGATAGAACTATCCAAGCAGAGAAGGCTCATTAAGATGCCTTTTTTTTATATTCTTTCATTAAAACTTTTCTATTTAAAATGTCTACACTTTATTTTTCAATAAAACATAACGTTTTTTTTGCTGACAGTTGTCCTCTAAACCGTGTTTATTCATTTCAGAAAAATTAATCTTTGGGGAAAAAACAACAACAATTCTAACTAGGCAACAAAACAAACATGACAGCAGCTGCCATGGCTCCTTTATGCGGGAATGTTATTGAATGAACAGTACATTTTAATATGCACGTTCGTTACTCTTGAAATCATCTTCCAGAGAATCAGATGTTTCAGCTCCCACCACTGAAACCCCCGAACAAGACAAACCACCATGGATTAGAAAAGTAGGATCCTGGGAAAACTATCTCTGCTGCTGTGGACTACTCTTCCAATGATACTCAGCCAGCATCACGGTGGGCACCTGGCTGGCTCAACATCATGGGATTTGTAGTTCACAGCTAACATCTGTAGCTTTAGCTACTGTTGACTGCATTTTCCATGATGCTTACCAGCATCATGGGGACAGTATATCTGACTGAGAATCATGGGAACTGTAGTTAAGAGCAGATGTAGTGATAGCTACGGACTACAATTCCCATGATGCCCAGTCATTAAAAAACAGAAATCATGATTGGTAAGCAGAGGTAATGTTGTCCACAGGAGCAGCGAGTGGAAAATGACAGGACCTTTATTGTACCACTAGCAGCTCTAAAGCATCAATGATAACCTTAGGTCTAAGTGAGTATCAGTGGATATGGATTTTCCAAAAATCTGCATTGCCAGGTTAGCCATCAACACTGTTCTCATATAAGTAACTGGTTTAAAAAAAACAATTATTTGGTGGGTATAAATTAAGTTAGGTTTGGGGGGCAGAGTTGACGGAGCTAGGATTTGCACCGTGCTACTAGATACCTTCACATATGCATATAGAAAAATATAGTTTGACTCCTCCCCACAAGTGCACCCTTAATCTGTACCTTGGACACATGTTACTGTGGGAATGTATTGGGTATCCCCATCATGAGAACAGGTTTAAATGTGTATATGAGTGTTGTGTAATTAGCATTTGGATATTCATACTCTGAATTAGAGATTTGTAAAGAAAATATAGTGAAAATTACGAATCAGATAATGAAAACTTCAAACTGTATACCTATATGTACTATGAGTATTATGGTATAAATTGTGTGTTTTTATGTATTTAGATTTTATATTTTAATGTATTTGAAAATCCATGTTTTTTAGGACTGAAAGGAAAACAAAATTCATAAATAAATACATGATTAAATATAGTATCAAAGTTGAAAGCAGAGGTCACGATTGAAAGGCAAGATTGTACTTTAGTATTATTTGTTTTACTCAATGTCCACAATGGGTTCACAATGACCACCAGGAATAGTCTCACTTTGGAACAAAGCTGGGTGCTGGTGCAAGTTGAAACTTCAGAAACCCATAAAGGTGGATGTGACAAAACTCAAAGGATTTTCTGTTCTGATATCATATCTTGAATGATGTCCAAGTGAGGTTGCACTTGCATAATTTAGAACATGGATTCCACACTCTAATATAGAACCATGGACAGTTTTCTTCGATTTGCTTCTATCTTCTGCATGGGCATCTTACTCTCACTTATTCCAATGGCATAAAACTATTTTAAATGTATGTAAAACATTCCACATCTGACTTTATTCCAGGCAATTATGCTAATTCCCCACTTAATTCCTTGATATAGTGGAAGGATTTTGCAAGTTCAATAAAAATTCATACCATATACGAGTATTTTCCAAAAGCCATCACTGTACTCTACTTTATTCATAATATACAGTATTTGCGAAGCAGCATAGATAGCTTTCTGTGAATTCAGTAACTTCCAGGCATTTTATTATTTATCATTCATCAAACAGGAATGATGCTGTAGCAATGGTCAGGGGTAGACTATTCGTTGACTAGATATCAGATAGGTCCCAATGCAAATTCGTTTTGGTGAATGAATGATTCATTATGAGTTGCCCTTTAAAAGAGCCTCAGTACTTTTTTTTTAAATGTACCAGAACATAGAGGGCTATGTATATTACTAAAGGCATTAATATGTATCTAGTGCTTATTTATCCAAAGAGAAATCTGCCATTTTGAGTTAAGAAGAAATGTCTTCTTTTGGATCAACAGAGATAAACAAGGAATAGGAAAAGGGTTGAATTTGATGGACACAAGTGGTTTTTCAACCTAAAATACTATGTAAGTATATAACTGTGCCATCTTTCAATCAAATTTGTTCTAGCTGAACAATGTGTATTTTGCATATTTTATAGGGTGATGTTGGCCCAAAATTAGAATGTAACATTTGCAAATGTGGAATAGCACATTTTAGCTTAGTGTGTTAATTTCTGTATTTATAGAACTTGGTAAGAAGAGGCATTGCGATGTTTGGACTCAGAGCTATTGGCATCGGCTTACCACCTCACGACCAGGCAACAAGTAAAGCAACTGAAAACTGATATTTCTATGATCTCTTGCAATGTTACATTGTGTAACACTCTGAATTCAGTAGGTTGAGATCATCTGCTGAATTAAATTAATTTCAGCAAATTAACCAACAATATCAATGGACACAGCAGGAATGAGTCAAATAAGGCTACAGTCCAACTCAGCAAGTAAGTCTGCAGCCAAATACTAGCGGAGTTAGCTGTCCAAACATGCTTTCTATAGAATTAAAACTGCATTTTGGCAAAGCTGAAATGTCAAATTGTACTGAGTTTATCTATCGAAGAAGTAGTTGTATTTTCAAGTCACACATCAGCTCATATGGCAAATTTGGAAGCTTGACAGGATCTGCACTATGAAATTACCAATAACGATTCAATTTGACTAATGACCAAATCAAGGATTAATCAGATTAATTGTTTGTTTTTTTTAACATGAAATCAGTGTAATTGGTTTTTGTAACATGAAATCAGTGGAACAAAAAGACTGAACCAGCAGCAAGTGGCAAATAATAAAAACAAATTCATTGTCTAGAAAATACACTTTTTATTTTTTTCTTTCACCATGGTCAATTCAGTTTAAATCCATGTACATTTGTATTTGTCTGACTATCTTACTAAATCAGGAGATGAACTTGCTATCTAAAAAAAAATCCCCAATTGTGAGGACATTGTCCAACCTCTCCATTGTTCCCTCTTCAAAATAATAAGGTCATGAGCAATTCCTAGAGATGTTCAACAAAAACTAAGAGTAATATAAATAAAAAATCAAAATAAAATAGTTCAATGCTTTACCACAACAGAGACTGGGCTCAACGGAAGATTGTCCTCCTATTGTACATGAGAACATTTATGTTAATAACGGCACTACATAGAGTCCGAGAAATAGGGGCTATTGCAGGAAAGAGCTGGATATCTCCCTATAAGTAAAAAAAATAAATCGTTTTTATTTTTTGTTATTATGAAGAACCTTTAATGTGGTTGCATAACATGTTTACAGGTTTCTATGATAGCCTAAGGTTATGTGGTGGGTTACCTAGTGATGCTGTAAGTCATTTCTGGAGGTGGTGTCAACTTGAGTTAAAGGGAGTGATACACTCTTTGCCTAACTATTTATATCGGTATGGGATGTGTAAATAAAGCAGGCAAGAAAATCGAGTGAGTGCATAGTGCTTTGAACTATATACATATTGTGGGACAGGGAAAGACTAATTACAGTATGGACAGCTTGCACATGTCCCCCAAGCACCTTATAACCCCACCAGATTTAATTAAACCTATGGGCAGGTTTAGGGTATGGAAGCATTGCAGCTGTCAAATATCAAAAGCACACACCAGTTTATCCTCACAATAGGAACAGCTAACATTTCACTTTTACTTCTATATTACATGGAGGTGCGGCCTGCATGAGATCTGCAGTGGTGACCTCACCTCCAGCCACATGTAGAACTGTACCCAGCATTGGGGACTAAGTTCCCCTACAGAGCGCAGCAGAAAGTGTTGCGCGCATAATCCCTCCTCTACCCTGCGCGTGACGCCATGCGCAAGGGTGAGAGGGAGGGCAGCCAGTCGTGGAGCAGACCCAATAGATCTCTGTGTGTAAGTGTCTCTGTGTGAGTCTGTGTATGAATGTGTAAGTATCTCTAGGTATGAGTGTGTAAATGTCTCTGTGTGTGAGTGTGTGTGAAAGTGTCTATGTGTGAGTGTGTGTGAAAGTGTGTGTGTGTGTGTGTGTGAAAGTGTCTCTGTGTATGAGTGTGTGTCTCTGTGTATGAGTGTGTGTCTCTGTGTATGAGTGTGTGCCTCTGTGTGTGAGTCTGTGTGTCTGTGTGTGTGTCTGTGTGTGAATCTGTGTCACGGTGTGAAAGTGTGTTTGTGTGTTTAAGTGTGACTGTTTATTTGTATATGTGTCACTGTGTGCATTTGTAGCATTGTTAGTATAAGTCTCAATGTGTGGCTGTGTGTATTTAATGTGAGGTGTTTTTTTTATTACAGTGGTTGCTTTAGAGTCTGTGATACACTCACACGCTGCACATTACTTGAGTTTTATTGCGGTGGCGTCTAGCGAAGCGTGTGATAGTATCACAGACTCCACAGCAATAAAACTGACTGTAACATGGAGTGTGTGAGTATATCACAGACTCCACAGCAATAAAACTCACAGTAATGTGCAGTGTGTGAGTTTTATTGCTGTGGGGTCTGTGATAAACTCACACACTGCACATTACTGTGAATATTTAGATTTATACGTGTGTGTGTGTGTGTGTGTAAATTTCTCTCAATGAACAATTAATGTGGCCCTTGCACACATACATTTCTGGTGAAGTTGCCCCCTGCGGAAAAAAACTTGGACACGCCTGATATATATATATATATTTTTACTATATTATACAATTATATGTTAACAATACTAAACGTGATTTCTTTTATTTATTTTTTTATGTGCAGATGTACAGTTATTTTTGTAATGTACAGAGCATTAGGAACAATAGCCAAATCCTTGTGTAATGGACCATATGATATAGTTATTTTCAGCAGACTTTAGACATATAGTCAGTGTGCTTGATTATGATTACCATCAGCACTGTATCTCTTTGTAGAACTGTGATTTACTGCCATATTGCTATGGATGCCAGGAACTCCTAGCCAGTATTTTTCCATCTCTACAGCAGCATGTATTAACTTTAGGTCATTTTCCATTTCAGTTGTAGGCATTGAAGCTACATTGACATAAAAAATACTTCCTCTTTAACTTTGTGGATCTGTGCATTTCAAAATCGTATTTACTAGGTTGTTTGCTCTTCAACCTCCTTGTGACGAGACTTTTAGAGCATTTTTGGTCAGTCTGGAGTTATACACACTTCGGCAGTGTTTTTGATATGATATTGATGATATGTTTTTTTTTGGGGGGGGGGGGGGGATAAGAAGAGCTTTCTTTAGATACCATTATTATGATCATATAATTTACTATATAAAAAAAACACCTTCACTATATAAAAAAACACCTTTTTCTAAAATTTACATGAAATATCTTTACGCATCTACAAACGTTAATCCAAAACATGAAAAATAGATTCCTATATTTGTCCACAGTTTAGAAATATCAAATGTTTACATGTTTTTCTGTTTTGCTTTTGCAAATTAGAGGGCAATAACTTGAAGTAGCGTATTACCTAAATCGAACCCTTACCCTAACCTAAATCTAACCCTAATGCTAATGCTAGACCTAAGAATAACTTGACATATATATATATATATATATATATATATATATATATATATATGTCACTGTAATGTTGCTGACTGCCTCTATTAACACTCCATAAGAAACAGAAGCGATCATTAATTACTTCCAAAGCTCTTGCCCACAGCAGGGCAGTGCTATAATGAAAAGGCTTTATGCCTTTCAATATGGCGACTGTGATTGCTCCGGAGAGTGATCATTTTGCGCTCTGTGGTCAGATTTAGGGGTTGCTGACTGCCTTGATATTGAGGCATTGCAGCAACAGTGCCTAATTTTAGCAGGCAATAGTTGACTGATTTCTAAGCTCCACTGCATGACATGCCAAGCCTGTTGAAAAAACAATCTTTCTTTCATTTAAAAAAAAAAAAAAAAGGAAAATGCAATAACATTTTAGAGTACATCTACTCAAGTGAGAGACTTACCCACATCCATATACTCCATAGATGATATGAGTATATAGATGTCTTACTTTCTGCCGGTAGTGATATACTGTGATCCGACCATTGTAATGTGACAATGTCCACTTACAGCCATTTTGATCTTACATTTTAATGAAGGCATGCATTCTTAATAAAAAAATCCACATACATGTACAACACAAATGCAATACCTTTATCATAAATAAAGAATGAGCCAAGCAAGAATCACTCACACACAGCATCTTTTCTTAATACACACCTACTATCTGCACAACAGCCGTACAGATCAAAATCCCAAGGATTCTTCATCACAATTAAAAATGATGCATATGATCATAATACTAATCATGATGAAGGCCATCAACCCTTTGCCTATTATTTTTCCTGCGGGGTCTACTCAATAAAGATAGAATTGCAGGTAACTGAGATGGGAATTTCGTACCCTTGTAGCTGAGTTCTAAAAGAAAATATCCTGAACCCTTTTACGGCTATTGTATTTGATAGCAACACCTCTCTCATCATATATTCGAAGATGTTCTCTTCAAATAGTGTCTCTTGTGTGTCATGCTAATCTGCATGTTGTTATAGGTTCATAGATGAACAAGTCCAGATGTGTAAAGTGACTCCACATCTGTAGACTAATCATCATTTAACTAATCATCACTAAGCACCAGCTTGCTATCCAAATGTCACACCAACCACTAGTTTCCTCTTTCCAATAATCTATATCTATCTGTATCTATAGGAGACCTCAAGATAAGCATTCAGCTTGTTATGTAAAAAAGGATCATGGTCAGGACTCAACAACGAAACAATTAAATAAAGGAAATAATTAGTATTGAACTTAGAAATATTCAGAAGAAAGTGTTACATTTTAGAAGAAGGCAATTTAATTGTAATATATAAACATATAATCGGTGATATCAATCAGTTATATATTACCGATCACTAATGCATTTGTAAAGACATAGAAAGAAATGGATAGAACTAGGTAGAAATTTTTAAAAAATTCAGTAATACAAAGGTCTAGGATAAACCAAAGTGTTTTATTATTATTATATATGTTGTTGTTTTTACATCAGAGAATTCAATGCTAGTGGTACTAGATCACCCACAATCTACAATCAAATGTATTGTTGGTATGACACTTGTGAGATATGGGATAGGTATGCCCAAAACAGGAAGGACAGAATTTGGGAAAAATGTGCACTG
This sequence comes from Pelodytes ibericus, assembly GCA_036172795.1. Classification (NCBI taxonomy): domain Eukaryota; kingdom Metazoa; phylum Chordata; class Amphibia; order Anura; family Pelodytidae; genus Pelodytes; species Pelodytes ibericus. The sequence goes on from CM069865.1 coordinate 20,249,387, forward strand.
TTTAGTCAAATTATATGAAACTACCATCCCAAAGCCACATCCCTCTCCCTGTAACAAGAGCCTCAAAAAGCAGCACTTTAGGCAAGTAACCTGTATGTCTTTTGGGAAACCCAACCCTACCATTATCCCTAGTAATTCCAAACATTGGGACACAGAGGAAGTTTAATAGTTATGAGATGTTTATATATTTATATTCCAATAAGCCCTCTCTTTTCCACTGACAGTCATTGAGTCATTTCAATTTATACTGCACTGTATTTCCCTTTAAGTAATACATTATGATTATTACTAACACTGCACCAAACGACGTAATATAAAAAAACGATTCGACTTTTCTGAACATCCGTGCAATTTTCTTTCATTTCTCTCTTTTCGTTTTATTGCAACAAACTATTAGTGCAGCAATATAGTTATATTACGCAAAACGTGTCCTCATTTAACTTTGCTACATTTGACTTCATAATAATAAGTCTTTTTAACTACCGAAATACGGGGAAGAAAATTAATACATTTGTATGTGAGCCATAACTTTAGGATCCATTATTATATTAATACAAGAATTATGTTGTCATATTAGATTCTGCCATCCATTTTCTCCCATGGCACCTTTATGTTCGAAAAGTTCCAAGATCCTTAATGTATTAATTTGCTCCTGCAGGAAAAGCTGCTGAAAGAATAAGAAATGTCCGCTGTCATTTGCTGAGTTAGTACGACCTGTGCTAAATGGTCTACTGGCAGATCAACAGTACCAGAAAGAACAGTTTTCTTAATGGCAGAACACTAAGAGTGGCACTAATGGATTTTTTTAATATTTTGCTTCTTTGATAGAAGAACAAAGCTAAAAATGTTGTGTACCTTCTTCAGTAAATCCAGCATGTATCTATAGAGATTTTCTATGGGTCTCCTCCTAGGTCTGCCTCCCACCTGAGGCAGAGCTGATCTGATTGTGGACACTTGTGGACACATGCACTGAGCCATTTAGAGTGGAACTAGCATCTGACACAGGAACTGAGAGTCACTATGCTAGCATTGGATAAACTGGATCAATCTCCAAGCTTCGCAAATCAAACATGGAGGCTGCTGGTTAGAGGATAAAATGGCATTTAACATAAAAAGTACATGCCATTTAATCCTATTACTAGGGCTGCTAGACTTTTCAATTGCGCTTTTATTGTGGAAGCCAATGTACAAAAAGTATAACTCTTTAACATTGTATTGAACAGTGCGCTACCATACATGATACAGAGCTGTCCTGAACAAAAATCCACTTGGTCCAGAGTAAGTTCTCAGCTGTGTTCAAAATCAGTTTTGTCGAGTATACCTTGTCCAGAAATCCATTCTCCAAAATGATCCGTTATCCAAAAATCTTTTAGGATTTTGGCACAAGTAGCAAATCCCACACAAACCTGTCAGAATGCCAGAGCACAACAGTTTAATCAGTGTCCAGCCCCCTTAAGCTGCAATATCGGCTTTGCATGCATGCTCAGATTCCCCCACAAATGGTAATACAACAGCACATGTGCAGACCTGACGTGCATGTTCCCAACGATGCCTCACATCATAGCAAAAGTGATTTATTTGCACTATTCAGTATTTATTTTTGATCTTACTGTAATACATGATTGCCAAGATCATTCAAAACTTCTGCTCCCGAGCATTTTGGATAGGATTTTTTCCAATATGTACATGCTTATAATCTTTTAAGGATTCTTCCTATACATATCTGTAGTATTTTAGGATTTTTTCCAATATTTTGTTTAAGTCTTAGGGATTTCTTTTTTTATATACAAATTTTAGAATTTCTTTGTAATCTGTCAGGAATTCTTCTTACGTTTGAAATGAGCTTGTATTCCCACTGTTACACACGACTTACAAATATATAAAACTCAATAATTACTAGCGGTGAGCCCAGGTTAGACCCCTCTCCCTGTTTCATTGCTATGGTTCATGGGTAAATTGCCATTCAGACATACCCATGATTAACCTTCAAACACAGCTCTAAATTTGTCCTCGTTTTACTGAGCAGGTCAACATTGCGTCTGACTGTTGTAGTCTCAAGTGTGTGGCACAGTTAAATAATCATCCTGTACACAACACAGAGAAGAGATTTGCGTAGGATTTTATGCTTGTTAAAAAAACAACACCTTTTGAAATGATTACGTACTCAGATCTGATATTGGAATGGATAAGATTGGAAGTTATTCACTAAAAGTGAGTTGAAGGTGAGTTAAATATTGCTAAATATTTAACGATTGAACTATGCATTGTTCAAGGCCATAGTAAGCTATGATACTAAGGTAGATTTCAATAAGTTTGCGTAACCTCACAACTTCTCCCCCCAGAGAATCGGAATGTTGCAGAGTTGGAGATCGGGAAGTCGCACAACGGCACAATGTTTCTCATGCGTAGTACGCATTATTCTGTGTCCCAGACACTGAAGAATGGGATGGGGACTACAGGATTACAGTTCCGAATCCCGCTGTTACACTGAACTCTACCTCTGTCCCGCAAAACTGAATAGGAGGTGGAGCATGGTGGGACAAAACCTCAAATTCAGGACTGTCTGGCTCAATAGGGGCTATGCATAATTTATTCTGCAAAGTTCTAGTTATCAGTAGAAACCTTACATGGGTTTGCACAGTGGCTTTCAGAACGTTGCCCTTTTTTGGATGTTAATCCCAAAGTATAATTAAGTCAGTAAGTTGAAATGTTCATCTCACCTCAACTTACTTGCAACTCACTTTTAGTGAATATGTCCCACTGTGTCACTATTCATTCCACTCTGCAGAACAGATCGAAGACAGATAACATACCAAGTCTCTTTTCTCATGTCTCTTCACTGTTTTTTTTTAAGTATTCTAATCATCAAACAATTGGCTTTTAGGATAAGAATCCATAATCATGAAGGATGAGAAGATTGTCCTGCTATGCAGATTAGACACTGCCATAAAATGTATAATTTCTATGTGTTATGAATGCTACGGTTGCTTTAGCATTCCTACTGCGTTACATTTGCCTAATCCACAAACCTCACTTGTTAGAATTAATGTACCTTGACTGCTCTAAACAAAATATAATTATGCTGCTACAATCTTACCCTTGTGCAGTGGGATATATTTCTCAACTTTATTTCAGTTTTTTGTTCTCTTTCTGATTCATTATTATATAGTCTTGAATGGATATTACAGTCCTAAGTTAAATAAAATAATACCATTGCTATTATTTATCTACTTTTATAGATATTGTGCTGTGTCACCAAGACATAATTTATAGTGTGGAAGTAGAGAAAAAAAACGAGCTATACATTGTGTTATCAAAATTGCAAGCATGTGAAATGTGTCAGAAATGTGTCTATTGTGTCTACTGTGTCTACTGTTTATGACATCACCTTGTAGCTTGATGCAAATGAAATAATTCCAATGAAATAGTTTCATCTGTTTAGGTGACAGACTTCCTTTTTTTGTCTTTTTTTTTTTTTTTTGCCTTAAGACCTCTTATATTGAAAACTTACTTTTCCAAATGAAGAGTTGGGACATAGATAAAGCACCAGACAAACACTGAACACTATTACTTCTTAAATTTCTTTACACAGGCCATCATCTTCTTACTTTTAATCTAGATCTTAGAAGCAGGCACCTGTAGTCTTCTTTACTTGTAGCTTGACATTGACTCGTTCGAGCAAGCCGGAGATAAGTTGGTATGTTCCCTCTTTCATTGTGTTGATTGGAATTATGTTACATGTATTGCTTTATATGACGGTATGCAGGAGCAGAGACCGTACAAATAAGCATGTTTTGTGTAAAACGCATCAAGCCTCTACTCTCTGCCTCTACTATCTGTGGTAGTGTTTGTCGAGTCTTTCCTTATGTAATGTGTCATTGCTCATGACTACAGAACAGTATAGCCTCCTTTTGTATACACTGCTATACCTCATCGGGTGACAATATTTAAGCGCAGTGGAATTCGACTGTAGATGGTGACATTACAGGCAGGAGAGGATCCACATACAAGCTTGGTCCCCATGGCCGTACCATAGATCTGGATAAAGAAATGTTGATTAAAATAATTGTGTTTTAAAGAAGGCATGCAAAAATATTCACTTTCCACATTTCTGGGGAAATATTTTTCCAGTCAATAGTTTTATCAACTACAATTCAAGTTGTGTGGGTTATCTTATATACTGTGAGTGCGGGATGCAATGTGTGGGTGAGACCACTAGTTTTGGTTTGTGCATTACTATTCATTATTGACCCACTGGTCAGTTTGCACAGTCTCTCCCTTGGGATTCATAAGATGGGTCATATATACCTAGGATGACTACTGTTTTGCTCAGGAGAAGACACACATTTTATTAACTGTTGCCCTCAATAATGAATTGTGCAGGTCCCTGGATATGACAGCATAGTGGTCTCCCTGTATCTGCCTCATTGACTGCCTTGTTGATAATTTTTGGTCGGAATTAGTGTTTGGTTATTCTGGTCAGCTTATAAGTAAGGATTGCAAAGCTCAACTGTAAGGGTAGATTGATTACACAGGAAAACAACTTAAAATTCAATGCATGTAAGTTATAATGAGAATAAAAAGTAGTTCAAAGAATGGATTTCCTAAACTTCTAGCGACAGGTCTTGCAAGACAGGGTGTTAATAGTGTATAACAAATGAGCAATAAAATAGCCATAGTTATGCAAGCAGTAACCTGGTATTGTTATTTGTGATAGATAAAAAGTCTCTGCTGCTAGGAACTATTAAATTAAATTAACCTTGACTTTCTTTTATTTTGCAATTTATCAGAGCTACAGCTATACAGTTTCAACGTAGCTGCTTTATTCCCAGTGGCAAACAATTTTTAAAAAAGAATTAATGGTCCTCTGGGCTTGCCGTAATTTAGTGGGAGGGGCTAATCATTAGGAAAAAATTGTTTCCATTGCATCCAAGGCATATTTTAGCACAGGCAAAACAGTCAAATGTCTAAGGCTAGTAATCGAGTACAAGTTAAGGGACAGCAAAGTGATTCAAGTTATTTAAACAATATTCCGAGCCCTACCCTTTTTCTCGCCATCACTTATAGAATACTGTGGTCATCCGAAGTTGCCAACCTTGTACATACTTGCCAATATGGTGGGTCCCTCACTGTGATGGAGAGAAGACAAAAGGGAGAGGAACCATGTGATGCTGAGGCAGTTCATGCAATGTTGCATGATCCTGCAAGATTGGTAGAAGCCTATATAGATAGCTGTCTGTACATCGCCTGAGGTACACATAGATTAAATGGGAAGCCACTTGTGCACAATTCAATGCACTGTGGACAGGAAACAGTAATGCATGACAGTAATTTGACTGGACACAAAAAATATGAGATAAACCTGGGAATGTTGGTGACTGGGGCCGACTCATTTTCCTAATTCCGAGGTAGAGACAATGTGTGCCCTTACAATGGGGAATAGTAGCATCCCCTTAATGCTGGGCAAATGCTGTATCCACATAATGTACTTGGACACTAATGAAAAGTACCCGTCCTGGTTAAATAGTTAGTATTATTTACTGTCGGCAGATAACAACCGATAAACCTATCTTATCTGTCCATATTTTAACATCACCTTAAAACAAATGATAATTCAACAGTGAGAAGCTTGGATATTTTTTTTTATATTTAAATAGTCAAAGGGACTCTGTGTATCTAGATACAGATGTTTCTGTATAATATCTCATTGTGTGTACTCTGAACCATTGATGTCACTTGCACCTGGACCATCCCTTTGAGATTGGATGGGAGAAAAACATGAAAGACAAATGGCCTGGCACTCAGTTTGTTCCAAAGTGTAAAAACAATTTATTAGGGATCTTAATCCAAAATTAAAAACATCCAGAGACTTGAAACGTCTGTCTTTTGGGACAGCATTTGAGAAAGCACCTTTGGGGTGTGAAACGCGTTAAGCGTTGGTCTCATTTCCATTGCCGTGTTACTCCGGTTTTCTAGGTAAGTCTTCATACTTCTATTTATATGTTTTTCTATTTTGGATCACTTCAGCTATGGATGTTTTTAATTTTGGATTAAGATCTCTAATAAATTGTTTTTGTACTTTGGGGATATTGGGGGTTATCCCTAGGCTTCGAGCACCATATTGGTTCCTTATATGAAGGCTCCAAATACCTTAAATGGATTTGGAGTGGGGGGAGAGCCAACATCTCTTTTTTGGATGGGAGAAAAATATAGCATGTTGAGGCCCAGAAATTGCTTGTGCACTAGGATTACTCTAGCACTGCCACTATCACATTACTATATTATTTTACAATCTATACAATCTGTGTAGATCTGTAACCTTAAAATCTGTGCGTATTTATTTAATGAATTAACAATAACACTAGCTTATTAACTGTGAGCTTATCTTCTTGGCTTTGAGCTACTACAGGGCACAACAGCTGTGGCATGGTAGGCAGTCAGGTAAATGGGACAAAAGACAGACATATCAAGTCTGGTGCCAGATGGTCCGAAGGGAAAATAACTGTATTTTCCTGTTGCTGAACTGGCTATATACCTCAAAGTCACAGAATCAAGGTCAGCAACAGGAGCTTCGAAAGTAATTAGGCTCATTGAACAAAGATTTAATTCTCTAGCACCAAAACAAGATTATATAGGAATCACATTAGCCACAATCCAGGACAGGTTGGCAGACAGTGTGTCAAAACTCTTATGATCCAACATAAGATTGGGTAGAACTTACCACTTTAGATTTAGAACATGATGCTGTTAAGCTGTTTAGGGTACCCTAATTAGGTCTCCTCTACTGATTATACATGAAAAAAAATAGTGTTGCTGCCTTGCACTCCCTGCACCAGTAATGATTCAGAGCATCAGAAATACGATGCTCTGAGTCATCACTACATGCCGGGCACACGACTCAGCACTGGCAGAGGTCTGAGCATGTTTAGAACACAGACCTGATGCTGCCCATGGCACTCCGTGGTAAGAGAGAGACAACAGACATGGGGGAGAGGAGAGAGGCAGCACAGCAGACATGGGGGGAGAAGAGAGAGACAGCAGGCATGCATGGGGCAGAGGAGAAAGACAGCTGACATGGGAGGAAAGCAGAGAGAGACAACAGACATGGAGGGGGAGGAGAGAGAGACAACAGACATAGGGAAGAGGAGAGAGACAGCAGACATGGAGGAGAAGAGAAAGACAGCAAACACGGAAGGGAGAAAGACAACACACAGGGAGGGGAGAGGAGAGAGACAATAGACATGGGGGAGGGGAGAGAGAATAATGTTTTTATTATTTTCAAAATCTGGTCAAGAGAGAAGATAAAAACAGCAGACATGGAGGGAAAAGAGAAAGACAACAGACATGGGAATAGAGGAAAGAGAGACAGCAGACATGGGGAGAGAGGAGAGAGAGCCAACAGGCATGGGTGAAGAGGAGAGAGACAGCTGACATGGAGGGGAGAAGAGAAAGTCAGGAGACAAGGAGGGGAGAAGAGAATGACAGCAGACATGAAAGGGGAAGAGGAGAGAGAGAGACAACAGACATGGGGGGGAGACATGCTGACAGACCCCATTCTGATGCGAGCAGTGAAACCCCACTCTGGCCCTGACATTGCTGGAATTCAGATCAGCTCCTTTAAATTACACCACAGAAGCACAAGGCATGTGAAAAAAAATTCAAATTAAAACACTGTGCTATCCTATGAAAAAACTTTTTACAGAAGAACTCTTTTTTTGGGAAAGATTTCAAGAAGCATCTGATGTTTAGCCAAATAGTTTTATCGTTCTGCAGATAATTATTGTCTTGATTCAGTCATCAGATGATAAATGGTGACAGGTGTCAAATAAATTGAGCTATTAATATATAGAATGCTTTTAGAAAAGGGGATTATTAAACATGATGTATATGCAAGAACAATGCACATTTTGGGATGGCTGTATCATGCTCTGTAAAATGGGTAACATATGACACATCAAAGCAAGGGGTCAAAAACCACTGTTGCAGCACTGTTGTTTGCACTATAACCCTTGTTTCCTGTGTCAACCACACAATTTGAGTAGCGTAGGAGAAATGTGAACATAAAGAAATAAAAAACACAATAGTGCAATACAATATGAGAATATGTGCACTCACAAGGATATTGAAAAAACCTGGAGAGCTCATCACATGGAGTAGCTGTAATCATAGCCTATGATTAAGGACCTGTAGGGTACGAAACGCGTCAAGTGGGGTTTGTATTACACTGTGGAGTTATGTGCATCTTTTTCCCTTTTTTTATGCACAAGAAATCCTTTTGTATTGCTCTGTCTAAAGTAGCCTGTCTTTTGTTCTACATTTACAAGAATATACCAGTAATATGCCAAATAAACAAGATAGGTCTTCAATCTTCATTAAAGCATTAATATATATGTAGATAAATAAAACACGCACATAGTATAGTTCAATTCAGTAAACGCCAGGTAATGTCACTTATAGGAATTATGTCATAAAAACACACACAATTTGGGTAGACCACAAGTCCCAAGCATCAGCAATGCACCAAGTTCCAGCACTGTGGAAAGAGACCAATGGTGGCATCACAATGCATTTCATCAGGTAGAACAACATCCTTGCTTACTCAGGGGAATAGCCATGTAAAGATGTAAGTAATTTTTTTCAGTCATAAGCTACCTTGATCTACACATTAACTTGCAGCTGTGACAGGTTCATTTTTCGTCATTTTATTCTGTGACTTGAAATGAAAAAAGTTGTTGTTTTGGTTACAAAACGAATGATCATCTTTTTTTTAATATTAAAAGATATTATATAGTACAGGAAAATAAGTTATTTTCTGAGTACTACGCATAGTGTGGAACAAACTAGTGCTGTGTTTAAGATAATAACTCTTGTGGAGTTGATACAGTGTATACATTACTGGCTGAGTAAAAAATATGAATTACAACATCGCATTAGGACACAAATAACATTCACCACACCAGGGTCTACAGAGATTAATTGTACATTAATATGGCACTCAATTTTCCTACCTTACTTTGTAGTACTTTAACCTATATCTGTCTCTCTCTATCTCTCTCTGTCTCTCTCTGTCTCTGTGTGCCTCTCTCTCTCTCTCTCTCTCTCTCTCTCTCTCATACATAGGTATTTAGTTCAAAAATGCTTTTACTTTGTGTTACTTATTTTTACATTTATTCAGCACTAAATAATATTTATGTCATGCCAATGAGCAGTAAATGCATAAACTTTGTATATCATGCAAATGTCTAGTACATGCATGAACACTGTGTACTATGCCAATGAGCAGTAAACAAATATTTGTCTATTTACTCCAATTTTGCTGTGAAGGTCACCTTTCATTTTGAGACACCCGAGTTTGACTTCGGAAAAAAAACACAGGTTCAAATCTTCTCCATTAAATGTAATGGGAGGTGAAATTTTCAAAGCTAAAATGAAAGTTGACCTTCAAAGTCGAATTTTAACGAATAGACCCAATAAACGTATTGTATTTACTTACTGTATTTGATGCCAATGATCAGTAAATACATACATGTTGTAAATGAAGCCAATGATCTTTAAATGCATACACTCTGTATATTCTGCTAATGAGCAGTACATGCATAAATATACTTTTCACTGGCCCGGGTCTGGAGAGATCCTCACACTGCTGTTGCCTTGTGTCTGCTTTAGAAGTCGTCATTGGGCACAGTGCGCTCTGCACAGACCACCTTATTCTGCAATCCCACATCTTCTTCTTATTGAGTGTCGAAGTGTAATGTGACACTCGGTGCTTTGACTCAGAAGAATGGTGAAGAAGAACTGTGCCGCCAAGTGCTGCCATCCATGCACTCTCCCTTAAAGGGCCTGGGTGCATTGGACCCACCCAGACCCACTGAGTCACCAGCTCTTCTTAGGGCAAATAACTGGCACAGTTATATTAACTTTATTGCCTGGTTGAGTCATCACTGACAGTTATTTTTGTGCTACTATTGTTTTTCTATTTATTTTTTTGTTGCTTTCATTGGATATTGTTTTTTGTACATACCGTATTTTAATAATATGTTCTTTATTTGCAGCAGTTTTTTTGCTCCATACATTGAAAGGCTGCATACCTCTAAATTTTACATCCCTTAATAGTATAGTGGTGGCAGGAATATATTTTATCAGACACTCTTTCTGAGGATGAGAAATACATCATAACCAGTCATACCTGGAAACGGTGATTACAGCTTTGTATTGTAGGTTGGTTAGATGAACGTACTGTTGTGAATGTAGATGTGAACTGATTTATAGAGAGAATTCTTATGTTGACAGAGCCACTATAAATTCACTGGCTGTTGCAGGTGTATCTGTCTTATTTCCTCACTTATTTCTGTCACTTAATCATACCTTCTGCAGTCATATAGAAAGGTGCAGGATTTTTATAATATTTTTTGCTGGTTTCTGTGCATTAACTGAGCAGTACTTTGACATTATTCAATTCTCCAATCGCACTCTTCTGTAAGAACCCTAGAACTTTCAAACTACCCATCTTTGTCATGCATCTCATACATAAAATAAATTAATGAATTACAATTTAAATCTCTGTATTCTAAATATGATACATTTACTCAAAAATATCAGGTATGCAGCTTCTAATGACTGACGCACTGAGCTTTCCAGCATTTGATGAAAAAACAATAATAAGATTAATTTCTTGATACTAAGCATACCTCATGATAACTTTCCTTACAACGTGTGCATATACTTACAATACAGGAGCCTGTACAATGTACACATATGTATTATTTTCTCACTAGTTGTACAGCTAAGATTGCCAAAGGTCAGCCATTTTGTTTGTTGGACTTAAATAAGTTTTACCTGCTCCCATACAGAATGTAGAATGCAAGTGTGTCTAAAAGGAACATGTTTAACAATCAAGGAGTGGATCCAGTATGAACTACTGCAATTGATCGATTTCCCTCTGAACATATTTAAAGAATACATTTTTTAGGACAGCATGTAAAAGCTATATGTCTCCCTCAAACAAAATGGCCGAACATATGCACATAATCAGAAGTAGGAGGAGTTAAAATAAAATCTATTAAGGTCAAAAGGAAGAAAATATTAGCAATTCAGGATGTGTGATTGAAAAGATAATTAAAAAAAGTAAAAAAAAATGTTGCTTGGAGTGAGAATTTAGGATGACAGAAAATGACTTATTTACACAATAAATCACAAAGTTGGACCACAGAATATGTATCCTGGGACTTAAAAATAAGGATGTAAATTTACATTGCAGTAAAAATAATGTACTGGGACAAAAAGAAGCCTTGCTTGCCCACAATACAGTGAACTGTAATTACAGGTTTCGTGAATAATTTATATGTCAGAGCAATGTGTAGGAATCCTTCCTTGCAGATGTTTATCAGCAGGAGTGCGGAAAAGGAAGAGAGAGAAAAACAGCTGCTCCTGGTGTTAGCGTGCTGTGCAGAAACATTTCAAACCGTAAAAGTGGTTTGATGTTGACAGTACCCAAACAAGCCATTTGTACAATTGTATACTCAACGGCAATTGTCTGTAATTTGACTGCGGAAAGGCTGAAGCATTTTTTTTATACAGTACAGAGATTGCACATCCTTTAAAGGTGCACAGGGTGTTTTAGATTTTGGAATGTGACAGTCCTAAAGGTTTATTTGCACCGGCAGTCAGGGACTGAGCAACCACTTGGATAGTTTATTTTGCTACAGGGATGTAACATGAGACAGTTCAATGCACAAAGTGATACTTAGCTTGTTAAATTTCACTTTGTTAGACTCTCCGAGCAATAACACCATAAATGATCACACTTAAAGCTGTTTGGAGTAGTGTGGATCCAGTTGCAAGTGGTAAGTTAAAATCACTGTTGCATGTAAGGCGAATATGTTATGTTGTTTCGTATGAAAGTAGGGTTGTACATCAAAGCTATTGTACCTCTAAATGGAACCCTCATCTCAAAAAAAATGTAGCTATGCACTTACTCATGGTATGCAAACTATGAGGTCTATTTAGGTAGCTCCGAGTTTTTTTGTGAAAGTCGAAGCTCTGAATTTGTAACCCTATGGGATCATTTTGATGATACAAATAACCCAACACCACTAATTGTTGGCCCACTAAAAAGTAATAATTATGTTCTGGTAATTATAAAAGATATAAGACCGTTAACTCCAGAATAACCAGGAAAAACATCCAAATGAAAAAACATGGACCGATAAAAAGCAACAAGGTACATTTTTTTGGGGATCCACCCCTTGCTGCTTTTGATTGGTTCATGGACTCCAATAATACGTTATTAATTTAATATTTGTCCTCTTAATTTCAGAGTTGGCTGGCTTCTATCTGTTTTTGGTAATATTAATAAGATAACACCAATGGATTATGAGAAAAAGAAGAGCGAGATAGAAAGAGAAAATATAGTGACTGCTGCTATACCCAATCAGCAAGCACCATTCCCTATTGAGATAAAAAAGAAAGTATGGTTAATCTAGTCAGAGAATGGTTGCACAACACCAGCACAGTTAAATATATATCTTTAATAAAGCCACTTCTAGTGTATTAAATAAAACACTTTTATACAATGGTTAAACGGTATACACAAGGGATTAACATTTAAAAAGTAATTCAAGGATAAACACATGACACATTTCACCTACTGGGGGCTTCTTCATAGGTGTGTGGTGTGTTTTATTAATGCCAAAAGAAATACTGTAGGTTGTTGGCTTTCTACAGCAGAGAAGGTATATATATATATATATATATATATATATATATCTATATATATATATATATACTCGGATAATAAAAGAACAGAGTGGAACAAGAACATTCTTGTCTGAGCACTCTCCTTGCTTTTGCTTACTTGCAAGAGAATCAGTGAAGATCCAATCTGTCTTCAGTTCATGCGCATGTACAGTAATAACTTTATTCAGAAGCTTGTAACTCTCTTATTTTCTGTTCGTGGTGTGTCAGAATAGTTGTTTGATATCAGTGCACATATGCAGTGAGAATCCTCATGGTGTACAGTGCTCCTAGTAAACAGTTGCACATCAGGGACATGCTATAGGAACCACATAATTAAGTTGTGTGGTCTGGTGGAAAATGTGCTGCACAAGCCACAAATTAATTATGTGGTTCCAAAACATAGTAAAAAAGACTCGGAGAACACCCAGCACTGATTTTTTAAATCCTAAATTAAAGGGCTGATTGGGAGAATATCTAACATAGGTGTGCCAAGGGATGACAAATTTTGAAAAAAGAAAAACAAGCAAATAATTAAACAGGATACCTCTAAAAGGTGTTATGGAGCATGAAATGAGACGCAAAGCTTGTAAAGGTGTAAAGGCTGAATGAATAATTTTGAATTTATTACCCAAATAGTATTCCAAGTCACAGTGCTATTAATTTACTCCCCTAGATAATTAGCATACATTGTTGAAAGATGGCTTATTCAATATGAATTTTAAAGAAGCTGAACAGAAAATGGCTCATTTTAAATCCACTAAATGAAAATACTATTCAAGCCTCTTAAAAGATGACAAATGACAAAGCATCAATGTTTCTTCTCATTTCAGACATGAAATCCTGACAGTTGATGTCCTCCCACATAATACATTTTTTTACGTGTTTCTGAGTGTTTTAATGTGCATCGCCGGTATGTGTATTCATAGACACAAAGGAATCAAATGTTAATTGTTTACTATAAGTTTTGGAGTGTTATATAAAAAACTTTAATCATGATTGGCCTACTAAATTGTGGAACGTTTGATGTGTTGTTGTACGGGAAGTGCAGTAGTGTATCTTCCACATGGCAAACAAGGCACTCACCTAGGGCAGCACTTTGCCAGAGGGTGTTAAAGCACACTTCTGGTGCTTCAAACATTTTCGCTCCGTCCCCCACTGTTCAGAAAGCTTTACCTCCTTCCAATTAATCGATGTGATGGGGGCATGTAATAGACGTTGTGGGGGTATGTAATAAGGGTGATAGTGGCATGTAATGGGGGTGATGGGGCATTTAGTGTGTATGCAGTGTGGGTGATGGTGGCATCTCATGGGGTGATTGGGCATTTAATGTGTGTGCAATGTGGGTGATGGGGCATGTCATTCGGGTGCAACGTGGGTGATGGGAATGTCGTAGGTGTGCAATGTGGGTGGGGGGTGCCCAAATTGTGTCTGCCTAGGGCAGCACAAAAACGAGATACACCACTGGGGAAGTGCACGCCTGTTTTAAAAGTTCTCAACTTATCTAATGCTTATTCAGTAAGATGTTACTATGTCCAGGGTTAGTGACTTAAAAAAATCTAATGATGTTCTATGGACCTTCAAAGGTCTTGTCAAGGGCACTTGTCTATTCATGATTATGCCAGTGAATTAAGAGCTATATAATTTAATTTGTTCCAAGTGTTTTGGATAGATTAACAACTTTAGAAACAAGTCACTAGTTAGGGCAATGCAGTCTGTACGCCTCAAACAGCTCATTCTATGGGACCACCACAGGAAATTATTGGCTGGGCACCATTGTAAACACAGACAGAACTCATCAGTGCCAATGTTCCCAGAAACAGATTCATGCCATCCAAGGTCACTTTCTAATCCTGGAACAGCTTAGCAATGTCTGATATGCAATGTCTCATACAGGTCTAGTGGTCCAGAGCAAAAATATCTCTTATTCTCGTGACTACAAGTAGACAAAGGGTTACAGATCATCTGTAACCTCCTCAAACTGTACCAGGTGGTATAGGACCCTGAGAGTACAGAAGCTAGGTGTAGATATGGAGAAACAGGACTTGGTGCAGGGCAACTGCATTCCCCTAGTACCTTGAGGCTCCAGCTTATGGAGTCACATACTGGGGTCCTGTGTAAGCTAGAACTGGAGAAACCTTGCAGATATCCTGGACCAGGCCACAACAAGAAAGCAAGATGTTGCAGGCTAGGACAGGCAGACATACCAAGCAGAGGCATAGCATAAAAGGAACGGAGGCAAAACAGAACTGAATACAGAAAGCAGGGCTACAGGACAGAGGCTAAACATAAGCAAGATAAAGCAGAAGCCAAAGTAAGGATAAACAATGCAAGGTACATGGCTAAAGATAATAAAATAGATAAAGACAGGATGCAGACAAAAGGCATTGTTACAGAACTTAAAGGGACAGGCACAGACATAACTAGTCTACATACAGAGGACAAGGTAAGGAACACAAGAGAACACACACAGGTACAAATATAAATACAGCAACTAGCCTAGCACTAAAGATGGAAAAATGGTGGGTGTTTGGTTTACCTACTGGACAATTAGATGTCAGTTTGCCAAACATGTCAAAGTACGCCACAATAGGCAACTCCCTAACTAATATTAGAAAATGACTAACATAACTTTAAAGACCTGTATTGCAGAGAGACACAAACAATTAATACCTGTAGACTGATCTGCATATGACGAAGGACTGCAGAAACTGAAAGACGTACCAACACGCGCGATTCCACTATATACAGCGGAGCAAAGTAACAAGGCAGAAGGAAACAAGGAAAACCAAAAACAGAACAACAGAACATAATCACTGGCAGAGAGGAAGCCCAGAAACGGTGTAGAACGTTAGAACAAAGACATGAGAAAGCCTTCAACAGGTTTAGGACATGGAAGAAACTCTAAGACATGGCAGTACAGTAACAGGGCTGAACTATAACAAAAAGTTACTAAAATAGGACATTCCACAGAAGGGACAATATGACAGGACATCCCACTTAATAAATTGACAAGTAAACTGTAGGTGAAGAACAAAAATGAAGCATTGCTAGGTGAGTTGGATAGAGAACAGTTGAAAAAAATGTCCAACTCTGCTAGCAGTACCTAATTTTTACAGTTCTCTTATTAGTCCAGCACAGTTTACTCTTTTTTGTGACTATACTGCAGTAATTCTTGCACTCGTCTAAGCAAACGCCTGTATGACTGTGAAGTAGTTAACAATGCTAATTAATGCAATGATGATATGCTAACAGTTTAAAAACTCACATGCTATTCTACAGATAAGCAGTGTATGTTGTAATTATTCAGTTTATTTTATATGAACAATGTTAAAATCCATCATTTGAATGTATTTCAGAAATAATCTATTTATGTGCCAAATATGCGCAAAACATGTACTTTTGTCCAATGTTTTACCTTAAACATATCCACAGCAAGCAGCAGTGTATTTAAACTGTGTATGTCTGACAGGCATTCACGGTCTAAATGTGAGTAAATGAACTCCAGATATCTGGTATCTGCACCAGGTAGCCTGGAGTGCAATGATGCAGGGCTATGGGATGCCGGTAAACCGCATGTGGCGTTGCTTAAGTCTACCCTCTTTAGACTCATTTTTCATCTCGGGACCGACACATTCAGTGTTGGGAAGCATGATATATGGTAATGGGGAAATTGCTCAGTGTCAAATATATGACACTGTGTAAAATAAAACATGGCACTGTGTAAAGTTAGTGTGCGATTGGGGAAGTGATATTTGGTATACAATATGCTGTGGAAAGTGGGGGGCATCTATGGCACTATGAAAAGTGAGAGAATATGGCATTGTCACAATAGAAGATTGGGAAATATGGCGATTGCACTGTGGAAATTGGGACCTACATGGCATTTGTGGTGTTGTGAGTTGAAGCATTGCATAGTGAGGTAGCCAATGGCAATGATTGCACTGGGGCCCAATAATTTCTAGCTATGCCCCCATCTTCAAGGCATCTTATTGATGGAGGTGTGGCGCACCTACATCGGCGCATTGTGCCGAGTGCAGCATGAGGGGTTCATGCTCTGATGCTGTCGGAGCTCCAGATGTAAGGTGACATCCCGGAGCTCAGAAGATGCCTGGAGGCAGACGTGCCTGAACCTTCCACCTCCCTGTATATAAAAGGTAAATGAACAGGGAGGGGGACAAATAGCACAAAAAAAGAAAATAAATGTGTGTGTGTGTGTGCGTGTCTGTAAGGGTGTGTGTGTATGTGTGTCTGTGTGTGTGTAAGGATTTCTGTGTGTGTATGTGTTTAAAGGTGCCTGTGTGTGTAAGGGTTTCTGTGTGTATGTGTATAAGGATGTCTGTGTGTGTAATTGTGTATGTGTCTGTGTTTGTAAATGTGTCTGTGTGTGTGTAAGGGTGTCTGTGTGTGTAAGGGTTTCTGTGTTTGTGTAAGGGTGTATGTGTGTGTATCCTTGTGTAAGGGTGTCTGTGTGTATGTAAGGGAGTGTGTGTTTGTGTGTGTGTGTGTGTGTGTAAGGGTGTCTGTGCATGTGTAAGGGTTTCTTTGTGTATGTAAGGGTGTGTGTGCATGTGTGTGTAAGGGTGTCAGTGTGTGTATGTGTAAGGGTCTCTGTGTGTGTGTGTAAGGTCGTCTGTGTCTGTGTGTATGTCAAAAGAGTGCCTGTGTGTGTGTGTGTGTGTGTGTGTGTGTGTGCAAGGGTGTCTTTGTATGTGTAAGGGGTCTATATGTGTGTAAGGGTGTTTGTGTGAGGGTGTGTATGTAGGTATGTGTGTAAGGGTGCATGTGTGTGTATATATATATATGGGTGTATGTGTGTGTGTATATAAGGGTGTGTGTGTCTGTAAGGGTGCCTGTGTGTATTTGTGTATTTATGTGTGACTGTGATACATACATTTCTGGTGAATTGGCCCACTGAAGAAAAACTTGGACACCCCTGATTTAGAAGGAGAAAGGTCCATTCATAAACATTAAACTTCATGTTCATGTATCTAAGGTTGTGCCCAGATTATTTAAAGTTTACTGCTATTATCACACATATGCTTGTATAGCTCTAAACTATTTGGCATGTATTTTCATTGTAACACAGAAACTACAATCAGGTTTTAAAGATGCTTATGGAAAAAAATGGTCAAATAATGATTTACATTCATAATGCAGGATCTGAAAGGGACTGTTCTTGACTTGTTAGGCACCTTAGATGATATTATTATAAGAGATGATAGGAATAATAACATTAGTGCAATCCTTAAACTGTTAAATCCCATTTCCTCACTTAAAAGGGTTTTATTTGCAAAATCAACCATGATGCCTTTAAGGATTTTTTTTTTTTCCAGTAAAGGAAACTATTTAAATCCCCTAACCTTATTCAGCTTTGCTCTCATAATCAAGGCAGTGGTGTCCGTGCTTTACTCCACACAGGGGGAGGATCTGACTCTTTTCTGCTGGGATTTCTCTTGTAAAGAGCCAGTCTCACATAAAAAAAAAAAAAAAAAAAATAGAAGCAAGGAGAGGATGTCTTTGCAATGGGGCACACTCACCACTTGAATTTCTTTTTCAAACGAGGCACTGTTGCAAGAAAAAAAAAAAATATACACAGCTCCCAGTTTACTCCACCTGGGAAAGCAGCTGTAACCATGTAAATTCCTCATAGAGGTTACTGTGGATCACTGAACGGGGAGAGAGCGAGAGAAAGAGAGACAGAGAGTGTGGAATAAGCATCAGGACTCATGAGAAAACGTCAGTAACTGCAGACAACTTACTATGTGTGGGCATCTGATCTAAATCCTGCCAGTGGATCGAGACAACCATTTTAATTAAGTAGATGATCTTGTTTAGCAGCGGCAGCTACATTCTGGTGGACAAGAGACATTTCCCAGATCCCTCAGTGTTTCTCGGTTTCAGCACTGCATGCATGGACAGCGGCTGAGCCCCTGTTGGTGCCTTTGATGTGTGGATGGTTCTTCAATGAGTTTTCCATTCTCTCTGATGATCATGCTTTATTTCCAGATGGTGATTATGGCAGGGACTGTAATGCTGGCTTATTACTTCGAATACACTGACACGTTCACTGTGAATGTCCAAGGATTTTTCTGCTTCGATAGTTCTTACACAAAGCCCTATCCGGGACCCGACGAGAGCAGCGATATCCCACCAGTCCTACTCTTCTCCTTGGTCACGGGGGTCCCTGTGCTTGTGGTAAGGCTCTTCTTATCTTGATATGTATGAGTTCTCTGGGTTTGGCACTTTAAAGGGCTTGGGGGGGGGGGGGGGGGGGTTGAAGTAGAAGAAGGGGAACAACCCCAAGACTGAAATAAAATAAGCCTTATAATTTATAAAGTGATTTACTTGGAAGAATACACTCAAATGTCTCGTTTTAAATATGTGATTAAATATAGCCATAACCCATTGCTTATGATCTTTTTTTTTTTTTATTGTGTCAGCTGTGCTGTATTTATACTTTATCTGCCAGATAATGAAATTCATTCCCAATAGCATGTCATTCAACCCCCGGCTGGCTCTGCAGCCTTCCTCCTTTTCCCAGCTCTCTGCAGCTTTCCCCTTCTGATTTTCCTGCTTTCTAGTGACTGCCCTCTAGCTTTCAGCTGCAGAGCCCTCATCATTTGCTGCTTATGTGCAGGCAAATCTGCGGTTCACTAGTGTTGTCCTGGGTTACCATCAATGCTCATTGTCTTTAGGGTGAACTGCACTGTGTTTAGACTTAAATGAGCTTTAGAGCCAGACTCACAGCCTCAGCTAACACATAAAAGCTTCCTTTTTTTGTTTTTAGAAATTGACACATATGCCAAGCGAGTTGAATGAAACCTTCTAATTGCAGCAATTTAATGGACTATTAATTTATTCCACTTAGGCTTTCTAATAATGCAGAATGCATCAGATTGTGTGTTCCTTTATCCACAAAATGGAGCTATTTAAAAAAAAAAAAAAAAAAAGAACAGGAAACCTTCTCAATGAACTAAGTGGTCAATCTTGATTAATCTGCTCACTTAACAGTCTTGTTTAACCCAGGCACAGCAAGAAAGGCCAATAGAATCTAAAGCTACGCAGGCAGCAAGGGGTTAACGTTTCCAAAGTAGCATGGAACAACCTCAGTATTGAGCCAGATGCATTGCTGTCACTCAGGGGGTAATAGAGGGTGAGGGGGGTGTTTCTTTTGAAGTGAGTAACCTGATTGGATTTTTTTGGTTGTTAGTTGACCATGATGTATGTATGAAAATATAATAGATCATAGATTGAGGTCAATTTGTTCATGTTGTTTTTCTCAAGAAGAGCAAGATGTCTGAAATAGAAAAGATCTTTTGTGCTTTCTCTTTTCTTGCTCCCCTCTCTTCAGTTTAGCATTACACATACTGCAGCACTATGTGAATTCATTTCAAAAGGCTACTGAATATATTGGTATAAGATGTGTGATTGGAGCAAGTTTGATCTATATACCATTTCTTTTCATGAGTGTTCCAAAAACCTTAGGTAACCTATACATAGCAGCAGACCCCAGAGGAGCTACACTAATTGGATGACGTCATATGTAGTGCATGTCTCTTAACCTTTTTAGGTAAGGCCTGCCAGTACATTTAAGAGGCATTTGCCTGTTTTATTCAGTTTGTAGTTATTTGATGTTCTGATTTTGAGCATTAAATACAACAAAGAATTGAGAAACATATTAAGAGACATAAGAACACACTCAAAATACATATATATATATATATGTACATATATACATAATGATCTGTATATACATATATATATATATAGTGCCTTCCAAGTGTCCATATTTAGGACGGACATCCTCTGGTGTCCTTTTTTCTAGAAGCTCAGAATCTTAGATACGTGTGAGTGTAACACAGAGCTCCAAAGCCATAAAAGTCATCATATAGGGGGGCATGTATAAACACGGCGCACATTCAGATTGCGCCAGATACTCGCCCAATCAGTGTGTGCACCAATGTATAAAGCAGACTCATGGGACTCTGCGTTATATACACTGAATACATAGATTTAGGTTGTGTCGGCGCTTGTTGTGCCGGCGCAGCCTATGTGTGAAAAATCATCGTCTGATTTGTTTCAGGGATCCTTCTCCAAATACAGTTTTATGGAGGTCTTTCTCTCCCTCACTACAAAGTGTTGGGAGTTATAAAAAAAGCACAGTCACTGTTATATGTATCAAGCGGCGATTGTGCTTTTTATTTTTACAATTCCCGACACAGCGGGAGCTTTGATACATATCCCCCATAGTGTGGTCAAAATGCAGTAAATGTGTTTTTATTTTAGTTTTTGTAAATAAAATGTATTATACTTAAATGGTCAAATTTCCTTAACAACTCTCAGTTGGCCTTAAAGTCACTTAAAATGCCCCACACATATCCACTCTGCCTGAAAAGAAAAGTATCCCTCTTTGGCCATTTTAAATGTTGGGGGTATGATATATACGTGTACTTATACACATATATTGTTTGCACATTTAAATTTTAAATATTTTCTAGTAGCGATCAAACTGATTTCCTGTTTCCTGAATACACCTCATTCATATAGACAGCACATTTTTGAGCTCATTCATAAACATTCATTATATATACATATTATTTATAATATATTATATATATTATGTGGATATGTACCAGCTAACTGTAGTGAACTGAGGTGGAAAAATGACAACACAGCTCACCATTGGACTCCATATTTGTGAATGTATGTGTAAATATAAATCCACATATAGCATCCATATCCATAATATACATATACAAACAAAGCTAACAAACTTAAAGAGTGCCAGCGCTATATCCGGTTATGGTACAGTTTCAATTATTTACAAAGAAATGTTTATAGCCACACCAAGGCCACTAAAAGATTGACAGATGGGAGTAGGGTTGCATTAGACCAATGTTAAGTCCATGGAAAGAATCACATGACCAGTATTTTTTGGAAGAAAAGATGGCAGCCCTAGATGGGCACCATCTTGAAGATCTCTTGTGAAGGTTGAGGACCTGTTTATCATTGCACAAAATCTAAAGCAGTAGTGTGGCGACAGTACTCTGCTCATACACTCCCACCGACTGGATCCTCGCTTTCCTATTGGCCTTGGCTGCTGGGCAGAGCTGTCTGGGTTTCCGTGCTTTATATTGGTCAACAAATCCCGGCCTCCACCTTTCTCTAGAATGTGACATATCTGCGGGAACCAACATGCTGTGGGATCTGTGAGAGCATGCTCTATGATGTGTATCCATAATTATAACACTTACTCCTCTATACCAGTGACTCTGATTAGCATGACTGTGCCATGAGAAAAACAAAACCTGCCACCCAATGTATGGGTGTGCCGTAACCACTCCTTCAGGCAGTGAATTCCATATCTTAATTGTCCATACTGTAAAAAAATCCCCTCTGCTGTCGTAGTCTATATCTCCTTTCTTCAAGTCTTAGTTAGTAAGTGACCTCTTGTCCTTTGTACCATTCTGTTATTGAACAGTTCTTTAGAAAGCCCTTTGTATGGGCCCTGTACATCTTTATATAACATTATCATATCCCCTCTAAGCCTCTGTTTCTCTAGCATGTAAAATAATAGACTAATGGAATGTCACAGCAATAACACATTTTGTAGGGTGGATTGGGTAAGATGATTATGTGTATCATTGCAGGTCACATAAACATTTTACCAACACTTTAAATATGATGGCTTTATACAGAGGCTGTCATTTACAGACAAAGATGGTTCAAAAAGAAAAAGAAGGTCCTCAAGGACATCCCATCAGCTGGTAGAACCTTTGGAGACTAACCTGACCTGCTATGAAGAGGAACTGATGTCATTGTGGGGTTAGAGGGAACTGAGTACATATATATAGCACCTAGCAGATATATTTTGTTATCTGATAACAGCGTGGCAAGCATACATGATGTATTTAGAAGTAGGGAGACTAGTGCGTTAGTTGAAACATACTGTATTCTTATGCTATGGCGTCATAGTCTTTGCAGATGTTGTAGGGTATTCCAGAGGTTTTGACCTTAATGTTAGATGTTTTTCATTCGATATAGATACTGATCTTTCTCTAGTAGATACCAAAACTATCATACTGCTACCATTCAACTCACTTCTTGTCCAACAGGAAGACATAGCACATGCTCATCTTGTAAGGGACACCTCAATGTGTAACAAAAGAAGGTGGATGGATGGATTGCGGATCTGATCGGATTAGCACTCAACAACAGGAAGCCAACAGACTTCTACAGGAACTTCTGTGCCATCTTATAGAAAACACAGAGAGAAAAAACTTTGTGATACATTTCTTAAGTTACTGTGATATTCTACAACAACTCCACATATTAATTGGAAGATGGTTCAGAAGAAATAGGGATTTCCTGTGCGTATAACACTGTTGGTGTTATACCCACATCTACTTCAGCATCTCTATCCGTAAAGCAACGGATCAGTACTAGCTATGTAAAGCGTCTTCCATTTAACATGCCATCTGAAGCAGCTACTTCCATGAAACTATTTGCAACATGATTTAAATGATTTCATTTTGATGATTATAATAATAAATGAATGTAATTTCCTATTCAGATCCTGTGATTAATTCTTTTATTATGTTGATTTGCGGATTTTGAGTCGTTATATTGTATATGCCTGTACACTTTCAGCTGTACTATAGTTTGAATTATGTAGAATTAAGGCTGTGCTCACATTCAAAATCCATTCCAAGTTGCTTTTTATTTATTTTTGCCTTACAAAGGTCTTCAAATGCCATGTTAGATTTGGCTATGACTGCTGAATTGCTAGTCCAGTCTGTACCCCAAATTGAATTTGAAAACAAATCAGCTTTAAAAAATATAGTCATATCTAAAAAATATTATTCAATGAATCAATAATAGCTTATTTTGAAGCAGAAACAGAGCATGTCATATGTCAGATAAAATTCCATTGGATTGGTCAAATGTTGTGCTCAATGTAACTCGGTGAGTTGCTGAATTATACTTCTCAACATTTAAAATGGCCAAAGAGGGACACTTTTATTTTTTGTTAGAGGAACTGAAGGCGTGTGGGTGGGGCATTACTGGATCATTTTCAGTTGGTAATTATTTATGTCATTTGTTAAGTCATTTATAATAATAATAATTAATTCTATTTACACTGATAGTAACTGTGGTAAAAACATACAGTTTAAACCCAGTTTATTGTTTTATTTCTCTGGAGCTCTGCAATACATTTATACAAACTAAAAATTCTAAAGAGGGACATTCGAGGAGGGACGGGGGGTAATAATAATAATTTTATGGAGGATAAGGACTGCTCCTACTAAATATTGACACTTGGGAGGGATGCTGAATGTAAGACTCTCTCGTCTTTCTCCCATTTCTGATTACTCAGCCTGAGAAAAACGGTATCATATATCTTTATATATAGGTTACATCTGTGTGTATACACACACTTAACAACACAACTACAGCAGATTGTTCTGTTTGACTACATATCAGGCATTAGTGTTCTAAATCCTTTGATGCTCGTGATGTCATAGTTGTGTGCACACACTAATATGTCTTATTTGTAGAGGTGCTGAAGTTTAATTTTTGTGTACGCCAATTTAGATATTGCTTGCTGGTGATTAGTCTGAGATCAAATGGTGCTTTAGAGAAAAATAATGAGGTCTCCCTCCAAGAAAGCAACCCTCCTTATAGGGTTAAACATACCATCTGCTCCAGACATAATATGTGACCCAGTTTACAACATTGTGCTTTAATGATTTGGTAATTTTTCATTAGGATTCTTAAATACAGCATAACAAACAGCATAAAAAACAAGGTAAACTTAACCAGTGAAGACTGAAAAAATGGTAACTGTTATGATTACAATATATGATTTGCGATTTACACATCTCGATTACTTAAGTATTGGCCCGCAAAGCCATCTTTCTATAAATTAAATTGTCATCATTCTCTGAAGTTGCATTTGGAGTGCTGGTCTATGTAACTACTAACTTAATTTGTGTGACATGCCACGAAGCACCCATATAACTGTTTTCTTCCAGAGATAAGCCCGCTAAGATCTGTGGCTTACACGCTACTATCCGTTCTTGGGGGGCATTTGGCCATTTCTTGTCCTGGGGATATACAGTGAAAACTAAACCTGCCCTTTAAAGGGCAAGGATAAATAGCATTCCACTGAGCTTGAGTTATGTATTAAATCCGTTTGCTGCTATTGCAGTTTATTTTATTTATGGTGAGAGGTGTGGTTAAAGAACTATGCATTGAATATCACTTATAGAGAAAGTGCACATCCTGTTTGTAATGCACAAACCAATAATATTTGTTTTTATTTCCTCTAATTGAGGACTGGGATAACAACAGGGATATTGTGAAGGTTTGTTTAGCCATACCTTCCAGCAGTTGCCCTTGGCACATCGGATTGCCGGGACTTGGGAGGTTGAGTGTCAGTACTATTGCACATGGACAGTGGATGCTGTAGCTCACACAGGCAGTGCTACAGCGCAGGAGCATAATGCTGTACTTGCACAGTAATCAGTGTCCGGTGTCTCAGACTCAAAAGACTTCCATTTATTCTACAGGATTGTGCTCTTAAATCCTGCTTCTGTGCTTTGCCTCTATCCTAAAAAAACGGGGACAGGGAAAAAGCTCCACAGGACAGCAATATTGTCTCCCAAAATCAGCACTATCCTGGGCAACGTGTGGCAGTTGGGAGGCATGGTTTGGGTAGTTGGAAAATGGTGTGCAGTTATTATCAGACCTTACATCCTAATAGAACCTAGAAAATGTCAGCATTACAGAAGAACCTAATGTGATGTCATGTATGGTGCTTTAATGTTAGCTTTGGAACATCACAAAGAACAGATAGCATGTACCCTAATATTGAATTAAATTGAAATACACTGAGCTTCTATACTTGCTATATAAAGAATACAAAAATCTGTATGCTTCACACCCTCGTAAAGTTGGCACCAAATATGTAAACATAATAAAAGAGAAGAGGTTGTGAGCATGAACAGCAAGTTACAACCCAACAATGCGGGGACAACTGAGTCAACTATTTGCAGGCATGAGCAAAGGAAAAAAACTATGCATCATACAAATGTAGGGGCAAAATTAATAAACAGGCCTTTGGGAAACTAAGCTGTAAGGCCAATTATATGACCAAAACCAATGATTTATTATGTATGTTAAAACCATAACCAGTCATTTATTGTGTACAGACATAAGCCAGAGAGGCCATGCATTTTTAATATTCTATTCTCGATATAATAACTCGTTATCTTGATAAAATAACAATTAGTTGGAAAAATACATGCCCTCTCTAGGCTTCAAAATATACGTGTGTAACTGTAACTAATTAACTTCACAACAGTATGGAATACTAGTTAGCCCCTAAATGGGGCAGCTAAACATTATAATGCATTGAAATGGAATCTTACTGGCCATATTTATACTTAAATCAAAAATTAGAAGCATAAACGGTTTGCGGAGGGAGCTCACAGTAGACAGGAATGCCAAAATTAAGCCATTTTATTAAGTCGTAAAAAAGGCTACTACAAAAAAGAAACTGGACAGGACACAGTGAAAAAAGAGACGCCTTACGCGTTTCGTGCTTTCAAAAGCACTTAATCATAGGCTATCATATTTATACTTACATATTGAAATCAATGGTTAGTAAGACCTAACTTTGAATATATATTTTTTTATAAAAGACACAGTGAAGCTACAACATTCAGCCATGAATAAAGGTTGAGAGAAAAGGTTCAAGAAAATGTGTACAAATCACAATAATACACAAATATAATGACTTTCAATGGAAGCATCTATATTAGCTCGGTAGAAATAAGGATGCAAGGTCATTCCTTGACACTTGTGGGAAGGAGGTATCTTCAGCAGATGAAAAAGTTTACCAGAAGAGAGATTATTATGTGAAAGAATGTATTTCAAACACTGCTGTCCAACTGGCAAGCCAAAAATCCCGTTTTTTTATGGTGCCATATACATAACTCCCAACGATCCCACTTTTCTTGTCTTGCGTGGTATTGATGTAAGTTTCAGAGAAAACGCAGGTGCACAAGTGCTAATACTCAACCTCCCATGCTCCACCCACGCCTTCCCAATTTACTGGGGGTTATGAGTCATTGGGCCAAAGGAAATTAGTAGTATTAGGAACATCACTGAAAGTTTTATAATATTTTCAACTAGAAAATGGAATTACAAGTCAGTTGAGAGTAAAATGATTAAACCCATTACTGCAAAGGAAATAATGTTGAACAATACATAAATAACTACATTTTTACGGTATATCTGAAACACACACAGAATTCTCTTGATACAGAAAGGAAAACCATACAATACGTCAATTTCTGCAAAGTATTCTGGGTAGCCATATAAAAATGAGCATTCTGTTTATCACATTTCAGGTTACATGCATTTAAAATGGATCTTTTCAGCATATGTGAATTGTTTTATCTAAGCCTTTCAAGTGCAGACTGGGAGAATTTGCAAAGCCAGAACATCTACCCACTAACAGCTGCCTTATCCAAATGGAACGTATCAGAGTCAAAATGATTGGATCCTAACGAAATACAAAACCGAATAATTGCTATGTGGTGGGTAGAGCCAAAAAGGAACAGCCCCCACTGCATTCTGCATAGCAAAGTAGTGAACCAGTTTTTGTTTTTGTTTTTTCTACATGCATTATCAAAGTGTAGGAAGTTTTGTGGTGTTCATTTCTGTACAACAACTGCACAATTAAACAACACACACACTTAACGGGTTTCTTTTGTGGTTGGATGATATCATACACATGCAGTGGTCCTACTCAAGATAACATGTATATACGACATGAAGAGAAACAAAGGGACACTGCAACGTGAATTATTTTTTTAATGGCAGAATTAAGCAACTGAAAATGTTTATATATTTTTTTTTATATTATTAATATATATCCTCTATAATAAAGTAGAAGTGTCTCTTCGTCCAGTCCCTGTGTCCGTGGGATTGCGCTACTGCGCATGTGCCCCACAGACAGCCGTTCGGACTTGGAGCGCAGAGACTTCAGTCAGAACAGGTGTTCTGACAGATTTCTCGAGCAAATTCTCCTGTGCAATAGCGAGCGACGCTACCCACCTCCCGCCCCCTTCACACCACGCTAAGGTGGTAAGTAACACGGGGGGGGGGGACATAAGGGGGCAACATAGGGGCAAGCACTCTGGCGCAAGGCTCCCCCCCTCACCAGGGTGCTTGCCCCTATGTTGCCCCCTTATGTCCCCCCCCCCCGTTCACATACGTTCTAGCGCCCATTTAGTTTAATGTCTAGTATATATATATATATATATATATATATATATATATATATAATATTATATATTAAATGTTATATTATTCTGCATATTAGCATCCGATGACTAAGCCAGGCAAAGTGTATATTAAACATACTTAACTGTTCCAGTAACATCCTCACTAAAGAGCAGAAACACCTAATGCAGTTGATACACGGCACCTAATTGATGGTTAAGTCACTGTCAAATAGAGACTAAAATGCAGAAGTTGGTATGACTATGATGATAATTGGAAGGGTGTGTGAAGCCACTTGGCAAGCAGAAACCTGTGCATGCAACTGAGGTGAGTACACATAGTGTTGCATACTCACAAGACAAGTTACTATTCCTGAGTAAGACAAACTGATAATGTAGGGTACAGGTGATAGAGGAGGGGTAAGTAGAACAAGGTGATTCAGTAGACTACTTCCAGCAAGAGTTTATAGTATTGAAATGGATGGGCTTTGTAGATTCTCTTTAAAGATATCAGTTACTGGGGAGCAATTACAAATAGTTCACAAGAACAAGAGGGAGAGTTACAGTTTGTGTGCTAGTGCTTAGCATTTGTTTTCAGGCACCTGTTTGAACATGTAAACAGTTGTGTGAGCAGTAGAAGGGCAGTTGCCCAGCAATGCTAAGATTTTGAATAGCAGTCAGGGAACAATGCTGCTGTGCTGATGTGACTCAAACAACACATTCAAGCTGGGCTTGCTTCACATCTTCTCACCTCTGGAGAAGATGTAACACATTTCTTAAACTTGACCTTGCTTCAAAGAATTCTAATAAATGATTCACGAAAGTGGCCCGTGCAAGTTTCTTACATGTTTCTTTTCTTTAAAATAACTTACAAATGCTGTTGTATTGTATTAACTCTTTAATCAGTAGATATTCTTACAAAATCTACGTCTCTTGGCAAAGGTTCTAAGGGACTGAAAGTAAGGGTGCAGTAAATAGCCACTGATTTCACTTGAGGATAAGAGTATTTGATATCTTTTTTTTTTTTCACCTCATTTTTATAAGCATTTTTAATGGTCCAGTATTATGCTAGGAGGACCGCACAATAGCATAGCATGTCTTCTAGCATTTTTGAGTTAAAGGGCATGTTGTACAGTATTGGATGAGAACAATAAATGTTACTGTTCCATGTACATCAGCCAGTGGCAGGATTTGAGCCAGTGGTTCCCAGTTTACGGGTCAGGCAACCTAGAAATTGCCTGACCCGCAAACTGTCATGCCCTTGATGAAGCGGCAGTACGCAGGCGCGAAACGTGTAGGCTGCAAGTTTGAACCCACCAGGTGATTTCCACAATATTCGAAGCATATGGCTGTGACGTTTAGCTACCAATAAACGATTATTCACAGCAGTTCTAGGAGTCCGTCTCGATTTGTATTTTCCACTGCAAGCAGCCCACCTCAACCCAGCTTTTTATCTTCACGTTTTCATTTATTACGGTGGAAGAACCGGGAGGCGAGGCTACGAAGCAGGTGGAACGAAGGTGTTTGTCCAACCGTCCCTCTCCATTTTTTAACTTAGCCTGCAGACTTCCTGTAATTCCATGTATGATCACCAGAATATGCCTTTACTGTAACTATGCATTTGCCCTAACTGCATACGGGTACTGGTCTTATGACCTCATTTTACACTCAATCTGCTGCAGCTGTCCTCCCTGCTATATAAACAGGTCATTTGCAGTTCATCCCTGCCCTTGGAAGGCCTTCTGCAGTCTGTTCCAGAGTATTTAGCCAGTGTTTTCTGTTGTGACTTGGCTTTTTATTTATTCTGGCTACCTGACCTGGCTTGTACCTGCACTGACCTTCCTTCCCTGTAACCTTCCTTCCCCTGTGTTCTGACCATTCTTCTGCCTGCTGCACCTGGTGTAGGATTACTCGAAGTTTCAGGCAGATCATCTATAAGACCCACGACTACCTGTATCCTGGAGCTCAACCCCTGGATAAAGGTAGTTAGAAGCGAAGAACTCCGTCCCGGTTCGTAGTGGTTTTTCCCGATGCCTGTGTGGTCCTATCTCTGCTCCAAGGTATCCGGTTCTAGGGTCATTGATTTGGCACATATTTAAAAAACCTGCAGGTGGGAGAGAAGTCTTTACAGTACATTTGTTTGATTACCATCAGTTTATGTGGAGTGTGGTATCATTTCTACAGTTTGGGCTTTAGGTCTTGCAAATTACAGTTGCACAGGTAAAGTGAATGTATTATTCTTGAGTGAGGTACGTATTGGAAAGATAAACGCCTCTTAACAAAGATGTATTGTACGCCACATAGGGCAATTGGCCTTGCTCTTAGCTGCAGATTATAATTTCTTAATATTTTCCTGCATATGGAATAAACTCTTATATTGACCTATAAGCAAGAAAATACAAGGGCTCTACAACCCAGGAAATCTTCCATTGTTGGTATAAGACGTATAGACATTTATAAACCACGGCTTTGATATAGCCCCATAGGAAAGTTTCCAAGGCAATTTAGGAAGTCAAAATACACAGCCAGAAATAAAACTCTGCAAGGCATCATTAGGATGCATTTGCTTTACAGAGCATGGTGTAATCATTTAGAAACAGAGAAATATTCTTTAATATGTATGTTATGACTTGTGTTAACACAGCATCGTGTTTAGAATTCAATGGAAGATGAAGTACTATTGTAACTGCATTATAATATTAAAGAATTACAGGCTAGATAAAGACAATATGATGTAACCTCAAACAAAAATGTGTTTTATTTTCTTATATCCACCTCTCTTTATGCAAAAACAAAATGAATATCTTGCAGATTATCTCTTACACATGCTGTGAATGACATAACTGTGTATGCAGATAATTGTCTCAAACACCTTGTTCTTTAGCATGCACAATATAAAATCTTTACAATATATTGAAAGATGGGGGGAGCAATACATATAAATATCAGTGCACAATCAAAAATTGCTAATCTCTCTTAAAGCTACTTTAAAAGCACCTGTCCTTGATGAAAACTGTCAGAGTATTTGGGGTTCTAGAGTTCATGTCTGATAATGGTTGCATTCATTGTTTATCATAGTACAGGTTGAGGATCCCTTATCCAAAATGCCTGGGACCAGAAGTATTTTGGAAAATGGATCCTTTTGATTAATGGATAATTCTCACCAATAAGACATATGAAGGTGTCTCAGGGCTCATAAAATCCAGTAGTATCAATACAAATACTGTTTAGAGCAAATCAATCACCTGTACTGTGATGTAGCTGCGATATGAGTCATCGTTGGGAACCTGCTATTTGCGCTTCAGGACGGCACACGTGCTCTTTATGGACATGGGGGAATATAAGCATGCATGGGAAGGCTATATGACAGCTTAAGGGGGTAGGACACTGAATAAACCCGTGTGTGCTTGCATACTGACAGGCGTGTGTGTAATTTCCAACTTGGATAATGGATCATTTTGGATAAATGGATTCTCGATAAGGGATACTCAACCTGTATGTCCTGACCTAGGGAATTTGACATAAGGGTGGATTTTGGATTGATTTGTATTGTAGTCTGGGGGTGGAAGTGGAATGAGTTGGGAGGGTGAGTCAGTGAGTGGTCTGATGGGTGTAAAGGAGTTCCATGTGGATAGCACTGGGGGAATAGTTGGATGTTATATGGAGATGCAATGGCTCTGTTTCCTAGGTAACCAAACTAGAGTTGGAATGGGGCCAGAAAAGCTCTGCTGTTCCACCAATGTCATGTTTTTTTTTTTGGCCACAGTTGTAGAAAGGGGAGTGGCTTTATAAAATGTCTTGGGGTCTAGGAAGCCCATATCACCCCGGAATCTATATCTGAAAAGAATATGGTATCCCAATCTGTGTTGTGCACTGATATTTCTATGTATTTTGAATACATTTTGGTTACTTCAGCAGCACACTGTATTAAGTATGCTTTTTTAGGGTTGTACTCCCCATTCCCTTGTATTTGAAAAGCAATGGATTATTATTGTTTGTTCCACTAAATATTGCCCATTAAGATAAGATGTCTGTATGCAGTGACCTGCGCTAAATGTCTGCAGCAATGATATACTGTTCACACACCATTTGGTACCATGCCTTGTATGTGAACATGTGTACATAGTAATAAAAAGGTGACCATTGGTCTGGATCTATGATGTTTGTGGCCACAGAAAAGGTTCTAGATCAGTGGATTTTCCCAAGGTTGATCATGGAATCCACAATGGATACCATGGACAGCGGTGACCACATGTGACTAGGCCTCTGCATTTAGTCACACACTATTGCTTTTCTTTTTTTTCCCCTTGATGTTTCCCAATTTCTCTTCATTTCCTGTTTCAACTTACCCACATTTCCCTTCTTTACACTCTACTGTAATGGATAAACATTGCATATTATGCCAAATAATCAGGGTGTCTCCTATGTAGGGTAGGGTAGCAGGCTGGTTACAGGGGGCACCAGGCAGAATCTTCCATGGTGCTGCAATGCTGCATTTCAGGCATGTGGTGGGAAGGAAGACAGCCATGTCTTAAACAGGTGATCTTGCCTCTCTTTAACTCCTAAAGTAAGACACCAGCAAGCAAGAGCGATGTTGGTCCTGCCACAGCAGTGTCGGTGACCCCATGGGGAAAGACAGCACTGGAAACTATGTCTGCCGGGTCCGCTGGGCCTGTGACCTATGCATTGCCTGTGAACGGTGCATTGCCTGTGACCGGTGTATTGCCTGTCACCCCTGATGGAAACCCTATTAACTGTTCTTCCGTCTTACCCGGAACTTATACCATGCTTTCAGAATCCTCCATGATCTACTTTTCATTTACCACTGCAGCTTGGTAACTGAAAGTCTCAGCCTGCAAATCTGATAATGTGCTATGCATGAGCAAGTAATCTTTCTACATACAAAAATAGAGAACAATCAAAAAATGTAACTATTTTTCTCCTATACAGATAAGGAATCCAATATAAGCAGAAAGGAAATCTACAAGAAAATGCATTGTTTACAGTTGTAATTGTATTAAAACAATATGTGTGTTTTAAATGGGACAATGGAATTCTACTACAGTTTTTCTTAAGCTTATAGGATACTGGGGACCACCCAAGTATAGACCCCAGCATCCCTCTTTCCTGTAGCAGTGCGGTAATGCAGCCTAGTTATAAGAATATTGCTATAAATCTGATAAACTTGAATATTCCATGAATATGTTTATAAGAATGTATAGTTATTTGAGCTGTTAGGCTATCCAAGGACTTACAGATTGCTAAGTATAATGAATGCAGCAGTTTAATGGAATTATATCAGTGTAAAAAGCAGAGGAACACGTCTGATCGCAGAGAAATTGATTTTTTTTCTAGACTTTTACATAAATAAACAATAAATGTATCTTCCAAGGCTGCGTTTGTATGTGTCATTGCTTAGTTGCATAATATAAAGTTTATATTACTGTTTCAATTTAGTTTTTCTTGAAGTAGGGTTGGCATTTATCCAGTGAATCCAAACTGTACTGGGAACAAGTACTTGGTGCAATGCGGGTGCTGGGGACAAGTCATTGGTCTAATGTGGGGCTGGGGGCAAAGGCCTGTTGCAATATGGGTGCTGAGGAACATCCTACGAGTGCAATCTCGGTGCTAATGCAAGTCCTGTGAGTGGAATGGGTGCTGTGGCAAGTTCTATGGGTGCAACCAGTTGCTTTGAATGCAATAGCAAGGGATGCAGGTGTGTATATTCTTTTTTAAGTCACCTGGATATGGTAACTTTAGTTAAAACCTAAAATTTGCTGCTTTTTTTGAATAGTTGCATGATTCAAACTTGCTTTTTCATTCATGCCCAAATAACACGGAACACACCTTAGAAGTGCCACATAGTACTCTGAAATGAATGGGCATGAATAAATATGTAGGAGTAGTGGAAGGTTGCAGCTGGACATGTGGCATTGCTGTTGCGTGATCCCAAAGGTGACATTCTGCACATGTTTAATGGGCATTCCCATGCATCTGTATGGGAGACGCCTGATTGGATCAATCCTCATATTCAGTTGTGTTTAAATGAGTATACCATAAAAACTTGGTCAGTTGGGGTTCCTTCAGAACTGGTGTGGGAACCACTGAATTAGATTGTGGTTTATAAAACTTAGTAAAGCAAAACTTGAGAGCAGAGTAGCGGTGACAACAATTTATCACCGCTACTCTCCTCGCAAGTTTTGCTTTATATGTTTGTGTCTGGCGGTGGCGCTTGGCTGAGCGGTGACGGAGCTAAGGAGACAAGTGGGAGAGCTGTTTTATTCAAACCGCACAGTGTGGCTTACATTCTTTTCGTCTATTTATAAAAATTAGTGACATTTTTGGAATAGTTTGTTAACCAACAAACATGTCGCATATTCTAGAAAATATGTTGGTACCAACTTTCCATAAAAAAAAAAAGCTTAGTTGCTAAAAAAACTTATTCTGAAAAGAACACAGGCATTTATCTTGCTTCAAAGATGGAATGCAAACATAACAATTTATATTTATATTATAAAGAGCCAATGCTGATTAGTTTAAGACATGAGAACTGGAACCTTTCCAAAGACCTGTGGTGCATTTATTGAGCTGCTAATGAAAATAGAGCATCATAAGAATGATTTAATCACTCTCTGCGAGTCACAAATCAATAGAATGAATAGAATAAGGTTTATTCAAATATCATACTTTATTTATAGTACAAAGAATTTATATTCAGCAGATATGGGGCTAATGAATCAAGACAAACAAAAAATATATATAAAAAGTATGATAAAAATAAAAGTCAGATAGTTATAACTGAATGAGCTCCTGACGCATTTCGCCACACTATGCGTTCTTAAAAGGGACTTTGAGAACATATAGTATTGCAAAACGCGTCAAGCATTCGCTCTTTTTTTTATTAATTGTTTATTTTGTTTGGACTTTCTATGTGTTTAAAAATCTTACTTTATTAGAAAATACATGAGTCGCTTGCTATACATATGTCGGGAGGGGTTTTTTTGGGGGGGGGAATGATTTATACCAATACACGATGTGTTTAAAAGTGGTTCTTTAAGAGGCCATGGCGTTGGAAAATGGCAGTTTGTTAGAAATCTAAAGCAACTGTTTCCTATAAAAAAAAAATGAGAAAAACACTAAAGGAACTGTAGACACTTCTATGCATAAACCGAGAATGCTGGCAAACTCGCTAAAGATTTGGCTCACTCGGACAAGCTCGAAAATGCTTAATAGGATGTTTTAACTACAGAAAGATAAATGCGTTTGTCTTATTCAATTTGTGTTCACATTATGGAATTAATCATAAATGTTGAAATTCTTATGGGTACTGTTGCATTTTTAAAAAAAATGTTTTTATTCTTCACTTGCTTGAAGTAGAGTTGTTAGTTACAGTTCCCCTAAGCTGGTCCCATTTGCTAACTGATGAATTTAGGTTACGGGTGATGCAGTTTATGGCACTTTTTTGCTGCTAGTGACAGACCTGTCACTATCGATCATGGTGTGGTATTTTTCTTACACCAATTATACTTAATCAGGGGTGGCTGTAGGGGCTCAGAAAAAATGATAGAGTTGGACTGCGTTTAACAAAGCAAAACATTTCAATATGGAAACTAAGGAGAACAGTGTACGTGTTTGTCTTTGTTCGTTAAATTAACATTAAGGTTGTTTGGTGCTTTTATCCATAAAGACTTAAATCACCAAAACAGTGATTTTCTGTTCCTGGCCCTAATCACTGTAATCCGTGCCAGGAACCCTGAGACAGAGACCGGAAAAAGGGTCTTTAAAGATCATGTAGGTCCCTGCTACAATATTACATAGACTTCCCGACATCTCCCAGAAGTTTGGGATTTTGTTCAATGTCACCACCTCTCACCTTGAGCGTTGGTTATGTGTAGTCTATCAGACTCAAAATGGGACCTGCTTCAGGATCCAAAGCACAGCTTATCACAGAAGCCCCCAGTGAGCTGATGTTCCTATGACGTTCTATGCATGAACATCACCCAATTGCACATACTTCTAAGACACTTGCAAAGAGAAGATAAAATAATGGGGATACCCAATAAGATATTACTGAAAGAAGGACCTAATAAGGAATAGAGCTTCTCTTGAATTTCTTTGGCAAGGGAGGAATTGGCAGCTTAGAAAAGTGTGCATACCATAGGATGTCCTTGGTCCTATACAGTGACATGCCATTATATGACTACGCAGAGCAGTCATCAGACTTAAAGACTCCCAGAAGATGGCTGCCATTAGAGATCCTATACCATTTTTAACAGCTGTCAGCAGACATTGTGGGTTGTAGTTTTTGTGCTGATTTGAGCTATAATTGTTAAACCTATATATAGTTGACATATATGTGCTGCTAATTGGCAATCAGGCTAATATAACTCACATCTGCCATTATGTTTCTTATTGTGACTTAGTTATTTCCTACCAGTCCTGTTTCATGTATCAACTATTTCATGTGGTAGATTCTTGCAAAATCATGATTCTTAGCCAATTTCCAGTGGTCACACACGAAACAAGTACTTGGTAGTCCCATCTATTATAGTGTTAGTAGGACTCTGTAAAGTTGGCCATTCCATTGTAGGATACAATGTTTGAACATCATGATTTATCTGTAATTACCTCTATCCATCTCTTGTCGATCTGTGTGTATAATTGAAAGCATTTGGCACCTACAAGTTCATAGTTTGTGATTGAAGATATCATACAGAGGTAATGCATAAGGCAAACTAGGAACTAATTTTACTGTCCACTATTGGGTCTATTACCTCAATTTCAACTTTGGAGGTCGACTTTCAGTTTGATTTGAAGTCAAATTCGGTACCTGAGTTTGACTTGGTCTAAAAAAAAATGGCTTCAATCATTTTCGCCTCCTATTCTTTCAAGTAATGAAAGTTGACTTCCAAAGTCACATTTTTAGTGAATAGACCCATATGAATGAGCTATTGCATATCAGGCTTGGTGACTAGTCTAGTGTGCTAATAATCTCTAATAAAGGACAAATGGGGTGGAACCTTGTCCCTGCCTCCATCATCTATAAAAAAAAAAAAAAAAAAAATAGTAATGGTTTCTTCAAGTAGTGCTTTAGATTTTTCATGTTTCGATTTTATATGTTACTTAACGTCTGACACTCACTTTGAGAGTGTGAGCATTAAAAAGGGGTAATATAACCTTTGGTGTACCCTGGATTTAAAGTCTTTCGATGCTGCCATTTACCTTAAAGAGATTCTGAGCACAACTATTTTAACTTTCTGGATCAATTGTTCTCACGGGATACTGGCACTGAATACTGATAGAGAGATGCGGTGAAGGTTCACGTAGAGTTGTGCTAACATCTTTATGGTAATATGAGGGGAAGACAGATATTTTACTTGTTAGATCAAACCTGGCTATGTTTGATTACATTGCAAAGAAAAAGATAGATATATTTCACAAAGATTATAAAATCATCTGTAATATGAATTGCAAGAACTCTGTTGATTCTAAATAGACTTTAGATGTAAAGTCTGTACTGGAAAAATGTAACATTCTTCTGAAAATGTTCTGAAATGCAAAGGTGGTATCGGCTAAGCATATTATATTCATTCATTTCATATGGTATTTGCATAGCAGCTTTCCCAAGATAACCCAGATTCAGAATATATACACACCTTGCTCCACATATATCATTAATTACCCAAAACTAATCACCATTCTGATCCACAGGCTAGGATCTCATCATGAATCATACATGGCCAGCTTCATTTAATGCAAAGCCTAAGCACAGTTTTTGTTGTTGTTGTTGTTTTCTCGTATTTTTGTCTGCTTTATCCCACACAATAATCATTAAAATATTTTACCTACCTGTGAATCACACATAGTTGCCAACAGTCCTAAATTTGCCCAGGACAGTCCTGTTATTTTGAGTCCTGTCAAATTTGGGTCTGTACCGGCACAAATTCTGCCTCACATACCCAGTTTAAATGCAATTAAATCAGCTCTATCTGTACCGAGTAGCTTGGAGTTCAATGCTGCGGGTTCATGCAATGCCACGTGATGTCACGTAACGGTGTCTCCTTTAAGCTTCACCCATTTTTGTCCCAGGACCCAACATATCAAGTTGGCAAGCATACATCACACATAAAGAAACAGGCATGGATATAAATGTTTCTGCCTTTCAAGAGTGAATCATAGACATGTATATGCATATCCCCCCAACTGTCCTGCTTTGTGTTGGACAGTTGCAATTTGGGGGTCTGCCATTATAGCCCATGGGAGACAAGATGAAACTATAATTTTTTTCTTCGAAGTAAAACTCGGGTGCTGAGTTTGGAGGTTGAATTCTCTCAATTCACCTACTTTAATGCTGGGTAGTCCAGCGGAAGATAAAATTACACTGCCATTTTTTTGGCACTCGGTACACAAGTTTGACGTAACCCCCCCCCAGAGGAGTTTGACT
Source organism: Pelodytes ibericus (assembly GCA_036172795.1). NCBI lineage: Eukaryota > Metazoa > Chordata > Amphibia > Anura > Pelodytidae > Pelodytes > Pelodytes ibericus. The sequence goes on from CM069865.1 coordinate 20,287,859, forward strand.
TTGGCAAATGTCGAGCTGGGGTCAACTCAGAGGTCGAATAAGTCTCAGTGAAAGTCGACCTCCTCGAGCTCTTCTAGAATTTTAGTAAATAGACCATTCTGACTTCTGCTCTGTGCAGACATTTGTATCCCTCTTTTGCTTTCCTTCACTTTGTTAGGTATAATGAGTTTAAAGATTAAAACTAGACAACTGCTCAGAAATATTAATAACAAAATATTAATAAACAATACATAACGCATTCAATTTAGCATCTCTTGTTAAAGCCCTAATGTAATTAAGATGCACTTATTAGACGAGCCATGTTTTGATACTGTTTTCTTGTCGGGAGCATTTTTTGAAATGATTCATCTCAATATGACAGAGGAACACACTTTAACAGATAATTTAATCAGATATGATCGAGGGAATGTATAGAGATCTTCACAGAAAAGTGTCAGGAAGTTGTTTGTTTTTTTCTAAAATGGCGCAATTATTGTTTCCTATGTATAAAAATGTTTATACATACTTTTTATTGGAGCAACCCAAAAAGGAGTGACCAGTGCTCATAGTGCAAACTCTCACTTAATAGACACACTTGTCGATAGCCCCATTATTATGTGTCCTAGATGCTACCATCTTTTTAAGTTTTTTAGACCTTTAGCGTCCCCTTATTGCCCCCTCACTCGTTCACCTCTGTGCATTGTGTAGACGCAACCCAGACAAGTTGCCTGAGACAATTACATAGAAACATAGAAACATAGAATGTGTCGGCAAATAAGAACCATTCGGTCCATCTAGTCTGCCCAATTTTTTTTTTTAAATTAATTACTTGAATTACGGCCTGTCATAATGTATTGTAAAAGAAATGCAATGACCGTTTTTCATAATTTAACGATGCATTAACCATGGCCAGCTGAGCTCTTCTAGAATCAACGATGGCCCTGCACAATGTATGGTTAAGTTGCTGAAATAGAATGTTCATCTCACCTCAACTCACGTGTTAGTGAATAAACCAAAATGGCTTTTTGCCCAGCTCGTTGATAAGAAAGCGGAATGTAAATCTAATTTACTGATGTATAAAGGACTTGGAAAAAAAATGACATGAAAAAAAAAGAAACTGCTCTGTAACCGCGAGCATCTAGGTTAGATTGTTCGATGTGGAAAAGCACACTTAAAACAACCTTTTTTTTTTATTTTCTTTTGAAAGGGACATTTCAAATTGTTCTGCAGTGCTGATTTTAGATGGATGTGTTGGTATAGCAACAAGTACAAAACGTTTTCTCTGATTATAGCCCATATCGAGTAAGTAATCTGAAAATACCGAGGTAAAAAACCCTTTCACAGAGTCATTTGCACACATGTGCTATTTCCATCTGCCATTTTGTATGGTATATGATTACATAAAAAAATGATCTGTGACAATGTAAGTACCTTTTGTGGTATATTGGGGTGAGTGTTGATATAACACTGCTGGATAGTTGGAATGTAGAAATCCAGCAAACAATCACAAAGCCAGTACATATTTGATAAATAATATAGCTCCTCTCTGTCTAGAGCTACAGGATCATATCCCGGAATCACTTGTATAAGTGACAGATGAGAGCTGTTACTTAGAGATAGAAAATAAATAAATATACACCGATCAGGCATAACATTATGACAACCTGCCTAATATTGTGTAGGTCCCCTTTTGATACCAAAACAGCCCTGACCCATCAAGGTATGGACTCCACTAGACCTCTGAAGGTGTGGTGTGGTATATGGCACCAAGGATCAGATATAACATTATGACCACCTGCCTAATATTGTGTGGGTCTCCTTTTGATGCCAAAAAAAGCCATGACACATCAAGACAAAGACTCCACAAGACCTGTATTGAAATGTGGGTGAATTTGAAGGCCGAGTCAACATCTTGAAGTGTTTTTTTGTGTTCCTTAAACCATTTGTTAACCATTTTTGCTTTGTGGCTGTCCGCATTATCCTACTTAAAGAGGCCAATACAGTTTTCATAAAAGGGTGTACATGGGCTGCATCAGTGCTTAGGTAGGGGGTACGTGTCAAAGTAATATCCACATGAATGGCAGGACCCAAGGTTTCCCAGTAGAACATTACCCAAAGCATCACACTGCCTCCACCAACGTGCCACCTGTCAGTGGTCATAATATTATGGCTGATTGTTGTATATAATAATAGAAATATGACTAAAATAATGGGTTTGAGTTTGAAAATTTTGCTGGGGGACAAACCATACTGATCTCTTTGACTATACATAACCATCACAAAGAAGAACTTAAACATCTTTACCTCAATTTCACTACCAATTCATTTTACAGTTCATCCATGGTTCACTCACTGCAGATAACACCAGCTATATCAGTGAACCACAGAAAATGTTCAGACTCACGTGTTCTAGTCTGTGAATTAATTTTGCTAAAGCACAAGTGCTGTCCTCTCCCATGAACCTTTAGTCAAGTGGTTCATTTAGAAAATGATAGCTCAAAATACCTCTCTATGTTCAGATCTGTCATGAAACCATTCAGAAATTATTTCAAAGTTCGTGAAGAAGTGTGAAAGCTTTATAGATAGATAGATGGATTTTGGAATACAGCATTTTCTCCGTGTCTTAAATATGTTAGAGAATTGTGATTTTTATTACCAGTTCATAAATCTACATTTTGGAGGTGACAAAGTCAGCAATTGAATCGTGCCAGGTGCAGAAATAATAGATTATGAAAAATTGCTTTATTAGAGCAAAATATATACGTGCTTATACCCAATAACAATTTAATATTTCACAAAAAAAGGTGGTTTTTAAAAAGGACACAACTTGTAAAAAGACAATCCCCCCCATCCACCCCCCGATTGGAATATACAATAGAATTGTTCTTGTACAAGGCAGGCAGCATACACCCAATCTTCAAAGGTGCAGGAATACACAGCACATTAACACTGATAGATATAGTGCCAGCAATGTATACAGTGCTTGCTACAGAGAATAAAGGGAAGATACACACTAGCTCTGAGAAACAGAGGGAGACAGATATGTCAGTAGAGCCATATTTGTAAGCTAGCTATCTAGAGGGAGCAGGGAAAAAGAGACTCATAAGGTCTTGGAAAAGTTGGTGGGAACTGTGGCAGCTGGATAGGTCTGCTCTGAGGCATCGTAAAGAGTGTTGGATGAGTTTTTAGACTCTTAAAAGACACTTTTTGAAGATTGAGTGAGGGAGAGCTGAATGTCAAGTGGACAGCTTGGGGGAAAATCGTGAAAGTGCAAGTGAGAAGAGGTGATATGGTTGGCCATAGGTCATAGGTCATGAGAAATGGAGCAGTCATTAGGGGAGTATCTGTTGAGAAGGCGAGCTATGTACAGAGAAGGGTGGAGTCAATATTATAAATCTGGTCCTAGAAGAAACAGAAAGCTAGTGGCGGCTTTTACAAAGTACGGCTCAAAAGACAAAGATTAGATACATTTGAAGTCTTTCTCAATTCCCTGTAATTCTCTCTTGAGTACACCCATACATTTTAATTCAGGAAGGCTTTTAATGATATGCTCTGAGACGTAACTTTCATATTTTAAGTTTATTATACTTTGTAGTTTTTAGATAAAAACCTAATCAGCCCAGAACTCGATGGGTATGCTAGTTCTTGTGATTTATGCTTTAACTTCCTTTACCTATACACTGCTATAAATTACTGGGCTGTTTGCCATACACAATTACAAACTGGTACGATATTACATTTCTTTCGATATCTATAATTATAATTGTATGGTATGTGTGTCTAGGGTTGCCACCTGGCCGGTATTTTACCGGCAGGCCGGTAAAAAATTGGCATCGGGCCAATGTTAAGTCTATGGAGACAGTACCAAGGCCGGTATTTTTACGAAGAAAAGGTAACAACCCTATGTGTGTCACCTTAGAGTCTTCACCCAGAGCATTGTGTGTACAACATACTGTTCACAGCCAAACAGCTGTAATTTGGCCTTTGCTCTGATATAAGGAGTCTTATTTAGTTATCAGATATAGGGGAGCTAGTTAGCATCGTCTCTATGGAAAGCCTAAAAACGAGTGTCACTCACTGCAGTAATAGTGAGTGGCAGTCAGCAACCAATCAGCCGCTCTTTTTTAGGTTGATGGACACAGTTTCCCGGTATCTAAAGGAATAGTACATGGCATTACACCCCATTTGCTCTACATACAAACAACCCTTGCTTCCAATTTCAGAACAGGATTTATTAAAGCTGGCAAGGAACACATTATTTCATGTCAGATTTTAGTTCATATCTTACTGTTCATAAAAATCCACACTGACACATCAGTATCATCTAATATACTGTCTTCACTCTCATTTCTTGTCCTCAGAGTATCCCCTTTTAATGCAAAAGGACTATAGATGCTGGCACTCCAGAAATACATTTTTCAAAAGAGCCGGTGTCTGGAAACATCCACTGGAGAAATCTGAGGAATAAATAGAATACTTACCACTCGAAAGGTTAAATGATAGAAAAAAAGTATAATATAACATAGTGTTTTCACCCATAACTCCTTAGTCTTAATCTAATGCAATACACACACACAATAAAAAAATAAAAAAAACAAGAAAAAACGGTATTCTATTTATTGCGCTTTGTTTATCCATTCTTGCTTAAGGACTGTTACTTTCTTTGTATGTATAGCCTCACTTTCTTTTCCAAAACATAGCATGCTGCCTGGCCATTGTGAAGTACTTTAGAAATTGTTAGTCCTAAATAAATAAAATAATATTGCAGCCGAACTATACCGCCCACAATGATAATCAGGTAAAAGACCTTTGTGTACATGCTCCATGTGATTGATGAAACAGAGATTTTATATTCCTATCTCCTGTACACCATTATCTTTTTAATTTACATAGAAGCTTAGAATGTGTTGGCAGAGAAGAGCCATTTGGCCCATCTAGTCTGCCCAATTTACTAAATACTTTTATTAGTCTCTGGTCCTATCTTATAGCCACGCATGATTAAACTCCTTCACTGTGCTTACCTCTACCACTTCTGCTGGAAGATTATTCCATACATCCACTACCCTCTCAGTAAAGTAATTCTAACTGATATTACGTTTAAATCTTCGCCCCTCTAATTTAAGACCATGTCCTCTAGTTGTGGTAGTTTTTCTTCTTTTAAATATACTCTCCTCCTTTACTGTGTTAATTCCCTTTTTATGTCATAACTTTATTTAGAACATTTTAACATTTGATATCAAGAATAAATGCACACGTGTATGTATTAATTATTATGAGAAGCTATATAAATAACTTATGTTGCGAACCTTCCTATGGGACGTTTAGGTTGCAGTTGAGTTGTGACTATGACTTACAAAATGCACGTGTAGCTAACAGTAAACAGTCTTTTGCTTGAAAGATGGTGTGTGGCAACAAAGTGAAATGTAAATAGTAATGATTTGCAGTTTGACAAGCCAGTTATGTGAAACATTCAGGCTTCCTCTGGCTGATCAAAGCATATTTGGATCAGTGCTCCTAACTCCAACATGCAAGGTCAATCCTCGGTCAAACGAAGACTCCCATGCTGCCAACTTACAGCACTGCAGGTTTGTGGCATGATTACCACTATTGGTCTGTCGACGTGTCAGTCATGTATGACACTCTGAACACACCTCCTTGTAGCTAGTGCTTGGATGAGGCATGCCAGAATGTGATTGGATCACTTTGTATGTCAATAACAGAGAACTTGTTAGCCGACAAGTTCAATGAGCTAATCATAGAGCTGCAACTCTTTAAGAGGACAACCTCCGAGTCCTAACCTTTATTTTTCTGCAGATTAAACTTCAATATTGTTGGAATGGAAAAGCATGGAGCCCCAGCATGGCCTTCTGCCTGTGGCCATGGCATGGGATGCCATTAGCTAAGGGTCTAAACATTGGGGGACAAATTATCTTTAAATATATAGAGGATGTCTCTTTTAAATTATGTTTTCTCTCATCACGAGTATCCTCCTAATTTAAACGTTTGTAGCAATGGATGCAGAGTAGAGAGAGCAAAGTTACACATCTATCAATTTTTGATCTTTGTTTTTATATTAAATGGACAGGAAATAACAAAATTGCAGTGACAGTATAATACAAGCCATCTGTGGATATTTGCAGTGTGATTAATGTAAGGGGCATTTCATGTTCCCTAATGTATTCATGTCTCGAGTCCAGTACGCCTCTTACAGACCTGCTTCTCTTTTCTTTTTCTATTTAGAAAGCTATAAGATTTTATATTGAGTATAAACACGCACATTCCGTAATACGTCTGCATTATAAGAAGCCATAAAATAAGTTATGTTGCTAATGTTCCTTAGGGTTACTTGCTGCTTGTAACTACCACTTACAAAATGTGCACGTGTTCTAGAATAAACAGGGTTATTTTCTGACAGGTGGTGGGCGGTAACAAAGATGAAAGTAGAACTAAATGGAGTATAAATTGGAACAGTGCCGTTAAACAGAAGAAACCATCTTATACATTTAATCAAGAATAGGCAAAGTGTTTATAGCAAACTCTGTAAAGGTCCATAGAACATCGTTCACCAATGCAATATTAGCACCAATTTACATTTTATACAGTTGTACCATAGCTGGACATGAATAGTATGGATTGGGACTGTACTTTGCTGCTGCTTCATCGCGGCACTTCCAGCACCTTACAGTTCAGGCGCATTGTTGAATCGTTGAGGTGCAGGTTAATTTTAGGATTTGTTTATGGTTAAGGGTTAATTTTTAGGGTTTAAAGTTAGTATTAGGGGTTACTAGAGATAGTATTATAGCTAGTTTTAAAGTTAGTATTGGGTTGGTTTTAGGGGTTACTTTTACAGTTACTATTAGGGTTCGGGGGTTAGTATTAGGGTTAGGTTTAGAGTTAGTAGAAGGGGTTAGCTGTAGGGTTAGTTTTACAGTTAGTATTAGGGTTCGCGGGTTAGTATTAGGGTTAGGTTTAGAGTTAGTAGAAGGGGTTAGCTGTAGGGTTAGTTTTACAGTTAGTATTAGGGTTCGGGGGTTAGTATTAGGGTTAGGTTTAGAGTTAGTAGAAGGGGTTAGCTGTAGGGTTAGTTTTACAGTTAGTATTAGGGTTCGGGGGTTAGTATTAGGGTTAGGTTTAGAGTTAGTAGAAGGGGTTAGCTGTAGGGTTAGTTTTACAGTTAGTATTAGGGTTGGGGATTCATTTTAGAGGTTTCAAAGTTAGTTTTAGGGTTAGTATTAGAGTTAGTATTAGGGTTAGGGATTATATTTAGTTTTGGAGGTTACTTTCCAATAGGGGGTTAGGGTTAGGGTTAGGGGGGGGGGGTAGTATTTGTCAACACTGACAGTTCTATACTATTGACCTGTCAGTTACATTATAATTCTAGCTGCACAGCACTGTGGTACTCAAATGCAGCCGCAGTGGCTACCTGTAGCCATGAGCCCAGCCACGTGCCGTCATGAATACTCTTCCATACCCCCATGCAACAACCATGACAAGCCACAGACAAAAATACACTCCTACATCACCACCAAAATCTGGAAAAACAAACATCTTCTAAGAGCCATGTAGCAAGCTAGCAGAGAATCTGTGAGATTCCTCTGTGGAAAGAATAGCAGCTCTGCAGGTGGCAGCACAAACAATAGTAAGTGTAACTATGGTGATACATAAAAGCACTTGACACCATATCATAGAGAGAGTACAAGTAACCTAGCAGTTCTCACAGATGGATGTACAACGTATACATCTTTGCCAACAAGAGCATACAATTGTGTTATTATGTGGCAGAACATTTACGTATATTTTTGTTTTCCTGTGAGAATTATAACAACCCGAACTATTGTCATTTCTTCTCAGCCAGTGCTGTCCAACCTTTTAATGTGTAGGGATGCAGTGCCTGTGGCAGTGTCTGTGAAGGTCCACTATGAACAATGCCTATTCTTTTCCATAAAACCTATGAGCTTTTCTTCAAGGATAGCAACATAGAATGTGCTGGCAGATAAGAACCATTCAGCCCATCTAGTCTGACCAATTTTCTAAATACTTTCATTAGTCCCTGGCCATATCTGTTATCTAAGATAGCCTTATGCCTATCTCATGTACGCTTTTTGCTAGTGGGCTATTCCATGCATCTACTACCTTTTCAGTAAAGTAGCACTACTTGATATTACGTTTAAACCTTTGCCCCTCTTATGTGAGACTATATCCTCTAGTTGTGGTATTTTTTTCTTCTCCAAAATATACTCCTATTCTTTATTGTGTTACTTCCCTTTAGGTATTTAAATGTTTTCATTATATAACCCCTTCCCCCCCCCCCCCCCCCCACACACACACACACACACACACCATCTCATCTTTCTTCCAAGCTATATAGGTTTATGATCCTTTCCTGGTAAGTTTTATTCTGCAATCGATGAACCAGTGTAGTAGCCCTTCTATGAACTCTATCCAAAGTATAAAAATCCTTCTGGAGATACCGTCTCCAGTAAGTGTATAATACTCCAAGTAAGGGTCTCACCAGTGCTGTCCAGCGCATGATGCTTCTGGATACATTTTGGAAATTCTTGATGGATCTAAATACCATTTCTGCATAATTTTACATTGTAGCTCTACACGATTCGAGCCGTGGATATTTTTTTCTTTTTTTACCTTTGGTACAATATCTGGCCATTATTTAATAAAAATGTCGGCCTTTAGATCATTTTCCAATTTATTTATAACACCTGAGATATCATTGGGTGTTATGTCTTCCTCTTTTACATTTAAATCACTCTGCACCAAAGTACCCAATCTAATTCCTTGTTTTTGTGTAGCGCTTAGACCTTCAACTTCATTATCAGACATTATCAGACTTACAGTGGAAACTTGAAAGATAGCTCTTAATGCTAAAATATTTAAATATCTCTCTGGGAGGTAACACAAATTCCTGAGAATTTATGAAAAGATTTCAGTCTTTTTGCTTTTTTGACATTTTAAGACAAATACAGCACCTATAACACTGTATAGTAGAAAGCATTAGAGATAATAGTTTCCACTACCAAGGGATGATAGCTTCCAAATTTAATTAGATATCACATACACAGACATTTACATATTCACAGCAGTATAATTATATTTTCTTTTTTTTTTTTCTTTTTTTATTATAAATATACAAAAGAGATACATATACAATACATGACAAAACTACATTACGACATTACATTTCCCTTCTTCACGAACCAAAAAAAAAAAAAATAGGATAAAAACAAAAAATTTCCATATTAGTCAAGGACTTATCTCCAGGGGATATTAAGTTAGCTCTCTTATTTGCAGTTTTCTAGGGCTCCCTCCAGACCTTATAATAAGCACACATGCTCGTCCCAGACTATTGTCATTGTCTTTCTACGTTACTCCTAGTTCTCACCCAGGTGAGGAGCTAAGGGCGAAACAAACAGACACATAGCTACCTCCTGTTTTTCCTTTTTATTCCCTGAAGTTGCGTCGAGGGTACTTAGTTTCTACACCGTCTCATGTTCATTCTGTTATATATGAAAGTGTTATCTCTCTCTGTTTATCTGTCTACGTCCTATAAGGGGTTGTTAAAGTTCGTTCCATGTCTCAGTTTAACTTTATCTTCATACCCTTCTCCCTCCTTCTTATTTGCTGTTTTATTCTTATTTACCGCTTTCTAAGTTATAAGTCTGAGTTCGTACCGTAATTTTGGGTCCACATTCTCCAAGCTGCTTCTGATACGCGGTCCTTTTTACCTGAAGTTACGCCTCTTTCCATCTGAAGCTGGAATTGAATTTGAGTTTTGACCTGTGTCCCATATTGGAACCTGTGTTTGTTTCCACATTCTCGCTAATGTTATTTTTGCTGCCATGAGAATATGTGTGGCTAAATATGCTTTTACAGGAGGAAGTAGAGGCCAATTTAGATGCAGAAGATAATTCTCTGCATGAGAAAAGGCTATATCTATTTCTAAATTTGACATTATATCTGCGACTAGATTCCAGAAAACTTTAAGCGCCCTGCAGCTTCACCATGTGTGCAAATATGTGCCCGTCTCGCTCAGGCATCTCCAGCAGACGTCCGAAACCATCGGATACATCCTTTTCAACCTGGCTGGGACTAAGTGCCATCTATTAATAATTTTATACTGTAATTCTATTAGGTTAGCACAATGGCACACCTTTGTTAAATTACCCATGATAGATCCCCATTCTTTTACCGTAATATCTTTAGATAAATCCTCCCCCCATTTAGCTTTAGCTGAATAAATGATATTTTGTTTTTTTTTATTTAATAGTTCCGAGTTCTTGATCTTCTTTAGTTTTATATTTGATATTAAAAGAGATTCTATATCTGGGTGTACTAATATTTGTTTGTTATATTTTTATTTTTCTGTTTGTATAAATCCCTTAATCCTAAGGTATTTGAAAATGTCTTTGTTTGATATATGAAACTCTTTTTCCAATAGGGGAAAGGGTTTCATCTTATTACCTTCTATTAGCTGGCCAAACCTTTGGAGACCCTTCTCTCGCCAGTCCTGAAGTTTTAGGTCCACTATTTTAATTTCTAAAACTTCGATTTGAGATCCGGCTAAGGCTATACCTAATATCTTTTCTTTTTTTTTGAACCTCCACCAGAAGTTCAAGAGACCCAATATCACACTATTTGTATAATTATATTTTCGAGGAACAATTTGTACCCATAGAATATTCATTTCAGTAAGTTTCACCTTGGTAGTATGTACAATGAATGCTCATTTGTCTTAAGAATAAAAATAAATGTTAAGGATCTATTAGAATATCAGAGTTAATAGGTTTTTTGAGGATCAAAGTAGATGACTACTGTTGAGTTTTGAATTGAAATCACGTTGCTAAAACAAATAAATATATTAGTTTGGTGTAAACAAACAGGTGATCAAAGTCCTATAGACTTAACCATTATAAGCCAGATATAAGCTAGCAGCGGTGGGGTGGGTTGGGGGCTTGTAGCTGTCCAGTCATTTCCACTTATACAAATCAACTAGTGCCTTCTAAACAAAAGATAACATTAAAAAAAAAATGGAGTCATTTTATAAAACAAATTGTATTTAAAGTTTGCTTCCCCTGCAATATAACATCAATTTCAAAGTGGCAGATATAAAACACAACATATGTGGTTAAAGTTACGGCAACTGTTTTAATTTTCATTAAAATGGCTTTGAACTAAGTTATTGTGTATGTATTTATTTTGATTTGTATCTGTATGTTTGTATTATTTGGTATGCAATATATAATTTTAATCTGTATACATCGTACTCTGATGTCTACGGATTAGTCAAAGCTGTCCGACGTTCAATACAGGACACTTTGAATACATTTTGTATGTTTATATTTTCAGTATTTTGATTACAAATGAACCATTTTAAAAGAGTGCTTTTAACTGATACTTCAGTTATTTCATCTTAGTTCCATTGTACATTATACAAATTAATTGATATACAAATATTCCAGCACCAAATTCTATTAGCAAATCTGAATTCTCGTAAAATAGAGTGGCCTAAAAGGGCTTTATTCACAGACATAATCATGTTAATTAGAGATGAAGCCAGAGGTATTTAACTAAACAAAAAAAAAAAATGTTTTCCCCTCTGGTTCTATTGTTGTTTTCATGTTTTAGAATTTCTGTCTGATTTGGCTTTTGAAAGAGCAAAGGGAAGTAAGCAGTTATTTTGTCTACTGCATCTTCATATTAACAGCTGTGTGTTCCTGTCAGAAGCACAGGATTAACATAGATCGGCATGATATAAATTTAGCTCTAATTGAATGAACCAATGTGCATGTAATTTCATTAGAATAGGCACAGTGTTGTTGCCATGGCATTTGACCAACTTCTATTCTTGCCTGTCCTACATTTTTGTTTTGTGAATTCCAAAGACGGGTTTATTAAAGGCTCCATAACAGGTGCTCTATTACAGAAAATCGTTTATCAGCAGCTTCCAGCTATTTTTAATGTAAATGTAACACTCTTAATTGTTTTTCTCCTGCCTGTTACTCCCAGTAGCCCTGCCCCATATCTGCTGCCATAGAGGCTCAGCTGTACATCACCTGACTCCAAGCTTGCCACCTTTTTTGCACCTTGTTTTCATTGCCATTTTTTTTTTTTTTACTGGTCTGCCAGCAAAATACCGGCTGGGTGGAACCTCTTTGCTGGTCCTACAACACATATGTAAAACTAGAATACTAGAGTACCAGGAAACATAAAACGTATTAAGCCTCTGACACTGCTCATGCCAAATTGTAGTAATTAGCTAACTAGAGGTAGTTTTGAAAGCTTTGACTGCAATACCTCTCCAAACCACAGGGTTGCGAACTAGTGGCAATATGCAGGACACAAATCAGGAGTTAGCTCTGTGTCAGGTTGCCCGGCACACCTAGCAGAAATGTAGAAAATGTATTTAAAAACACTAGAAGCAGAAATACACTTAGAACGTTGCAGAAAACATCAACCAATTCCTGTATTAAAAAAATGCAATTGTTTTATGAATTAGATCTCTTTTTTGATTCAGTACCCTTTAACTTTGCTCTGCACCACCTTTATCCATGAGACCCAGGGGGGTCTATTCAGTAACCTAAGTTCATTCATCTCATGCCATAGAATCCATATAATTCTATAGAAATATGTGAGTTATAAAACAGTAACAAGTGATGCTGACTTCTGTTTAGCATTGTCTACATTATTGCTCCATTTATAATATCCCATCAGCCTAGGGAAAAAGAACTTGATCTGAGATAACTAATGTTCTTTATGGTTCCTCGCTTAAGGGAAAGTAGAACTGTCTGATCGGTGTGCTGAAAAGCAGCATACTAAATAAATATACAGTATTGAGAGGGGCATGAGGTCTCTTAGCGTTATGTAGATGTGATTCACACAAACCCTGCGGTATGTGCTGTGGCAAAGAACTGTTACGTATCCTTCTAGTGAGAAGAAATATATTGTACTCACATGAGACAAGTCACATTGATGTTGAAACTGCAACTGGGGCACAAAACTGTTTGTTTTTCTTTCTTCTGTTTATGATGCTTTTAATGCTTTAGGTGCCAGATAATATTATAATCCACAGCTTTCTTCACCACTATAGTCTTAAAGTGATACAGCAGATAAAAGTGTAACAAACTGGAAATGCATATCTTTCCCAAATTATATACCTTCCATTCCACAGAGGGACATTTTTTTTGTGTGGGAGTGGCTGACGATGTGGCTATGGGTGGGCATTTACTGGTAATTGGTAACTATTGGTAACTATTTATGTAATTTGATAAGTAACTTAGAAGAAGAATTAAGTATTTTATTTAAACTAATTAATTTAAAAAAAAAAACATATTTAATGTGGTTTAAACTCACTGTATTGGGAATTTCATTGCTCTGGAGCTCTGTGATAGACTCTTACTAACTAAAAATTCTGAGCTCCCAGAAATAAGGGACAATAGAGGAGGAAAGATTGATTGGGGGATTTGGGTGCAAGTTGGCGGGTATGAAATTACTGCATTGATTATGCTTTTAATAGATTTATATGGTAATGAAAAAATGAACAATCATCTCTCAAAAAAATTCTATTAGACCTATTCAGATTTCAAATGTTATTCCTAAATGTGGAAAAATGTCTTCTTGACCATACATGACCATCAGATTTCTCCTTGGATCGATACATTCTAAATATTAATGTCAATATAAACATTAATAGCTCTGAATGTTCTACTTTCTTTAAAAAAAAAATACCTAGAATTTTCTGAAGGGCATCTATTGTGTTTGATAAAAAAACCTTTCTTGATAATGAATTCCGTTCTTTTGTCTAGAAGTGGGACGCACTGTATTAGGAGTATGTACATGTATGGATTTAGGCATCAGACATTTGGTATTCTTTAATTTGTACAGGAACCTGTTGGTAAAACTCTAAGTAACCCTTTAGGTTTACCTGGATGGAGTAGAGTGAAAACTGAATTGTCAGGCAAACGATTACTAAACACTATACCATTTTTTAAAATCAGATATTAGCACTCTAGGTACCTAACCTGTGGCTCTTGACCTTAGTCAGTTTAGTTATAGGGAATCTTGGTGCTGTAAAGGTTCTCTTTTCATTGGGGTCCTACCTATCTGCAATGGAACCATACATATACCCATGAAACAGACAAATCAAAGCCTGCCACACAGGCATGCACCTCCATTTGACCATATGTACACTTGTATGGCAAACTCGCATAAATGAAGGTCTTCTGAAAAATATGTCTGCTCCCTGATAGAACTATACAGAGCAGAGTGGGTTCTATAAGGTATACGTATTCTTTCAATAAAGTTTTTTTAACTCTACCCTTAATTGAATTTTTGAACATAAGTTCACGTTTTGCCTACTGTTGTCCTTGCAGACATGATCGTGATTGGTGCTCTGCTTCTCAGCACCAAGTTGATATTACCCACAAAGTCAACTAAAGCTCTTAAGGGAGGTTGGCACTGAAGCAAATCTGTCAGATGCAATAGAGAGGTTTTAGCTAATGAATGAATTTCTTTCTCCATGCTGCGATGATCTCCTTATGTTGTTTAATTGCCTGCCTGTCTTATTTTTATCTGTCTTGATTGCACTCTGTTGTACTCTCATATAACTTTCTCTCTTTCGTACAACTGTCTCACCTTGGTCTTGCTGTTACACGATTCTGTTCTTGTTTCCCTCCATGATATGTCTTTTGTTTTGGCATCTATTAATTTGGAATCTATTTACTTAAAGCTGCGGTGAACTGGCAAATGGAATGCACAAATCAGACCTTAATAGCTTATTAAAACGTATAAACAAGTTGGAGATTTTTTTTTTCTAACTCAGCAGTCTTGCATTTCTCTTTTTTTGTTCACTTTTAGTGAATACACTTCTCAGTGGATCTTAAATGGTACTGACATTTCTTTTCCTTTGTTAATCAGCTTTCTTTCTTCCCTTATCCCGGTGTTCTGCCAAAAAAACTAGAATGAATTCTACTGCACAGGCTCAACAGAATTCAATCATCGCACACCACAGTGCATGCGCACAAAGTTACAGCTGTCATTCAGCCGTAACTTTTCCAGAAGAGCGCATGCGCGAGGGACACACACCACCTCACGCCCCCTTCGGATCAGCTGTGGTGACAGGGAAAGTAGAAGTGTATTACTTATTATTGTCACTTACTAGCGTAGCAATCACTGTATAGTTGCTAAAACTTCTATCAGTGACATGCTACGCTAGTAAGTGGAAGTCACACACGGGGGACACACGGGGGGGGGGGCTGCCTCATCTTGATGGGAGTTGTGTTCACCTAAAGGCTCCTGTGTGTCCCCCTCTGTCCCCCTTGTGTGACTTACATTTACTAGCGTAGCATGTCACTGATAGAAGTTTTAGCAACTATACAGTGATTGCTACACTAATAAGTGACAATAATCAGTAATAGGCTTATATTTTACCTGTCAACACAGCTGATCCGAAGGGTGCGTGAAATGATGTGTGTCCCTCGCGCATGTGCTGTTCTGGCAAAGTTACAGCTGAATGACAGCTGTAACTTTGTGCGCATGGGCTGTGCTGCGCGATGAGTGAATTCTACTGCGCCTGTGCAGTAGAATTCACTCAAGTTTTTTGTCAGAACACCGGCCCTCATGTTTCTATAACAAATGCACACTCATACTTTAATTCTAATTGAGAAGTAGTTTGTGGTTGAAGAAAATATTTTTATGATGACAAAGATGGACCATCGGCCTACACGACGCATTCCTCATTTGAACTCCTTTCCATACATTTTATGTAATGTAAGATTTTTTGACCCTACTGAAGTTACTGTCAATGCCATAAATTCAATCCATCTGTTATACTGTACACACTGCTACATTTTCTTATACATACCTTACTTCTCTCTGCATTACACAGCAAGCCATACCTAGAATTATTAGTTGCAGGGGGTACTGCAATAAGATATTTTATTGTTTGCTCTTTCTGATATTTGTAGAATATTTTTCCTTAGTTGCTGTTAAAACTAATTTATTTTGTTTAAACTAAACATTGAAAATGTGGAAATAATCTACAATAAAGTAATGCATATGTATATAAAAAAAACCTAAAAAATTGATTTAATAATACTTAAGACTAAGGCTAAGAAACTAATGCAACTATTTATTAAAAGTTTGGCTGAGGTGAGATGAACATTTCCTCATGCTTGGTTAAATATAATGCACAGTTAAATATATCCAAACTCACTATAACAATGCATTATCCAGGGCCACCCCATTTATTTCTCACCATCGCTCTGAATATGTAGGTTGGTCATGGTTTTCATAATTGGATATATATGAACTAACCCTAGAAAAGTGCAAATCACAGTTTAATACTTATCTCTGATAAATCCCGTCAGACGTCATAGGGAAAGAGATGCTAGATATGTACAGTGAGATCTTCCAGGTTTTCTGAATTAAAATAAGTTTTAATAAGTAAATGATGATTTTGTATACATTTCTAAAACCTACCAATCTATATATCTCACACTTAACGGGACTGCGAAACATTCATTATACTGTGAATGTAGAGAATAACAAATTATGTAAAAAAAAGATGTATACGTTGCAAGTGAATGCGTAAAATGAGAGTTATATTTGTTTTCAGTGTGACTCTGTTGTCTCCTGCTTATGACATCACCTTGTGGCTTGTTATGCAAATTACACATTTCCCTTAGAAAATTACTTCATTTGCTTATAAGGCACAGGTAATATCATAAACAGGAGCCATCAGAGACACACTGAACACATATTTTTCTAGTAATAGGTATTTGCTTGTAATTTTGCTTACACATTATATATATAGATAATTTTTTTTTTTTTGCTTAAACAAACGTTATTTAAGTTTACAAGTATGCATCTCAAAACATGGGTGTGTGCAAATAAACTGAGCACGCAGCCTCAATTCAGATAAATTTCGCATTACAAAGTGACTTTTTTTTCTCTCTCGTATACCCAATATTACTGTGTATGTCTGTAGTTTAGGATCAGTTATGTCTGATCTTTGTTAAAGTCAGAGGTTTTTTTTGATACTATAAAAACAAGCGTATACACATGCTCAAAACAATACTCGAAAGACTAAAAAAAAAAAAGAGACCAGATCGATGCCTACAAATGTCAAATGTCAAGAGGGATAGTTAAGAAGAGTCAGATAAAAAAAGAAGAGAAAGAGGAGTTACACCACACAAGAGAGGTCGCAGGAGTACATGAGCAGCTGAACCTGGAGAAGATGTATGCTTTGCACGCCACGTGTCACATATTCCTTGGAGCTTATCCATTCTGTCATGGAGCTGAACTGTTATTTTTTCCACTTTGAAAAATAGGCAGATGTTGGACAAGATATCAGTAAGGGGGAGGGGCTTTGCAATTGCTTGCATTGTGGCTGTGGATTAATAGCTGATTTGCATTAGATAAGATGGGATTGCCTGTGTTCATTGTGAGTAGAACTTGCGTTCTATAAGTTCTAGTAGTTGCAGGACAATGAAATTGGGCCAGATCGGAGACTATAACCAAAATTCGTCAAATCATTTTAGCTAGATTTCACCTGTTTGAATGGGTGAATTTTGGTTATAGCCAAAATACTTCCATAAACCTCTGTGCAAGTGTTTGAGGCTACCATTTCGGTTGGGAAAATTTTCAATGCTTTTGCCCACCCAAAATGTCGGCCCCAAATTCATTCATAGTTGCCAATTAACAAGCCAATTTGAGGTCACTTCAGTGATACCTGAATGACCCGATTTACAGAGCCATTTAGTTCACTAACATACTCTGAATCAGTCCAAAATTCTTCTTGAATAAACCTCAAAGTATCTATATCAATGAATACCCTGTAACTTCATTTTTTTCGAACATCTTCTGTAACAAAGTGACATTTTAAAAGTAGTTGTTAGGGTAATTAATGACCTACAGTAGCTTATCTCCACAGTCTGGAACATGTGTGGGTGGATGCCACATCATGACCCCAATCCACATGTCAGAGTGCCTTTTGTGACTTTCAACAAAAAGCTAAATGTATCAATTGCAGGCAATGTGGAAAGTTGTGCTAATGTGTTTCTAAGTGAACTCAATGTAAAGGATTTTATTAAGTCTATATTGGATAGCAGAGTATAGCTCTAATGGGAGTGGATTGAAAACATACTACATCTCTAACTTTAAAAAATAACTTTTTTTACACATTTACACAGTTATTTTTATATTGAAAAGGTTATCGCATGCATTTTGAAAGAGATAAGCATTTCCCCTCATAGCCGAAATCTGTATGAATGAACCTAAACATGCAGGCTAATCTTCCAACAGCCATTCACAGTTCCCACACAGAGAGGCAACATCATTTTTAGGCTCCCCATTATCAGTACAAAATAATAGCTGTGGTGCTTGGTGCAGGTAGACCCGGCGAGTCTAAAAAGTGAAACAGGCTCAAGGGTAACTTAGTGGGCAAAAGGGCTAGGTAAATCTAGTATAAAACAGAAGAGGAAGATCATAATTGAACAGTGAGAAGAGCAGCAAAGTGGTAAAGAAGCCAGGAAGAGAGTCAAAGTCAAAGCCCAGGCAGAGTAGGATACAAAGTCAAGGCCAGCAACTAATAAATGCAGCAATGGGAAGAGTAAACAAGTAAAGACAGCACAGCAAGGTAGCTTGGAGGGTTGTGTCTCTATCTATCTGCATCTCAACATATTTTGTTTACATTGGTCTATATAAACACTGCATCTATAGAGTCAATAGGAGAGAGTTACGTAACAGGCATGCTCGATGAAAACTATGAGGGAAATACTGAGCAGAGAAAGTAATGATGTCATGAGCCTGCTCGGTAAGGGTTGTGCGTCCCATGCATTGCAATAGGAGTTGTAAGGTTGGCCCCCAAGAGATGCTGGGGATGGCCGTTTTCAGGATAAGGATTCCCAAGAAAAATATATTTATTTATATTCATACATTGCTTTACTATATCAGTAGCACATGCATAGATGAAATGTTTATTTTTAATTCTCTATGCATCAGTAGTATACAGATACAAGATATAATCGAAATAGTGTAAGAATTTAAAACTGAATACTGAGTAGACCTGTAGTTTGTAGATATCCCATTGAACCCCAAATCAAGAAAAGTTAAAAATGACCATAGTGTTATCTGTATAATAAATCAGTATTCGGCCATAAACAAAGTTATCAAAAGTCAAGGGCTCGTTCACACAGCGGTGTCGAAATCCTCTTCTACAACTCATGGCTGTTGAATGTTTTGTCTGTTGAAGGGGCATGGCATACGCATTTCGCCAGGTTCCGGCTTCATCAATGTGCATGTCTATATTGTCTGTATTGTGTTTTTTTAAGTGTGGATTAGGGTAAAAACTTGAAGTGAGCTGCTGAATTTATCACTAATTGTTTAGCGCCCTAGCACTTACATACAGATAAAACTCACTATAATTATGGCTATGAAATGAGATGTGAGTGCAGACACTGTTGGCGCCTACCCCTGATGGTAGAAAAGCAGACATGCTCACTAATATTAATTAAGACTTGGAGCATACAAACATCTGGTAGGAATGGATTTGAAGCTTATTGGTGATTTTGGAACTCGTAACTGGATCCAACTACCGGTAAGGGAATTCTGCAAACTTATTTTCTAAATTCTTAAATTCTTAGTGTATGTATAATACACTTACGTTTTTGGGGATTGGATTACATAGTTTCATAGTTGGGAGACAAAGGGAGCTATTTATTTAATGCAAAGGATATGTGATTTAAAGTGAGATGAACATCACGTGCTACCTGGGTGCAACGTGTTTCAATGGGAAAATGACATCGTCTTAAATTAGAGGGGCAAAGGTTTAAAAGTAATATCAGAAAGTATGGTTAGTGGATGTATGGAATAGCCTTCCAGTAGAAGTGGTATAGGTAAGCACAGTAAAGGAAATTAAGTATGCATGCGATAGACATAAGGCTATCCTAACTCTAAGATAAGGCCATGGGCTAATGAAAGTATTTAGAATATTGGGCAGACTTTAAAGGCCAAATGGTTTTTATCTGCCGTCACATTTTCTGTTTCTTAATTTCTATTAATTGATTCCCTTCTAGCCAGTAATATATGGCCAAGGTGACAACCTGATAGGTTTCTTCTGCTAGACATCTCATTAGGATCAAAATGCACAATGTATGGCTAATCACCTTTAGTGAATATTTTCCCTGAATGAATAAAGAATAAACATATACAAAGAAACCAAGATACAAGTCTCTCTGCTGCTAGATTAATAATACGTATTGACTAATAGTTTATTGTTTTCTTAAATAATTTTTGTCTTATGCTGATACCGGGTATTAATGAAGCAGTTCAGCTAAATTACAGATTTTTGGAAGGTTTTGGAGGAAAATGAAATCATTTTAATATAATGAGAAATCGGTTTTGTGCTCTTATATTCTTCAAAAGGAGATATTGCTCAGAGCAAATGGGCAGGCATAAAAATATCAGAATACTTCTTAAAAGAACTTCCATTACCTGAACCAGGTTTGTAATGTAAATTGTGTTAGGCATGGTGTTGAAAGCAAATGCAAAGATTCACATAAACATGTTTTAAATGTGTCTTGCTTATGACATCACTGTGTCTTGATATGCAAATGACACGTTTCCCATTGGAAGTAGGCCATTTGCATATTAGAAGCAAGGTGATCACATGTTCGTGTACAATTCACATACCTGCATAAAGTCACTATGCACCTAGAATATTCATTTATATGGGTTATTAAGTGGTGAAATAGCACAGTACCACAATGGCTCCCACAGAGCAAACTACTGTGCAGCTCTGGATTAAAGTGGAAGTTCAGCAGCAGGATCTTGCAGATCTAAGAAGGATCACCGTGCAGCTGCACAGATCATGAGCCTTGTGCTATAGTGGGGTTTAGATATATAGAAATATATATTAATCTTGATAAAAAAAATATATATAACTTACATAATTGTGCTTGGGTTGGTTATCAACAAGTTGCACAAAATGTGCTTTCATTTAAACTTTTCTGCAAGTTATGCAAGAAAAAGTACTATTTATCGCATAAAGATTTTAGTGTTTTGCAGTGATTGTTTAATAGTAAATCCAGTAAACTTTTTTTTGTAATTCGTCCTTTCAAACGAAAACAAAATCCATTTCGTTCCGAACAAATTTAGTCAATTAATGCATTAGTTTCAACTGAAATTCTTCGTTTAGTTTCGCTTTTGTAAAATCCATTCGTACAAATTAAATTCCCTAAATTTGGGTCAAACAATTTTAGGTTAGGTCCACCCTATATGTCTACCCATAGATTCCCACCCTGATTCCCCCTTCGCTAATATCAGTGCCGGATTTGTTATACATTGACTGCGCCAAAGCAATGAGTGTCGGTATAATCAAAAACTCGGTTGATCAAAAACAAATGCACCAATATACAATGTTTCAAAAGACCCTGCTTTTCTAAAAGAGGTTTACTTAGACAAAGAAAATTTATAAGAAACATAGAAACATAGAATATGTCGGCAGATAAGCACCATTCGGTCCATCTAGTCTGCCCAATTATTTTTTGAGTACTTTTATTAGTCCCCCCGTTCCCGGTCTTATATCTAGGATAGCCTTGTGTCTATCCCACGCATGCTTAACCCCTTAGTGACCGAGTGCTATGTTGCATTTGACGTGCCTTGAAGACCAGAATTCCATTATTTTTGTCATACGTTTACTGAACTGTGAATTTCTTTCTTTGTGTTCAGTCCACCCACACAAATTATATATCATTTTTTAAAGGACAGATAGGGCTTTCATTTGATACTATTATTTTCATCATATGATATCATTTACTATTAAAAAAATAGAAAATATTATGAAAATATGCCATAAAAAACACTTTTTCCAACTTTGACCTGATTTTTTTTTTTACACAATTACAAATGGTAAAAAAGACCCCGTCTATATATTTCTACTATTTGTCCTGAGTTTAGTAATATCAATGTTTCCTTGTTTGTCTATGTTTTATTTCACGTAATAGGGCAATAAACAATATTAGTGTTTTTTTTTGTTTTCTAACCATTTTCTTCTACAGTGATTTTTTTAACCCGAACCCTAAATTTACCCCAACTCTAAATTTAATCTAACCCTAAATTGACCCCCACCCCTTAATCTAACCCTTGTAATCATCCGAACCCCCATTTAACCCTAATTATTACCCTATTTGGACCCTAACCCTAGATCTAGGTTCAGTAGATCAAGGGTTAGCTTTTTCCATTTATTTATTTATTTAATTTATTTATTTAATTAATTTTCTATTTTTAACTGTAATACCGCCTAACTGCCTGTAGGGGCAGTCAAGTAGCGGTTTCAGAGCGACGGAAGAGATTTTTTTTTTCTCTCTTTCGTCGCTCTCCTCTGGGCATGCTGTATCGGAGGAGCATGCTCCTCCGATACAGCACACACCCGCGATCACCGGGTGATCGCGGTGCCCAGGAGGGCACAGATTGTGTTGCATGATGCCTCGATAGACACTTTAACACACATAGGCAGTGATGAGCTTTCACTGCCTATGTGTGTTTGCGCGCATACGATCACATTCGCTGTGATCGTATGCGCGCGGGGGGGTCGAGGGGGGGCTGAAAGCCCTCTCAGAGGCTGCTTCGGATCCGAAGCAGCCTCTGAGAGTAGCTGCAGGCATGTAGTGTTGCGCTAATGAGCGCAACACTACATGAAAACGGAGGACGTATATATACGTCCTCATGGTCCTTAAGGACCATGCTTTTCAGGACGTATATATACGTCCACATGCGTTAAGGGGTTAAACTCCTTGACTGTGTTTACCTCTACCATTTCTGCTGGAAGGCTATTCCATACATCCACTACCCTCTCAGTAAAGTAATACTTCCTGATATTACTTTTAAATCTTTGCCCCTCTAATTTAAGACTATGTCCTCTAGTTGTGGTAGTTTTTCTTCTTTTAAATATACTCTCTTCCTTTACTGTGTTGATTCCCTTTATAAGAAAGTATTAATATCTATGCCTGAAATTAAAAGGTTCTGTTCGGAATTATCTGTAACAAGCTGCAGGACATGATTTATTACCGAACTAGAGATTGGAATGATTGGTGCCCTGAACCAGATAAACACAATCAAACTGAGATATCTAATAACCTTCCCCGCAATCCCTCCCTGGTCTCTGGGCTGCTCTCTCTGCAGAATGTTAAAAAGAAAAGATCTGTCATTTTTCTCACATGAGAAACTGCAGCAATCCTGCTGGAAAGGTAGTTAAGGTATCCAAAAATAGGATAAAGGGTTTGTGTGAGCTTAGTCACACTACTTCCCAGATAGTGCAAGGAATGTCATTATTATCCTTTCTGCCAGGCTTCAATACCACAGGTGGGTGTAATGCAGCAATTTTCAAAATCTATCCAAAATGAGCATGTACGTTAGTATTTTGGTCCTTGCCACTTACAAAAAGCATTTACAACCAAATGGGAGTTGGAGGCTTGATAAGAGGTATAGTGGTGATAGGGACCACTTTCTAATTACACACTGGCGAATAGTAAAAACTGTATATAGAGATATAATCTCAATTCAAACACAACTTTATCCAATTGTTTTCTCTATTGTTGTTACAACTTGTGGAAGAAATATTCAACATGTGGGAAAGCCACAGCATATAGGCTGAAAACGTGTATGATCTGACTGGGTGTACAATTCATCTAACACAATCGGCCCACACAGAGAGTTGGAATTGGCCCAAAAATACAGCCTCAGAGAATAATAACAACCTTATCACATGGGTAAATACCTTATATAATATGTCTACTTCCTCCTCCCATCCCAAGATATAAAATCATTAACTAAAGAAACTGAAAGAGGGATACTTAAGTCTAATCGACAACATACCTAAGAGAGGGGGAGAGAAGCGAGCGCAAATCTTTAGATACAAAATGGCAACGGCCAAAAGGGGAGAGGCAAAAAAACAACAAAAAAAGAAGGAACAAAGGACTCAGGAACAAAGAAGAGACAAGACAAAAAAAATGGCACTGCACTGTGTTTTAAGTTTTTTTTCATTTTGTTTTAAAGCAATGTTGTAATATAAAAGTATTATTGTGTCATGTGCATGGTGTTTAACCTCATGCCTGACACTTCCCGCACAAACATGCTGTTTCTAACAATTGACATGCATGGTATGTCATTCGGTGAAACAAGCGGTCACCAGTTGCTTCCTATGTTCAGCGGCTGTTATTTGTGTGGGTACACCAAATGGGAAAGAGGAAAATGACATCTAAACAAAAACACCAGGGCCATTTAACCCTTAGTAACAAGACATTTTCACCTTGACTTTCCCTTGGTGACAATGGCTGTTTTGGCATTTCTGGGGTGTTTGTGTTTAGCTGCAATTTTCTTCTTTCTCACATACTGTACCCACACAAATTATATGTTGTTTTTATCGTCATAAGAAGGGCTTTCATTATATACCATTATGTTCATCATATCTTATAATTTACTACAAAAAAATCATAAAATATTATGAAAAATGTAAAAATAACTTTCACCTAAAATATAATTTACACAAATACAATCATTAAAAAAGACCCGATCTAAATAGTTTCTAAATGTTGTCCCGAGTTCAGCAATATGCATGTTTTCATATTTTTCAGTATTTTTTTGCGACCTTCTGACCCCAACCCGAACCCAAAATGTAACCTTAACACTAAATTTAACCCCGACTCTAACCCTTATAATTTAGGGTTATATAATTTAGGGTCTTATAATTTACTACAAAAAAATCATAAAATATTATGAAAAATGTAAAAATAAATTTAACCCCGACTCTAACCCTTATAATTTAGGGTTATATAATTTAGGGTCTTATAATTTACTACAAAAAAATCATAAAATATTATGAAAAATGTAAAAATAACTTTCACCTAAAATATAATTTACACAAATACAATCATTAAAAAAGACCCGATCTAAATAGTTTCTAAATGTTGTCCCGAGTTCAGCAATATGCATGTTTTCATATTTTTCAGTATTTTTTTGCGACCTTCTGACCCCAACCCGAACCCAAAATGTAACCTTAACACTAAATTTAACCCCGACTCTAACCCTTATGCCATCCCTTAATATATTTTAATTTAATTTTAACCCTTTTCCTTATGTTAAAAATTATTTAATTTTAACCCTATAGGCTAATCTAAGTACATAACCAGTTTTTATTTAATTAAATATTTATTTTCATTTTTTTACATTTTACATTGCTATGCTACTTAACTACCACTAAGGGCAGTCAAGTAGCATATTCAAAGCGACGGAAGGGAAGTTACTTTCACTTCCGCAGCTCAGACCTCCAGAGGGCTTAGCCATATTGACGGAGCGATCGTGGGTGCCCCAGAAAAGAAATTTCGGTGCTGACTATTGCCTTGATGTCGAGGCAATAGACCAGCACCGTTAAAGCGGTTTCCGCAATCGTTGATAGCGAAAACCGCTTGATTCACCGCAGGACGTGCCAGGCACGTCCATTGTCGCGAAAGTGTTAAAAAAAAGTAATTGTCCCGAATGACCAAAAATGTTCCAGAAGCCTGGTCACTAAGCAGTTAAATACACTTCCGTTTATGTGCATAAGACTCTTCACTCACAGACAGGTACTTGAGTACGTCCTATTAGCTGCATGTGAACATGTGTAGCTGTCATGCAAAATGTTCAAAGTATAATTTGTCTATACACTTTACAAGTCAAATTGCTAGCAAATGTACGGGGAAAAAATATTTGGAAGTTTTTCATTTTTAGCATGAATTAGAGTTGCCAATGTGTTTGCCATCTACCAAGTATTTTACTGACAGGCTGGTAAAAAAAAAATGATCATCAGTCCACCGTCTCTGGAGAAAATTGCATGGCAACCCTAGCACTACAACTACACCTACTGCATAGGTGAAAACATTGACCGTGCAAAATGGTGGGATCAGCACCAATTGTTTAGTGTGCTGGCATTGTGGGTTTGCTGACATTACCATGTGGCATGTCGGCACATTTGTTGTGGAGACCATCTTCAGCGGCCACCATGAAGTAGATGCAAGAAAGGTGTCGGCAGGTAATCTGTACAATGCACAATTAAATGTGTATACCTTCCTACCTACATGTACGTGTTTGGTGGGTCACTTTGTTCTCTTGAGAAGACAGAACCATAGTCCTTTATTTGCCAATTTTGTCTCAAAAACGGAAGCTTTCCACAGCTCTACAATTCTGAGATGTAACTTCTGGGTTTGTAACTTACTTCTAAGTTTCGAACTTCCACTTCTATCTTATGTGCCAAAAAATAAAAATAAAAATTCAGTTTGCCAAAGAAATATTATTGTTTTCTCTTGTAATATCCTGCTGTTTATTTTTTTTTTTGTATTTTTGTCTAGATAATCGTTGGAGAAACTGTAGTGTTTTGCCTGCAGGTAGCAACCAGAGATTTTGAGAACCAGGAAAAAACTCTTTTAACCGGAGACTGTTGCTATATTAATCCACTTGTGCGCAGAACCGTCAGATTTCTTGGTGAGAGACTTTTATTTATTTTATACTTTCATGTAATACTGTATTTTAGATAAATGGGCTACTGTTTTTTTTTTTAAATATTTCATGCAAAGTTTTAAACATTCCATGCTATCATTATTTCCCCTCATATTTTCCATTCACATTAGAGAAGCCTGGTAAAAAAAAAAAAAAAAAAAAAATGACTTGGCATAGAAAGTTTGCTAGAAGATCCATCTTTCATCTTCCAAGAGAAGAAAATGATAAAAAAATAAATAAAAATCAAATTTTTCTGGGTAACTTTTAGTTCTTTCACTGTGAAGTCTTTGAACATTTTAAACCAGTACTACATACAGATATCAGTAAATAATTAAAATAATTTATATACTTCAAAGAAATATCTTGTATTAATATTATTTTGTATTTAAAATTGGTATTAGTTCATACATTAAAGAAAAAAATGTTATGGAGTAAATTAAAATGCATGAATAAAAAAACAAAACCTCTTTGACCTACAAAACATGGAATGCCATTAATAATGTGATAGTTAAAAGGGTAGTACCATGTAAGCCGTGGAAAAATAGGAAACAAGTGTTATTAAAATGATACCATTTATTGGTTAACTGAGAGTTTGAAAAAAGAAAAAATACCTAGGTGCCTTCATCAAATTTTTATAACAACCACTATTCTACTAAAAATGGTTATGCAATTATTGTATGATTAAAAATAGAGATTTAAAATAATTATACAGAGTAAGTTCATCAATTGATTATATATATAATCTTAAATATGTGTTGATGAAATAATGTAAGAGATATGCAGCTACTATAATTAGTGGTGTTTCGTCATACAAGCAGTAACAGTGTTGGTTATTTGGAAAGATCAATTCGGCTAGCAATTGCTGAAAGTGGTTTAATCGCCAAAATCACACAAATAATGTAATATTTTTTTTGTTTTGTTTTTAAATAAAGAGCAGCAGTAAGTCTTTGGATTGCACTTTATTTCATTTACCCTTCAGTAGGATGACCTGCCAACTTTATTTTTACATTCCCAGGACACGATGGGGTGGAGCTAAAAGAGAAGGGGTTAAACAATGTCATGGTGCACAGACAGTAATAATGTTGGGACAGACCTGGCAAATTTGTTGGCAACTATGTACATGTCCACAAAAATGAAAGTGCCACTATCGTGAAATGTAACTATTATAATAGTGTACTAAATAATAAAAAGGAATAGTAATAATTAATAGTAAACAGAATTGTGGGTGAGCCTCAACACACCATATAAATAATGATCACCAAGTAATATAAATAAACTGTAACCCTGGGGTGGGGAAGTAATAATAATGATAAAAATATGCTTTTAATAGAAAAATGACCCAATTGTGCAGATATAAAGAAATGTGAATAAATGGCTGTTATACAGAAATAAATAAATTAATATAATTCAATGGTATCAGCAGTTAGATGTTACCATAAAGTTCTAAAATCAGAAATTCCAATGTCCAATACAGTCTTTGTCTCCAATATAACTCAGTAACAATGTATCTCTTTTAAGGGTTAAACTTTCTTCCTTAGAAATATAAATTCCTTAAAAAAGTAAAATATTCCAAGTTGTGCTGCGCTGGAGTACTAGTGTTACAGACTGAAGATTTGTGTCTCTCAGAAGTGTCGTTCTAATGCATTCCCTATTGAGTTGGATACAAGATGGATATTATGTATTTCTATGGACGAATTTGAACCCTTGGAGGAGAAACATTGTTGCTGTTTTATATTGTAGACAAGGACTGTATTGGACATTGGGATTTACGATTAAAGAATGTTATGGTAACATCTAAGACTTCATCCGAAAACTGCTGAGACCATTACATTCTATTAATGTATTAATGTGTCTGCAATTTAGTCACTGTTATTTGTATCTGCACAATTGTATCATATTTATAATATAAGCATATTTTTATTTTATTTTTATTTTCAGTGTATCAAAAAATTACAGTTTATTTGTATTAATTGTTGAACAATATTTATTAGGTGTTTTGAAGATCAGCAACAACAATGTTTGTGATGTAGGTATCATAATAATTAGACAGTTTCATGTTAGTAGACACCATTTGTGTTGTCTTACTAAGTAAAGATGGAATTGCAGAGAATTGAGATTATAATTTCAAACTTAAAGGGACACTAAACTTTATTTTCCACTTGGGCTTCTAATATAGAATCCCAAGTGAACAGTTAGTTGTCCCTAGTCTGAGGATAAAGTGGCGGATGCTTTTAATGGTACATGCCAGCTTATCCTCTGACCCACAGCTGCCATGTTTCCACGGGAAGGCTGTTCGGTTTGGTCGGCGACTATCTCTCTCAGACACGAGTGTAAACTTGTCTAGTATTAGCTTACCGTAAACTTGTCTATTTCTATTAATATACTCATAGGGACATATGTTTTAACCCTTCCTTTCATCAAGAAAGCAAGGGTAAAAGTGTAGTTGTCCTTTAAGCCCAAAGTTGCTGAGTTGGAAAAATGCTCCCATTCACCTGTATAGGACAATTTTTCCAACTCGGCTACATTGGCCTACAGATTGAAATTCCCATCTCAATTCCCTGCAACTCTATCTTTATTAACTAGAACTTTATGTCAACTTATACAGACATATAATTATTGTTGGTCAGTGCCATTGCCCAAAATCAGTTAATATATGCCTAAGGTTGTCACCTTTTCTTTAAAAAAAAAAAAGGCCAGCCATGCTATTACCTTCAAAGATTTAACATTGGCCACAATACTGGCTGACTACATATACCTTGTAGAAAATACCACATGGCACCAGGGGAAATGTGTTGTGTCAGGTAGTCACAGTCAACACATGATGGGACATGATAAGAAATAGAATGCTAGTGAGAGTCTCTCGAGATGCTGGATAAGCACTGTCTCATGGCTTTGCAATGGGAGCAGGTTGTAGATACTTTTCCAAGATTACTGTCTCCTGGGATTTCTGTGTCTATTCAATGCATAATACAAATGTTAGATAAATCCTTCCATTAGTACAAAGGCAAATTAAATCATGTACTATTCCCTAAATAGCCATCAACAATGATTGTGGTTAGTAATAAATAAAGTGTGTAATTAATTTGCTTTTCCTTCATAAAAGCATCTGCTCGATACAAACATTTTAACAATATGTGCTTATTAACTGTGTTTAAATAAGAGTATTGTTTTTAATATTCATTGAAGGATATCATGTTGGACATAAAACTGTGCTTTGTAAGATTGTGTAATCATGTTGTAAACATATTATAATGCTGTTACACCAAAATTAATTGTCTTTATCCTCAAATTAAAACATAATTCAAGCCAAATATTATTAATGTTAGTACCTTATTAAGCATGTTAATGTTTGTACTTTATTAAGCATATATAAACATAGAATGTGTCGGCAGACCATCTAGTCTGCCCAATGTTCTAAATACTTTTATTAGTCCCCCGTTCCCGGTCTTATAGCTAGGATAGCCTTGTGTCTATCCCACGCATGCTTAAACTCCTTGACTGTGTTTACCTCTACCAATTCCGCTGGAAGGCTATTCCACACATCCACTACCCTCTCAGTAAAGTAATACTTTCTGATATGACTTTTAAATCGTTGTCCCACTAATATCAATATGTAGGGGAGACGTATTAATGTTAGTACCCTTATTAAGCATATTAATGTTAGCACCCATATTAAGCATGTTAATGTTAGTACCTTATTATCTATATTAATGTTAGGACCTTATTAACTATATTAATGTTAGGACCTTATTAACCATAGTAATGTTAGTACTTTATTAACCATATTAATGTTAGTACCTTATTAACCATATAAATGTTAGTACCGTATTAAGCTTATTAATGTTAGTACCCTTACTAAGTATATTAATGTTTGTACCCTTACTAAGCATATTAATGTTAGTACCTTATTAAGCATATTAATGTTAGTACCTTATTAACGATATTAATATTAGTACCTTATTAACCATATAAATTTAAGTACCTTATAAAGCATATTAATGTTAGTACCTTATAAAGCATATTAATATTAGTACCTTAGAAAGCATATTAATGTTAGTACCTTATTAAGCATATTAATGTTAGTACCTTATTAACCATATAAATGTTAGTACCGTATTAAGCTTATTAATGTTAGTACCCTTACTAAGTATATTAATGTTTGTACCCTTACTAAGCATATTAATGTTAGTTCCTTATTAGGCGTATTAATGTTAGTACCTTATTAACGATATTAATATTAGTACCTTATTAACCATATATATTTAAGTACCTTATAAAGCATATTAATGTTAGTACCTTATAAAGCATATTAATATTAGTACCTTAGAAAGCATATTAATGTTAGTACCTTATTAAGCATATTAATTGTTAATACCTTTGTTAGGCATATTCAACGTTTGGAATTATTCTATAGCATAACACACTACGCAGTGTTTGTATCAGATCCTGTGTTATGTTTGTTTGTACATATGTGATATTTTCTAGGGCATCAGTATGTATTTAAAAGCAGAATTGCAAGCAAAATGTTAAGGTTAAAGACTCTATTCAATATGCGCCGGTCTTTGGCCCTGAAATGATGCCTCCAAAGTCCGGACTAGTTCAGGGCACATTGGGGATATATCCAACCGAATTTTGAGCATTCGAATATGCCCCGATTTAATTTGAAGTAAATTAGAAACCTTCATACCCAGTTTCACCATTGGCTGGGTTTTGAAAACCAGCTAATGGTTAAACTGGTATTAAAGGCTTCTATTTTCCTTTTGGCCGCCCCCATACCCTGGGGGGGGGGGGGGGGTTATTCATTTATTTTTGGGACATTTTTAATATATGGGGGCCGGGGCAAGTAGCTACTAGCCCTGCCCCACCTAATTTTAATCGGGGCAGTTTTTTTAAAATTATTTATGGGGCCAGTGGAAGTCTTTTAAAATTTTCATTACATTTTGACATTTTAATTTCAATTCACTAGCTCAGAATAGGATAATTGAAATGGCTGAAATGCGGCAATCATCCACGAATCTGTATTGTATTGGGGGATGATCATCGCATATTGGTTAGCCGAAATGATATAGTTTATTTTGAAAAAATGTCCTGATTTTGAAGGTTTCTGATCCAAATCAATTTCGGATCTGTACATATTGAGTCGACCCTTAAGAAAAAAATGTCATTCAAATGTGTGTGTGTGTATGTGTTGTCTAGAGTTTTTGACATCACCTTATGCCATTTCCCATTAAACCACAAAATTATATCATAGGCAGGAGTCACCATATTTAAAGGACAGTTGTAGTAAAAAATGAACTTAGGTTAACTATAAGATTTCGTTGTGTATACTGGAAGACCTCGAAGGACCACTAAGTCATGTTACTCGTGGAACCCATTAAAAGCCACTAATCACCTCCCCAGGAACCAGTAAAGAGGAAAAGGAGGGATTTATTTTACCCACAAGGGGCACGGCTATAAGGCTCTGTCCCCGGGTCTATTTAAAGGGGAAAGTCTCACTGCATGTTCAAGGACAACTGTAGCAAATAATTAACTTTTCTTTTATTAAAAGATTGCATTTTGTTTATTTGGTTTATGTAGAAAAACGTTAAGTAAAATACAAATAAAGTAACCTCACTGAGCCCTCTTTGCTCCGTATAGCTCTATCAGTGGGCAGACATGTTGTTTAGAATCTTAAATTGAATGCATCAGATCATCCTTCATCTGACCCAAGGTAAATTAAGATGGAACCCAAGAATCTAAATAACCTGATGGACCTATATGGTGCAAAGAGAGCTCAATAAAGCATTGTCTTTATATTTGTTCATTAAAGCATTTCTGTTCATAAATAAATTCTACACTTGGCTATTGTAGGCATTTATTTGCCTACAATAGTCATTTAATCCACGTTTCTCCTATGTGCAATTGAGGGCATACATTTCTGTCTTCATTAAAGGGTCTTCTCAATAAAGAGATAATTGCAGTGAATTGAGATGGGAATTTCACACGTTAAGACAATGTAGCAGAAATGGAAAATGTCTCCAATGCACCTGAATGGAGGAATTTTTTCAACTCAGCGACTTTGGGCTGAAATTTGAATTCCTTGCAATTATCTCTTTATTGAGTAGATCCTCAAAGTTTTAATAGAAAGAGGAATGAATCCCTCTTTAAATCCTTGAGGACATGATTGTTCTTGGAATGTTGTACTGTTTTGGGCACAGGCTGTTTTATCACTTCTGCAGTGTTTGTGTTTAGCTGTAATTTTCCTTGTTCTTATTTACCACAAATTATATATTGTTTATTTCGGGATAAGAAGGGCTTTCTTTAACTAACATTATTTTGATCATACCTTATAATTTACTATAAAATAAATTATAAATTATGATGCAAAATTGAAAGAAGAAAGTTAAACGTTTTCTAACTTTTGCGTAAAAAATCTTGTACACATCTACAAATGCCAATACAAAAAAACTTTTCTAATATTTGGTCATTTGTTCTGACTTTAGAAATAGTAAATGTTTACATGTTTTTCTGTCGTTGTCTTGCAAGATATAGGGTAGTTAATCAAAGAGGCGTTTTCCCCTAACCTTTTTCTCCTACAGTGACCTTTTTGACCTCAACCCTAATCATCACCCCAACCCTAGCATCAAGGCTATTGCTAACTCTAACCATAGTTGCTAAACCTAACCTTAGAGCTTAGCCTTTTTTTCTCAGTGGAATGTTGCTGACTGCCTCTAGAGGCAGTTTAGTGGAAGTGATCACCGATCAGTGGAAGTGATCACCGATCTGTGGAAGTGATCACCGATCACTTTCAAAGCTCTTGTTCACAACAGGGCAGCACCATATTAGAATGTAATGCTACCATTCCAATATGGCATCTGTGATCACTCTGTGGTGTGATCACGGGTCACTTGTGCAGCAAATGTTGGTGTTACTTAATGCCTCAACAACAAGGTGTTTACAATAGCACTGCCTGAGCAGTGGAAGTGATCACTGATCACGTCCACTGTTCATTTTAATGGAGGATGTTCCATGTCATCACTCGTACGGGCTGCGGTCTCATACAGGCCGCTTAGGGTGTACATATTGGCTGCTTAAGGTGTAGTAATATTTTAGTTATTTTTGGGAATACCAAGGTCAGCACAGTTCAAATAGTGATAAGTAGCAACCTGCAAAATGTCCACAGGTTCTGTCACAGATCATTTTCAAAACCAGGATCGAGAAGCTGAAATGTCATTCAATTGGAAATAGTTGAATATACATTTTTAATATGCAAATTGAATGTATACTTACATTTTCTGTAGTTCTGTTTCCTGCCTCATGTTGGAGGTTTTGCAAATATGCTTGCTGTCTTTCTGATTCTGATTGTAAACATCAAAAGACCATCATGCAACTATATTCTATCAGTTACTGTAGGGGCAGTAAGATCTCCAGCACCATCTCCAACTCTCTATGATGCACCAAGTAGAGGCACACAGCAGCTTTGTCTGATAAAATAAAACTACAAAAAGTGTTGTGCATAAGGTAAAGCTAAAATTAACTCAATATTCAATTTAAGAAAGCACAATTTACTGTTTGTCCGTTTTTTTCCTTTTTTCTTCCCCCACAGGAATTTATACTTTTGGACTATTTGCTACAGATATATTTGTAAACGCTGGACAAGTGGTGACGGGAAATTTGGCTCCACATTTTCTTACTGTTTGTAAACCCAACTACACGGCCCTTGGTTGCCATGAATTTACACAGTTCATCACGGATGTCAACGCTTGCACGGGCAATCCGGACCTCGTCATCAAAGCCAGGAGGACTTTTCCATCCAAAGAAGCCGCTCTCAGTGTTTACGGAGCTACATACCTTGCCGTGAGTACATCTTGACTCTGTTTTGTATATTTTAGTGCTGGGGGTATAATGCTTATCATCAGATCACTCAGGCTACCAAACTGGTATTGTTATTTCAAAATAAAACATGTATCGATGTTCTATGGTTTGTAGGTCTTGTGTCTCATGTATTTCATGGACAACAGACATCATGCTGGTAAATCTTTGCGGTAAACGCTAAATCAAGTAAAATCTACCAGGCTATGAAGCACATTTGGAAAAAACAGATCTACACCAACATAACTGTCAGTCCCACGCTAAAACAGACAGCAAATAGAAGTCCTGATAAGTATCAAAGATGGAGCTCAGAAATGATGTCATGGAGGTACTTATGGAGCTTTTCGCTTTGCCGACCGTGAGTTCAACACTTACTACAGCATCAAACCAGGACCTACTTACTGTACACACGCAATGCTGACCCCTAATGCTCATTAAAGATCACTGCAACTATTAAGAAACTATACAACTGTGAAAGTACAGTAAATAAAACCACTTAAGACTTCACACCTTAATATCAGAGGCGGCTCTCTAATTAGGCAAGTTAGGCGGTCGCCTAAGGCCTCGCTCTTGCGGGGGCCTCGTGGCTGCCTAACTTGCCTAATTGTCTTCTGACTAGGGTTGCCACTGGTAATTGACTACTTCACAGCGGCAGCTCCTGTGGTGCATGCGCGTTTGCAGGCTTGCCATCAGGTGGTGAAGGGGGCCGGTCACGGCAGTAGAAAAAAATGTCTTCCCTCCTGCATGGAGGAGGGAAACTCCAGTCACTTTTTTTAAAACTTTAAAGCCGCGTTTGCAGGCTTGCCATCAGGTGGTGACGGGGGCCGGTCATGGCAGTAGAAAACAATTTCTTCCCTCCTGCAGGGAGGAGGGAAACTCCAGTCACTTTTTTTAAAACTTTATTGAAGCCACAAATCTTCAATAAAGGTAAAAAAAAATGCGACCGGAGTTTCTCTCCTCCATGCAGGAGGGAAGACTGCATGGAGGAGACGACCGGAGAGGAACAAGGAGGTAAGTACTGGGGAAGGGGGGAGGAAGGTGGCATGAAACGAGCAAAATACTGTTATATTGAGTGGCTAAATCCTAGCATATTGAATGGCTAAATCTAAAGAGTAAGCAAGTGTCAGCTGAAAACATGTTTAAAATGTTAGATTATTGTTAGTTATTTTAATAATATATGATCTGAACCAACTATTTAACTCTTTATTGCACTTTACCACTTGAAACATGCACAGTTATACAAAACAAATGGCCCAGAATATGCCCAATTGTACACCCTAAAATATAAATCTGGAGTTGGCGATGCACAATTCACAAAACCATGGATTTTCTGAAGTGGGATATGCATGTGTATTTTGGTTTGCATTACATTGTTTTTTAATTTACAGAATAAAGCTACATAAAAAAAAGTTTTATTATTTACAAACGCAGTTTAAATCAACTTTATTTAAACAAAACAACACATGTCTAGAGCTAATTAGGCCAGTTTGGGCCACACCTTACTGTCAGATTGGCCCCATGTGGCGCATATTGCATGACCCTGCCACAAGCCATATGTCTTCCAAATCACCAAATAGAAAATCAGTGTGTAAGATTGTTTTTACTCTTTCTCAAATTTTAAGTGTTTGAAAAAAAGGGGGCAATATTTGTTAATAGTTTCTGCAGAACATTTTTTTTCAAGGCAACGAAATCTGTACATTATTTTTTAAATAGGGCCAGCAATTGTGGTGATTGCATCTATTTTCTGAAAAACAAATGTGGAGATTCCAAAGCATTTGAACTGCACGGTTTCTACCTGTGCTGGTGATTGTACAGGATGGATCGCTGTTCAGTCTGAATTCTGCTACGTCTCTTGATCTGTCTTCATTTGGCCCTGCCTGACCTCATGATAATCTGCGAGTCAGATGAAAGGAGAAATATAATTTCATTGGAAATGCACATTATGCTCCTCTATTATGATGGAAATTCAGCTCAAGTGAAATGACCACAAGTTGATTGGGCTGAAAAAAAAAATGTATTGTACCAAAGTATGGCTTTGTCAGATCCTCCTTTAGGTTTATAAAGTCATATAACCCGTTCATCATTAAACCGTCATTTATAAAGAGAGAATTGCAAGGAAGTGAGACGGGAATTTTAAACTTTAGGACAAAGTAACCAAGGTGGAAACATTCTCCAAGGCAGTTGAAGAGGAGCACCCACCCCTCCCCAAATGTTAAACCCAGAAGGTGAGAATAACCAGTCCTCAACTAAGTAAAAAATAAGAGTGGGGCTGTCCAGTTCACGACTCTCCCTATTAAATATACATGTTTATGGTGCACGATTACTAACACCCCGGACAGTCTAAAAACATAAACAATACAATCAATACAAGCAGCAACTAAGTGGACGCAGGTTTTTTTTTTTTTTTTTTTATACACTCAGACACCTACTCACATTTTCCATTCATATGTTATATGCTAATTCGGCGTGTCATCCTTGTGTCTCTTTTACTGTTTGTTATTCTCTTTTATTTTATTTTATACCACGTAAAAACATAAAGCCAAGGTGTACCATTACACAACAATACATATTCTCTCTACAGGACGGGTACACATACAAACTACTCTAATACAAACATATACAAACATACGCCAGGCATGAGGGATCACATCAAAAAAGGTATTATTTTAACGAGAATATATAGCCAATCGCTTTTCCTTACCAATCTTTTTAATTTTTTTTTTTATCTTTTTCTTTACTTTCCCTTTCCTTTCCGATCCTTCCACCCCTGTTCTATCCTGTTTACTTAACCATTTACTCAGACTCCTTATGCTTCTTTTTTCTTTTTGCTATCCACGGGTCCCATATGTAGTAAAACAGCTTCAACTTCTGCCTGGCACTGTAATAACCCTTTTCCATCTGGCATTGAAGGTCTATCTGATTTTCAACTTTTAACCATTGAATAATTTCCAGACTTTTCCATTGTCTTGCAATACAAATTTTCACCGCCATAAGAACCTGTACAGCTATGTATCTGTGCCTAAATGGATAATCTTGAAGCTCAAAATTAAAGAGAGCTGTTTCTGGGTGTATGGGGATTTTGGTGGCTGTAAGCTCTGAGATTAGACCAAATGCTTTTTCCCATAATACTTCTATTTTCTCACAGGACCACCACATATGGAATAGATCACTATGATTATTATTACATCTCCAGCAAGTAGGCTGATTAACTGCTTTAAATTTATATAGTCTTAGTGGAGAGAGGTGCCATCTATGCATAACTTTAAAGTGTAGCTCATGCATCGTAATACAGTGTGAAATCTTCTTTATGTTATTCCAACTTTCGACCCAAGCCTCTTTATCAATAGGATTTAGTAGTTCTATCCCCCAAGCTTCCATAGCTTTGTTTTTGATTAGTACTGGGATCTTCTCTAGTAGGTCATACCATATTTTTATAGCTCTTTTCAGCTGAGTGTTTTTTAATAGGCCATCCAATATTTTACTTATTTCCTTGTTTCTTATATTGAACTGGTGCTGAACCAAATAAGATTTCATCCTAATAATGGGAAATGTGTCCTTCTCAGTGGCCCCATATTCTTGAGACAGTGATTCGAATGTTTTAAATTTAGTGCTGTTATACAGATCCAGTATTCGTAGACCCTTGTTATGACAGAAAGCTGGGAGTTTAAATTC
This sequence comes from Pelodytes ibericus, assembly GCA_036172795.1. NCBI lineage: Eukaryota > Metazoa > Chordata > Amphibia > Anura > Pelodytidae > Pelodytes > Pelodytes ibericus. Next base: position 20,325,902 of record CM069865.1, read on the forward strand.
TTTGATGTTAGTTTCTAGAATTTCTATAGGAGAGGATTGATGTATTTTTCCTACACTTTTAAGTTTTTTTCTTAGGTTGTGCCAAGCGGCCCATATCTGCCTAAGTGTTCTGGACCCACTATTGATTACAATTTTGACTCCTTCTTTATAATTCTGCCATAGCAGTAATTCTAAGTCGTCGATACCCGTCATTTCTTGTTCAATTAGATACCATCCCTCTTTTTTGATAGACTTGATCTGCAGTTGAGATAAATGGTTCAGAAGACTAGCCTCCTGGAGTTTAAACAAATTTGGGTATCCCAAGCCCCCCTGTTTGGGATTACCCTGCAGGATATCTCTTGCTATCCTAGGTCTTTTTTGATTCCAGATAAATTTCCCCGATATACTGTGGAATTGTTTTATAAAGATTTCCGGTATTTTTCTTGGGATTAACCTTAGGAAGTATAACCATTTAGGTAATATATAAGATCTGATTATGTTAATCCTTCCCAACCAAGAAATAAACAGGTTATCCCAGCTCTTTAATTGGTCTGTCATCTCTCTAATTAGGTTAGAGTAATTATACTTCACCAAGTTATCTAAATTTTGTGTAATCTTAATACCTAGGTAATCTATCCCCGTCATGGGCCACTGGAATGCATATCCTCTTTTCAAAAGTTCCCTGTCCTCCTCCTTCATTGCAATAGATAGAGCTTGGGATTTGTCCAAATTTACTTTGTAATTAGACATACTCCCATATTCTTCTATTTCCTTAAAGACCTCCTCCAATGATACCCGGGGAGATGAGAGAGTTAGCAAGACATCATCAGCATATGCCGACAGTTTGTATTGGCCTTGACCGACTCTAATTCCCTTAATATCTAAGTTTTGTCTCACCCTACATAGGAAGGGCTCGAGAGACAAAATGTACAACAGGGGTGCCAAAGGGCAACCCTGCCTAGTTCCATTCCGTATATCAATACTCTCAGAAATAAAACCTTGACCCCTTACTCTTGCAGATGGTTTATTATACAGAGCCATAATTGCTCCTATCATTTTTTCCCCAAAGTTTAATTTCTTGAGAACTTCCTCCAGGAACATCCAATTGACCCTGTCAAAGGCTTTCTCCGCATCCAATGACAGGGCCAATAAAGGGGTGTCCCTGGATTCTGCCCAATCTAACAAGTCAATAACTTTCCTAGTATTATTATTCCCTTGTCTACCCTGTACAAAACCCACTTGATCTTGATGTACAATGTGAGGAATAAGTTGTTTCATTCTCTCCGCCAAGATTGAAGAATATATCTTTGTATCAGTGTTGATCAGAGAGATGGGTCTGTAGTTTGATACAGAGGCAGGATCTTTATCTGGCTTTAGAATGGGAACTATTACGGCCTGTAGCATTTCTCTTGGCATCTCTCTCCCCTCCCTTATCTCATTAAATAGGTCAGCCAAGAATGGATAAATGGCATTACCCATTTTTTTATAAAATAAATTTGGAAACCCATCGGGGCCGGGAGCTTTATTTAATTTTAATCTGTTAATTGCTTCTTTTATCTCCAATTTTGATATCGGAGACTCAAGAGCCTCCCGCTCCTCTTTTTTTAGTACTTCCATCTTAATTTTTTTGAGATACTCTTGTATCTTATTTTTATCTTGCAATTGGAGTGGGATATTATATAAATTGGAGTAATATTTTCCAAACTCCTTTCCTATTTCTATGGGGCTGAGGACATGGCCATTCGTTGTATTAATCTTAATAATTCTTGATTTGGCAACATTTTTCCTAAGTTGGGTTGTTAAAAGTTTATCCACTCGATTCCCCATGTAGTATACTTTCTGCTTAAATTTAAGTAAGATCTTATTTGCTCTAGTTACCATATATTCTTTTATATCTTTTTTTATACGGACTATTTTATCAGCTATGACAGGGTCTGGGTGTAATCTATTCATTGTGTTCATTTTATAGAGATCAATGTGGAGTTGGGATATAGATTTCCTCCCCTCCTTCCTCGCCTGCCTATCCAATTTTATCAATACACCTCTTATAACGCATTTATATGCGCACCAAGCATTCATTGCGGTAGTATCTTTATTCCAATTTTCTTTAAAATAGTCGTTTGATGTTTTTTCTAGTTCCTCTAAGTTTTGATCATTCACTATCAAGAACTCCTTCATCCTCCAGATTCTATCTCTCAAACTGTAATCTGATCTGATGTCAAGTAGTACTGGGTCATGATCTGACCATCCAAAGGAGCCAATCCTGATCTTGGTACAATCCCCCAGCCCCAACTCCCCGACCAGAATCATATCTAATCGTGAATATGAGCTGAAGCATTGCGAAAAAAAGGTATATTCCTGATCAAATGGTCTTAACGTACGCCAGACATCAAACAGTCTGTATCTTGCTAGTGTTTCCTGAAAGGCCCTAGCCACATGTTTAGTTCGAGGATCAACTTGTCTATGTACAGGGAGTTTCTTATCCATGGATGGATCCGCCACGCAATTAAAGTCCCCCAGGCATATGAAAGTTCCCTGAATCTGATCCTGTATTTTATCTAGTGTACCATTTAAGAAATGTATTTGCTTTTTATTGGGGGCGTATACATTCAATATCGAGAACATTTTATCATTAAGTTTGCAAATCAGAAAAATGAACCTTCCCTCTGTGTCGGCTCTCTTATACAGTTCTTCATACTTGACATCTCTTGAGATCAGGCAAGCCACCCCTCTTTTTTTTTTATTTGCTAGCGAGGAGTGTTCTACTATGGGGAAAAATTTACTCTTTAAACGCATAGCATCTAGATCTTTACAATGTGTTTCCTGCAAACCACACACATCCACCTTTTCTGATTTGAGATAATCCGTTAGTGCAATTCTTTTCTGGGGGAAATTTATACCTTGTATATTTAGCGAAAGGAATTTAAGGGTATCCATGGTCATGGTAATTCTACACTTAGTTTTGATGATACTGACCCCCCATGCCTGGACTGACAAGACAGAAAACATTTAACAAAAAAAACAAACTTGGTGGATTACCACCATCAATTGGCTTGTGACCTTTGGGATAGATATCCCTCTCATCCTATCCACACCACAAGCCCCCACAGGAGTTGGCAGGAGTCTCGGACTTTAACCTTTCTTTTTGCAAGAGGAGAGAAAGAAAAAAAAAACATTGTAATTTAGCGCTTGGGAAATATTGTTCCCATTCTCCTTTGCCAACTGCTTGGCTGTCAGCAGGTTTCCTTGTTGGAGAGATCAGACAACTGTTGTCCTGTGTAGTTTGTGGGAGAATCAGCTTCAAATCATTTGAAATTCAGATGCATTTGTTGCATATCCTTGTTATATCTCAGAGGTTATTTTGTTTCCTGATTAGTTCCATTCATTCTGGTGCTTGTCAGGTTCACCCTAATATGAGGACGAATCAACAGAACTGAGCCAAAGCAACAGAACTAATAATCAGCATACAAATTGGTGAATTGAAGGTGATGACTGCTTGACCTACAGTGAATAGACCTCATTCATGACTGTGTGCGTTTAAAAAATAAAGGAAAAATATAATGTCTGTGTGCATTCAAAATATAAAGGAAGAATACCATTTTTTTCTGTAGATTTATATATATTTCATAAATGTGTTTTGTGTGTTAGCTTTTTGGTATGATTTGTATTTGTTGTATGTCGTATTTCTACAGTTCAGCCTTATGAAAGCTCAAACTTCGAGGGTATTTCCAATTAACTGGTAAAGGGCAGATATTAGGTTCCCAACAGCACTTATTAAAAATACATTTAGGAGTAGTTGCCTGAAATTCATCCAGAGCCCCATGAGGGTAGCATGCCTCTGCTTTAAATCGGTCATTTTGTTGGCTTCAGCTTTTTCATGTTTGCCGAGGCTGCTGCCCTGTCAAACTTTGCTTTGCTGGCATTTCATCCCAATTAGCGTAGAAACAAGGCCAGTGCCAAATGTAATCTTTAATTTTGGAGGCACAAGCATTAAAATACTGGGCAACCTGAGTGACAGGCTTCTAAGTGAAATGACAGGTCTGTCTTTGGACCAGTGGAACAAAAGAAAAAAAAAACAAATTCCAGTTTGTAATATTTAAGCTTTTGAAAGAGTTCATTAAATGGAAAGAAATGAATGTTCTGCAATAGCAACCAACAAACGGACTTTTATAACAGACCATAATTCCATTCTTGCATTTCAATGTTTGCCATCACGAATTAGAAAAAGAAAATGGAGGAATGGCAGAGAGACAAGCTTAATCATAGGCCTATGATTACATGCTAACAATCATGAAACGCGTAAGGCGAGTGTTGGAAGGTTAGCCTGTAGTCGCACACATGCAATAAAAAAAAACACCGACTGAATATTACTTCCTGGGGAGCTTGTCTCTCTTCTGTTCCTCCATTTTGTCTTTTCTGTTGTTGGGGCTTGGAATGGCCATCATGATTGTGGATTACAGCCCAGGTAACATCTTTGGAATGAACGTCAGAGGTTGTAACTAACTAAAAGGGCTGGACAATCCGTATTTCAAGATCATCAAGAATTAGCCTGAAATAGACTGGTTACTCCCTGATCTATCCATACTGCATTTCTCCATTTGGCTATGAACCAAACCATCTCCGTTTAACTGATGACATATTAGCAATGAGATAATGGGGAAATGTTTAGGGTCAAAGCTGTAATCTTATTGGAACATTATGTAACAGTTCAGGTATTGGGTTTGCAAGGATTTAATTTCACCTTTATATTACTCGCACATCTCTATGAACCATAAATATCTCATCTGAAACCTTCGTTCCAGGATGAGAATGATGCTTACAGGGGGCGTATTCTTTCCCTGCCGGGCTGGCAGCACACCTGCATGAGATATATCCGAGAGGCTGACTTCAGCAGTGAGTTCAGCATCACAGTCAATTGCTCTGTTGCCAATTTCGACCAGAACAAAAAGTATATGAAAATTTGGATACTTTTTTATTCTGGTCAAACTGGCAACAGAGTGAGTGAAGTCGTTGCTGCCTTCAGTCTCTTGGATGTAATTCTGGGGTTTGTGTGCTGTCTGTTCGGGGCACACAAACCCCCGGAAATATACAGCGTGACGCACACCTAGCACACACGGAGCATCTGCTCAGGATGCTTATAAATCAGACCGTCACTTAAGAAGAAGCGTTGGCCTATGCTGAATGCATTAGTCTCATATCAATGAATGTCAGCCTCATATCAGGTGCCAGACCTTAAATGCGTAATATTCCTTAAGACAGACTTTTTGAAAGGAGCTCAAATACAAAGCCATAACTAATATATTGCTCACACCTGGCAGGATTTCTGAACCACTCTGGCCAAATGACAAACAGAGATCCACTTGACTGTGCCCAGTTCTTACTTGTAGGATTGGCAGTGCTGCTTCTCAACCCTTCCTATCTACACGCATATTAAAATCCTGTCAATTAAAATCCAGGCATGTTTTATGGATTCAGTTGGGAATTGATTTTTATTCTTCTGTAAATGAAATCTAAAGTTTAGCACAATGCAGGTAAATCTAGACTCTGCAAAAGCGCAGAGTGTATTACTTTGAGTGATTTGTTAAAAGTTATTGTCACATTAAAGTAATTATGTTGCAGTAAATGCTGCACTTAATTTTACACACATTTAGAAGAATGGGTTTACACATGAGGGTTATTAAATAGGGATAAATAGAAAGGTGCCCTCTGTATAACATTATGAATCCAGATTCGTATTTGCTAAAAGTGGCTTTATTTTGTACTCCATCCAGGGCTGCTTTAAGCTACTGGTGAGACTTGGGCAGAGCTATCATTACTGGGCACACTCTCCTCTTAATTTCATCCCAAACATATCAAAGTGTTATCCCTCCTCATATATCTTCTCCCCATCCCATTTCTCTATAGATGGATCTCTGATCAGTTGTTCTCATCATCCTACCTAGTTCCATGCCTGACCGGTGGTGGAAGAAAGGGGTTTCAAGTTAAGATTAATGGTTTGCCACCAGCCAGTATACATTGGCTTCAGTCCATGTTGTGGCAGCATTTGAATGGACAGTATTTTTTGGAAGAAAAAATTGTTATGACATATTTGTTCCCAATACCTTTTTTTCCACTCTCTTACATCCCTAAGATTTGGGCTCCCTTTGATATGATGCCTACATTGCCCATTGGCTAAGACGGACTGGTTTCCATTAAGTAAGTTCACTTTAGCTTTACTATCAGTTAAAGGTTTTGTAAAAACAAAACTTTATCACATACAAGGTGTTGTCAATGGGATTGGCAGGTATGTCTTGTTACACAGTATGCACTAGAGCTAATCATATGTGATAAAGAATAATAATATATCATAATATGTATCTCTATTCAATTTAGAATAATTAAGAGTAAGAAAAGGGGTAGAGAAAGGTAAATAATACTCTAAGGTGTATTGAATATATCCAATATTATGAATCCATTAAATTAATCCACAAAGAAGAGTTATTAAAAGTTATAATAGCGCTTATATACAATATAAGTAGAAACATACCCGTGTATAGTCTCAATCTTGCTGTTCTTTCAAAATAGTCTTACACTTGCAGTGCAAACACGTTTATGACAAATGATTTTGTTACTGCTGTTTATTAATTTCAACAAATACTAAGGTGAGAGCCATAAATATTGTTAAGTTTACACAATGCTAAATGCTCTTTTTCTATTCAGTCATCAGTTGCTTTGTTTTATAATCAAATATATCTTTAAATGGTTCTCGGAAAGGATTCCTGTCAGAAACTTGCGGTTTATTTTCTGTATGATCAAAATGTTTTGTAAACCAGACTGACAAGGTTCTCCTCACCTATTTTGGATGAATGACTTTCAGAACACATCAGGTCTTGGTCTTGAAGGTTAAACTGTTCTGCCCTAATAATAATATTCTGAACCAGAAGTAATCCAGGACTGTATTTAGCACTCTGGTTAGGTAATATATTCAGCATTTTGTGTTTTTTCTTTGAGGCATGTTATTAGGTAATGCATACATTTTAGAAATGATGTTGCTATTTTTGTATGAAATGTAGTTCAAAAAACAGTTTTATGAAATGCAAATGATTGCCCCCCTTTCATTGTGAAAATTAAACTGTGTGTATTTCCATTATTATTCACCATGAGCGACAGCATTGCATTTACAAATTGCTTTAATGTAGAATAGTGTTGATTAACTTAAGTATAAAATATGTGTTCAGACAAACCCCTGTTGTGTAGAATCTACTCTAGCAGTTTTCCATAGCTATGTGTTCATAGTTTAAATATACATTTGTTTAAAATGTTAGGTCTTATGTATGAAGAACTAATCTGTGTACTTTTTTTTATGATACTTTTCATTTTCCTGAAAGCGAATACATCAAAAACAGTATTTACCATTTATACAAAAAACAAAAATTGTCTGCGCTTTTCAACCTAATAAAGTTGGCAACAAATATATAAATATAAATGAGAGGTTTTGGTTATATGAATTGGCCAAAGCATATTTAAGCTCACCCGACACGTCAAGGCACACTCTCAATAGGGTGAGAACCTACTCTCACCTCCTATCTAGTGGGCACACAAAGCAGTAATACTGCTACCAAAACCTATTTAAATGTGTTGTAAGAGGTGCAATTAAACCTCCTCCCAATTAACCCTATAACAGCAAGCTGCAACCAGACAATGAGGAGCCAACAACCTCAAATATGTGCAAGAAGGGAAAAGAAAAATGTCAGTGAGCTAAAGCTAGTTACAGGCTCAAATAATATAAATGTAAAAATGATGCTTACCAAACAGGTGTGAGCATGCAGCAAAACCATTTACCATTTACAATTCATCTTTACCAGCATCACTTTTTTAAAATGACCCTGATATTATAAAAAAGCACTGCCATAAACCAAAACAGGCCTTGAAAATAATGTACCACATTGAATAAGGCTCAAGTATGGATGAAAAAGCTTTTGTACTATATTGGAAGGGAGAGGTAGGTTTGTGATTGTTACACATTCTCAAAAGAGAACAATACAAACATTTTGTAATCTAAAAAAATTGAACGTTTTATTTAATTTCATACCTTGGCCGAACTTTTTATATTTGTAATTATAGAGCTTTCTGTGGACTAAACAGAATCTTTTTCCTTTGAATCTGGTAATAATAAGATGTATTTTCAGAGCAGTTGGTAACTATAACAAATAGCACTCCTCTATACAGAAATTTTCACAATCTTCTATCAATTATCTGAAGATCAATGCTTTGTACTATCAGAGCCACAGCTAAGGCACCCTGAGTCAAGCAATCTAAGGCAAAAAAAAAAGTATCCTAAAGACCTTGTGATGCAGTGAGAGGCCCTGATCTATTGATGCAAACATATGGCATGGGTGCCACATATGGCACTTGGCATCTGACTGCACTGTCACCAGCATTATAAATGGTAGTAAGAGGAGCATACAGGGGGGGACATGGAGATTGGGCAACAAAAGCAAAGGGAAATAGGAGAGGCATCCATAATCTCAGGGAAAATGGCACTTTGACATCTTTCACTTGGTATCTTGCAGAACAATTGGCATTCAGGCTTACAAAACATTTGCCATCAATGCCCTAATCCATGTATAAGCTGACCCTGTACTACTAACAATCTCTCCTCACGTAAGATTCTAATAATTATAAGTCAGCATGGGTAACTTTGTACCAGGGAACAATCTGACTTTGTCTATTAAAAATACATTTGAAGATAACAACTGCTTGTTGGAAGGTAAACTTTGTCTCTGTCTTTAACACAGATTCTTGATTTCTTGTTTTACATACACAGAAAATAAAAAAAAGTAAACCATTACAATACTTCAGTATAAAATTTATGTTCAGTTATAGTAAAATGGGTTAACATATAAACCATTCAAGATTTTGAAAGTTACATATTCCAGTTATACGATTATCAACAAACCAGAAAAAAAAAGAAAAAAGTGTGGGGGAAGGAAAAGAAGAAAGGTGAGGGTAACAAGGAGAAAATAGGGATATATAACCAGGGCAATTCCCATCATATGTATCTTTCTTTAGTTGTTTCATTTGTAAGCAAATTAACCAGGTGTTGGTATATTTTTCATCTCAGTACTTTGACCAAATATCATCACTTCTGTTGCTCTTGTCACTTTAATTTAAAGTGCAATTAAAGCTTTAGCTGTGTTTAGCAAGTGAATAAGAGGAAGACTCTAGGCAAAGTTGCACCTATGACAGTAAGGTCAGACAAATTAAAAGGCTTTACATATTAATATTACTTTTGCAATGCTCCACAATGTCCCCCAATGCCATCTTAGTGCCCCAAATACCTTATCTGTACCATATAGAGGGGCAACGATTTAAAAGTAATATCAGGAAGTATTACTTTACTGAGAGGGTAGTGGATGTATGGAATAGCCTGCCAGCAGAAGTGGTAGAGGTAAACACAGTCAAGGATTTTAAGCATGCGTGGGATAGACACAAGGCTATCCTAGCTATAAGACCGGGAACGGGGAACTAATAAAAGTACTCAAAATAATTGGGCAGACTAGATTGACCGAATGGTTCTTATCTGCCGACACATTCTATGTTTCTATGTTTCTATATTTGCCCCAAACATCTTCTCTGTGCCATATTTGCGTCAAACAGATTATCTGTTCCATCATTGCCAACAAACAGCATTGTTGTGCCATCTTTGTCCCCAAACAGCTTATATGTGCTATCTTAGCCCCAAACAGCTTATCTGTGCAAGCTTAGCCTCAAATAGCTTCTCTGTTACACCTTTTCCACCAAACATCTTTTTTATGATACTGTGTGCATGCTTGATCAGACAGCATGCAAGGAGACATGGTGAGAGATCACCTGACCGGATGATCTCTAAAATCTCTGCGCCACTAACTGCTGGAGTTACTGACAGCTAGCGGCATTTAAGAGAGCAGCATATTAAACCAGCTATTTAATGGTTTACAGGTTTGTTACTATTGTTTTGCGTTACAATGCCATAGTACATCACAGTTTTGAAAATTGTATTTATTACTACTCACATCAGTGCTAATATGAAAGGCATAATTAAAATACAAATAATGCTTGTCTGTACAGTATTCCAAAATTTAATGCAAGGGTTGACAAGCATAAGTTTCACCATTCAAAGATTCTATTTGGGTTCATCCAGTTGGAACTCTCTGTTGTTAGGATTGCCACCCAGCTAGTATTTTACCTGTAGGCTAGGCCCTTGCTAAGATTATGGAGGCAATGGCTTAGCAGTTTTTTTACTTAAGAAAAACGGAAAACGCTATCTGTTGTTTGTTACATTAAATGTGGTACTTAAGCACTAACATTATTAACAATACTAGTGTTTCTGTGTGTTACAAATGTTTATATATTAAAGATATTTAATGAGGAGGTGATCTTATTGATGATACCACCAGCAGAGTTAGGTTCTAGCAAAGTTCATGGTGGATATCCACTATACTTTGTAGCGGGACGTTTAATGATATTCTATGGACCTTCAGTGATAGAAACTGGTCAACTTGTATGGACACTTTGCCTATCCTGTGCTGGGAGTCTACTTATTTGAACTGTTATAGTCCTTTGCTTTTTGTGATACTTTCAACTATAATGTAAACTTTAATGAGAGGGTAGTGGATGTATGGAATAGCCTTCCAGTGTAACTCGTTGAGTTAAATACAGTGAAGGCGTTCAAGCATACTTGGAATAGGCACAAGGCTATCCTATATATAAGATAGGGCTGGAGACTAATAAAAGTATTTACGAAATTGGGCAGACTAGATGGGCTCAACGGTTCTTATCTGCCAACACATTCTATGTTTCTATGTTTCTATTTTTGAGCCAAACACTACACTGAGGCAAATTATTCCCTTGGTAGAACTATAAATACTTGAACTTACATTGCTCTTTTGGAATCAAACTTTTCACATTAGCCCTTGCTTCGTCATGTCATTATTTTTCTAAAAAAAAAATGCTCTTCTTTTGGTGTTGTATCCCTTTTATCTGCATCCATCAATGATAACTTTTCTCACTTTATATAATTTAACATATCAGGCGCCTTTTATACTAATTATATTTTCATTATAAATTCTGTGAATTTTTACCCTACCCTTTTGTCATTAAAAAAAAAATCAGTTTTCTTAATGTGTTCATAATAACTGATTATGACTCAACAGACATTTTACACAACATGTGTGCAGTATTTGCAGTTTTCATATTGAATTAATAATCTCTGGCTGTTTCCTGGCACCTGCGGTTTTCTCAAGATTATTATTATGTTGTATTTGTAAAGTGCCATATTCCACAGCAGTATTACAGTATTCCGTTAACACAACCTGTGTCCTTGGTTATGTGACATTATGAATACCCTCAGCTTCCTGTCATTGAATTAATAGCATTTAAGGCTGAAAAAATGTTTAACAATCTCCTTTTTGTTAGGGAAAATGTTAGTTGTCTGTATCAAACAGACTTTTCAGTTTTTGAAAATTGATACTTAGAATTCTATGATGTATTGTAAATTTTGTGTGTTTTATAAAAATCTTAGCTGCGTTTTTTTATTTTCCTAGTACATTTAAATAACCTTTTTACATGTATTACGGAATTAACACATATGGTATGGTAATATTGTATTATATTTATTATATGTACGTAGAAGTAGTAGCCTTGCCTACTCCAGTTTGCACATTGGACCCGTCACATTATGGGTCATACCATCTTCAGATTGTCTTAGATAACAGACTAGTTTGGGATAAGATCTTTCCATTTGCAGCAGTCAATAAATCAAATGTTGTTTATCTTTGTTTGGAATCACCTAATAAGCATCCAGTATGTAATTCTGTAAAGGATATAAATAAATAAAAATTCTAGACACTGTGGTACTCACGGATTGATGATCCACTACCATGGAATATAATTTAGTAAGGTGATATGACATCAGCCCAGATAATATCCCACACTCGATAAATATGCTCCTTTTATATAATTCATTCAGTAATATGAACCTGTGTTTTCTTCTATTTATGGGTCCATTCTGGAAACTTCTAAGTATTTTGTGTGTCTTATACAACTACTTTTATGACCCAAAATACAAAAAATATTTACTATATTTTAGTGATGATACATTATTGTAGTTGAATTAGACTAGTCTATCAGTAGGGAATTGAAGTGGTGAGTTCATCCAACTGTAGATGGAATTCTAAGGACACATTTCTCTTCAAAAAAGAACAGACAGTTTTCTGCATCTCTGACTAGTAACTGATGTATTAACAGGACAAAATATTTGTTTGAAAACAACATTACTGTTTTGATTGACTTTCTTGTTGAAGTACTTTATCTGCCTCATTTTCTCTGTATTTTGGCTAAATAATTGTGTTAGCTTTTCTAGGTTATTTAATTGCTGCAGTCGGCAATAACGATCACCACCGTGTTTTCAATGCTTGTGAATAGTGACCATGAAAAATATTTGAGTGATTTACTTACATTGTATATGATTCTACAGAATAAACCAGGAATGGCCAAATTATGTTTGTTTTTTTTGCCAAGTCAATGGACATACCAGTTAGTTATTTAGAGAAGATGTACCTTGTAGGTCCTGTAGTGAATCGAGTGTTGCTTTATTTTCTATGCTCAGCCAGTGTTGCTGCAATGCCTTCATATCGAGGCATCCAGCAACATCAAAATCTGACCCCTCAGGGGCTCTGCGGTCACTCCCCAGAGGTGACATGCCTTTTTAATTTGGTGCTGCCCTGTTCTGGGCAAGAGCTTTGGAAGTGATCACTTCGGTCGCTCTGTTGTTGCCAGACTATTCACCAAGATTACAGTTAAAACAAAATATGGCTAAATTAGCCTCAGATGTAGGGTTAGGGTTAGAGTTAGGATTAAAGTTGGATTAGGGTTAGTGCTAGGGTTAGGGTTGGGGTCAAAAGGTTACTGTAGCAGAACATTATTAGTTAGTAAAAAGCAACGCATTACTTCAGTTATTGTTTTTAACAGTTTATATTTTGATCTTGAATTTTAATTTAATTTTGGTAATAAATCTGGAAAATGTAGGAGAGCTTCTAAACCTTTTACATTCTTGTTTACAAAAACAAACACATTTCTGATAATTTTCCATAGAAAGGGAGCGCTGACCCTTGACATACACATACTTTTTCAGCAACGGTTTACTCTGGTTTATCCTTTGGATTTTGCCTTCCTTTTCCCTGCTTTCCTCCAACCATGCATATTTGATCCAAGCTCCCTAGCACTAGAAAAACTTGGGGATCTCATTGTTTGGGATTTATATGGTGATTGAATGCACTACACCATGCTATTTTAATTTTATTTTGTCCAGTCTTGTGTGTTCTGTCTTGAAATTCCATCAAGAAATAATAAAACCAGATAAATGTTCATCTTTGTCCATATAAGACTACTCTCCCTTACTGTTTTTATAAGGTGTTTATGTGCGGGACAGTCCCAGATTTGAGGCTCTACCGAGCTCTACTCATGTCCATCTTTTCGGGACAGAAGTAGAGTTTTGAGACGGCAATCCTCCAGTCGCGATCTTATTGTCTGGTGTGTGGGACAATGGAGAACGTGTATGGCACATGCGCAGTGGCGCTGTCACCCAGTCTCCTAAGCTCCACCCCTGTGGCTTTCAGATTCGCCTGGGGCGGACTTTGGGAGGTATGTAGTTTTGGATGTTGCATAAATAGTTGTGACACTGAATGGTTGCAACATTTTTGCATAAATAGCACTTAAATATTTTCGAGCGGCTTATTCACTTGTTTTTCATGTTTGATAAACTAGATGAATGATTAAACATGTATGTGTAAATCTCCTTCTCTACCCTATGTAAATAGAATTATCATATTTAATATTATGCTATTCAGTGAAATACAGGATAACAATGTTTTTTTGTTTTTTTTTATCACTTGCCAAATAACATTCCTTTTATGCATCGTGGGTGGCTGCTATGGAAACAACAGTTGCCTTTTGTTGAAAATAAGCTTTTTTTTCAAGTCTTCCTTTACATTATCACATTCACTGTAAGCAAAACTTCAAAGATCAAATGTTACAGATTATTGCAACAAGCACATAAAAATTATAATGTATTCCGAAGTTTGACAAGACATGTTTAAGAGCCAGAAACAAACAGACAATTTGCTTCGACATGTCCTTGTGCAAATGTTAGAAACATATAGCAGAGCTTTGGAAATTTGTAAATGTATTACTGCACAGAAGTTATTTAGGCAGCAAAAAAAAAAAAAAAACATGCTTAATTAAACGAAAAGGAAAGAAAAAATGTATTAAAATTCCTGCTAAATCTATATTTAAAAAGGAACAGAATTTCCCATATGATTAAATGTTTGCATCTATATTAGAGGAACTGCATAAATATGAATATGTTTAGTTTCTTGATATTTCAGCTTTTTTTTTTTTTTTTTACATCATATCTGGATAGATTTTGATTGTACGTGGCACTGATTATTTTATGGGGTACACTTTTCAGGTGTGAATACATGTTTCATTTCCCAGTCATTTTAATTTACAACAAATGATTCAAAAATTCAAGTTCATACAATTCTTTATTTAAATTAAATGCTATGTTTCTCTTTTTTTTCCAGATGTATATTACCAGCACCATAAAAACGAAAGGGACTCGACTCGCCAAACCGGTCCTTTGCCTGGGCTTAATGTGTCTGGCTTTTCTCGCGGGAATAAACAGGGTGGCGGAATATCGCAATCACTGGTCCGATGTGATAGCAGGGTTTTTCATTGGAATATCTATAGCTGTTTTTCTGGTACGTATTATACATTTGGGTCTGTTCACTAAAATTTGAGAATAGCTCGAGGCAGTCGACTTTCCAGGTTTGAATCTTCTCCAGTGAAAGTAATGGCAGGTGAAATGATCAAAGCTATTTTTGAGACTAAAATTTTAAGGATTTTGGAGGTAGACTTTCATTTTGAGACACCCGAGTTTAACTTAGTCTCAAAATGAAAGTCTACCTCCAAAAACCTCAAGCGATTCTTTAATTTTAGTAAATAGACCCAGTTGTGTTTGATCACAGAACAGTAGTGTTAGATGGCAAAGATATGACACCATCAACCTTTATGTAAATGTGCATTGTCTGTCTACTTTCTGAATAGAATATATATGGGAGCATCTCTTGTGTTACATGTCAATATTCAGGTTATATGTCAAAAAAAACATAATCTACTGTATAGAAATAATAAAGCTGCAAACTGTATATGTATTTTTATTTTATATTTGAGATTCCCTGTTCTAGACTTCAGGAACCCTTTATCAGGAATGGCTAGAAAGGTATCCTTGCCATTTTGGTCTTGGGAGAGTTTGGTCTAACCATAAGTGGCAAAAGTAGTGTGGGTGCTTAGATTGCAAAACAATAGTTGGCTTTCATTCATTGGTTTGCCTTATCTTCAGCCATTGGAGCTGGCTACCTTTAACTCTATTTACTATTAATAGGTTGCAAAATAGTCAGCTTATTATATGACTACAAATTGGTGGAATAAACAAGTGTTTTCAGGGGATAATACTGAAACACTTACAACCCTTAGATCTTTCCTGTGTTTCGGCATTTACCTCATATGTTCTAATGATGTCTCATTTATTTGTTCAGTTGTCCTCTCTTTTTATATACTTTTTTTGTTAATGAAACAGCACATGCTAACACAGAAAACAGAGGTTTTAATACGTTTGAGTTTTCCCAGGTTTTCTGAGCATGGTGCAAGTGAGCTACTTGACTGGAAAAATACAGCAACATAAAAAAGCTTACACATAGTACTGGTTTCTCACATCACAAACCAATTTCCTTTTTAAGTTAAAGGCGCTATATACATAAATAAATGTGATGAGAATTATAATTAAAAGCAATTTCGATTTGAATAAGTTCATGTTCTAATGAAAAATTAGAAAGATTGGGCCCGTGGAAAACCTGCAGAAATAAAAGATGCATGATACACACAAAAAATAATGCTAACATGCCAAATACGGTAAACCAGAACACAAACACATGGACCAAGTACAATTGTAGATGTGATGACTTTGGCTCATGGACCATTATCTAAAATACTATTGTAGATGTGATGACTTTGGCTCATGGACCATTATCTAAAGTACAATTGTAGATGTGATGACTTTGGCTCATGGACCATTATCTAAAATACTATTGTAGATGTGATGACTTTGGCTCATGGACCATTATCTAAAGTACAATTGTAGATGTGATGACTTTGGCTCATGGACCATTATCTAAAATACTATTGTAGATGTGATGACTTTGGCTCATGGACCATTATCTAAAGTACAATTGTAGATGTGATGACTTTGGCTTATATATTTCAGGTTGTATGCGTGGTAAACAATTTCAAGGGACGGCAAGCGGAACAAGAAAAATCTCCTATCGATAACTTGGCTCAGATGCCGATGATCAGTATTCCTCGAGTAGAGAGTCCCTTAGAGAAGGTAGGTATGATCTATTCTGGAGTGAAATAATATACAGGAGTTAATGAGCGTTCATGTCCATTGGAAAGTGCATTATGATACATATATAATTGTTTGCCATCTTCTATATCATTTGGAAATACTTTACTTATTGTAGGATAAGCGGCATTTGTAACCCGCAGGGGATGCCAAGGGAATTCAATTTATATCTGCTAATGGTTTGGATATTTTTTTTAATGTAAAGGTTTTAATCACACAAAAGACACCTCTGCCTGATTAAATTACATTTTCAAAAGCAAGGTTTTTTTTTGGAATGCCAGTGTAGGCTTCCAAGCTTCTCTACAGCTATTGGTTGTGTGTGGAGCGATTGACACTCACAAACCCTCGAGAGAGAGACTGTAGCCATTGAATAGAAGCACAATTCAAATGGCAGTTTTAATCAAACACAAGTTGTATTATGCCTGATAAAATGTGTTATTAGGGTTCCCTTATTTGTATTTTTAATATGTTACAGCCCAAAACAATAGCAAACACTACAAGATTTAGAGATATATTCTTGATATTTCCAGGATAATTTTGCTAGCTGGCACAATATTGCCAATTAACACACTGACGCTCGTTTCTTAAGATGAAATGAACAGGGCTCTTTACGTCTAAAAGGATAGAGGGTGAATGACGCAGAGAGAAAATGAGGGGTTGTTCGTGACATTACAAAGAATGGAGTGTTATCATCTCAAACAGAGCGCGGTGAATATATGAAAGGTAATGTTTTCGGAAGCACTCAAAATTCAATGGACATATTTAAACCTCAATTAATGCCATCTCTCAGAAAAAAAATCTTAACAAAGTAATTCAACAGGGAACCTTACTTGACTTGAATTAATCTATGTACTCGTGTGGACAGTGATTAGGAATAAAATCAAGATTTCAGTCTAGTCAAGCAACGAGAGATTTTTCTCAATAGCATAGATAATCTGGGCAGTTGTACATTAGTCAGGAATCTGGGTGTTTTATGGACTTGTTTCATGATATGGATGGTTAGCTTCTGGGTTTATTCAAGAGGAGACAACAAATCAACACAATTACTCAGCACTCCAAGTCGTAATTAGTGTTCTATTTCCCCACAAGTGGTTAAATAGAATCACAATTTGGTGGACTGAGCAATTGTGTTTATTTGTTGTTGTTTGGGGGCTCAGTGGAGTCCTTGATGTTTGTGAACAACAACTATCATTGTATATCTAAATGAAGCACAACTTCTGTCCGGTTCAGTTTAAACATGCAGATTTCATTGTTTTATGACTAGCTACGATCAACACCCATTTGTCTTAAACATTTTACAGCGACAAATAATAACAAAAAACTAAAATACAGCTGTAAGAGAATTATGGGAAATGTAGCCCACAACATCCCTGCTCTAGACTGTCAGTTTGTGAACGTGGCTCTCCCTACCAGGATCAGTAGGTTCATGGAATAAAGTGTTCAACACCTCTTTAAAGTGGGATTAAGCCCATTTAAACAAATTTTAATCAGCAATGATTGGTGACCCCGCTACTGGCTGTGTTCAGCTTGATTGCAGTGTACACACACCAATGATACAGAGAACCAATTAACGGTATCAGCTGACTCCATCAAATAGCAGCCCCCTAGTCTTTGTCCTTGCCCTTGCAAAGACTACAGGGTCTACTCAATAAAGACAGAATTGTAGGCAACTGAAATGGAAATTTCAAACTTTTGGCCAATGGAGCTGAATTGGAAAAAATAGCTAATGCAGCTGAATCGAGCATTTCTCCAACCAAGGCTACTTTGGCCTTAAGTTTGAAATTCCTGTCTCAGTTCCCTGCAGTTCTCTCTTTTATTTTTTACTAGACCCTTAGGGAGAAACAGTGTTTACTAAGTGGGGGGGTGGGGGCATGGGGAGCTTTCCTCCGGCCACCCAGACACGGTACTTGGATAGTATGCTGAGGGGATGCATTTCCTTCAGCTTCTCCTTACAATATGAAGGAGGTCTAAAGGACTATAAATCTTAGCACTGCCTCAAATGCCAGCACCAACGCAGGGGGCGGGTCATGTGTAGGATGCGATCACATGACTGCCACCAAGTTTTTGAATGGAGTGCCTAATCAGCATGCTGAGGCAAGTTCTGTCAGGGCAATCAGTGTTTTGGGGGTATGTCATGTTGGTACTTCTGAAGGGCAGAATGGCATATCTGAGGACAGATTATTAAGTAGTGGGGGGGGGCAGATAGGGATGTCTCAGGACAGATTATTAAGTCTAGGAGGCAGAGTGGCATGTCTGGGTCAAAGTGGCATGTTTTGGGGGCAGATTGGCATGTCTGAGGATAGGTTAGCAAGTCTGGGGAGAGATTGGCAAGTCTGAGGGGCAGAGTGGTATGTCTGGGGGACAGATTGGTTGTATGTTTAGAGGGGGAACAATCAGCTCCCATTGTCACCCCTGTGTCCACTCAGCTGCCCAGTGTCACTCTTGTCCCCACTGCTCAGTCTTCTCCCCAGTGTCACACCGGTGCGCACACTACTGCCAGTGTTATCCTGTCTCCACTAAGCACCCTAATCCCTGCTCAGCTCCCCAGTGTCACCTCTTTCCTTACTCAACTCCCCAGTGTTACCCTTGTCCCCACTCTGCGCCCCAGTGTCACCCTGTACCCACTTTCCACCCCTGTCCCTGCTCAGCATCACCAGTGTTACCCCTGCACCCAGTATCACCCCGTCCCTGCTCAGTTCCCCAGTTGGCCCTGTCCCCACTCATCTCCCCAATGTCACCTCTGTTCCCACTCAGCTCCCCAATGTCACCTCTATCTTCATCCTGCTCCCAGTGTCACCTCTGTTCCCACTCAGCTCCCCAATGTCACCTCTATCTTCATCCTGCTCCCAGTGTCACCTCTGTTCCCACTCAGCTCCCCAGTGTCACGTCTGTCCCCAATAAGATTTTTATTAAATATGAAACATGTTGAATATAATATACAAAAGTTCATATAAGTATAAATGCAACATATATATATATATATATATATATATATATATATATATATATATATATTAAAACAAATAATATTTTTTTAAATAGTGCATATCAATTTAAAAGACCTGTTTTAGGTTCTGTACAAGGGCTGCATAAATGGTTGGTACAGTGACTAAATAATTCAGATGGTAAAATGTATGAAGACCAGAATATTTTTTTTTATATTCCATTAAACTTCAAAGTAACTGGTGCCCCATTTTAAAAGAGAACTGCATTTATTGCTATAAAACATGCTTTCTAGTTAATCGTTGTACTTTCCCTGAAACTAAAGCACTTTTATTGTTCTGTAAAGTAAAATGAACTGACTGATAAATGATGTGAGGCAATTTAGTTTTAAATGCAGTATAAGGATTTAACTTGAGTTCAGGGTCTGTGTCATAAAGAGAATACATAAAAAAAGGTTTTGAAGTTTTGTCAATTGGCACAAAGTGCATCAAAAGGATATCAGTCATTAGGACACACGCTGGGTTTAGGAATTTTTATGTAAGACATATATTAATTAACATTAAATTTAAATCAAAAGGAAACACAATTGACGGTGAAAGCTGTTATGGATATATAGATGTCTTAGCAAGGTATCATGACTGTGCCTTCTACTAGACTTGGGCATGCATTGTCAAATAAAAATCGACTCTTTCGTCCGAATGTGAAGCTGAACGGAAAAAACTAATGAACAAATGCGCAATGAATGAAAATGTAAATCACCCATTCGTTCATTTGGATGCTTTTTTTTCTGCTGAAACGGTAGCCGAAGTCGTCAAATTTAAGTCAATTCGCAAAAGACGACGTCCTCCCGAAATGGCCCGGAAATTAAATTAAATTTAAATAAAAAATAAATGTAAAATTAAAAAATAAAAAAATAATAAAAAAAATATTTAAAAAAATGGCCTTTTTCATAAGTTTTATTGGGGTTGCTAAGTGGCGTATGTGATAAGTGTATTTTATATGATGTGTTCATTGACGTAGCAATTGCACCATGTATGCATATTTTACTAAAACATTACAGTCACTATTTTTTTGGAACTAAATATGCTATTGTGGCATGTTAAAACTAGTACCTTGACTTGAATTGTGTTGATTCAAGATCACTTTGGTGGTCTCTGAGTAGCCCAAAATTGAGAGCTACTCGGATCACTGAAGTGTTCCGATTGGATGCGAAACTTTGATTTTCTCATTGAATATTAGAGCTTCCTGTGACAACCCGAAATTAACTTCAGCGCAGTTCTATTAGTCCGAATGGAATTGCCAATACGAAGATGAAGACGAATGCATCAAAGGATGAAATTTGGTTAGAAGGAACCAATTTTTTTTGTCTGAATGCATTCGGATGAAACCAAAATTTTGGCAGTGCTTTCTATCTTTACAGGGTACATCTGCTGCAGTGATCTGTGGGCATATTGGGCCCAAACTGGGCTCAAATTTAGTCTTAATTTCCCAAAAAATATTTAGATTAAAAAAAAACTAATTTTTTTTAATTAATTCATTAATTAGATGTAGTTTTCAAAATAAAATTTTCTGTACAAAGAGGTACAAGAGCAGAGAGATATGTCTCTTTGAAAGCAGAAGTTAATTTTATGTTCACACAACTACAAGGGTGAAGCAGCATGTTACATACCATCTGCACCTCCAACATTTGTCGCAGTCTATGATCTGAGGGAAGTGGAAAATCAAACAATGCCCAAAGCCAGTCAGCTTTCTTTGTTAGTCTCTAAATTCACTGCACCCCAGGGTATGGCAACACTCCCAAGCATGACCAATAACAGAGTACAGATAATCCTTGAAGGACCATGAGGCATGAGCCTGAGCGGATCCATAAAAAGCCACTCTTCAGAACCCGCAGGGACCAGTGAAGAGGAAAAGGAGGAATTAGTGGGCTGAGACTGTTCAACAAAGTAACACACAACTCGATCATAACTATCTAAAGAATTTTACCCTAATTATGGCAGAAATATCCCAAGCACTCCATGAGAAAAGAAGGAAAGGCTTCAAAGTAATTATCATCAGAAACGATTACGTGTTATATACGTGCATATTTAATTAAAAGGAAGATTACTTACTCTTAGAGCACTGGGCAGACTTTGCAGTCGGCTACAGACTCTTTGGACGGGATGGGCTGCACCTCAATGATGAGGGGGCTGCGGTATTAGGGGCGAGGATGGCTAGAGGGTTAGATGAGCTTTTAAACTAAGCTCTGGGGGGGAGGGTCAAGATCAAAATGAAGCAATGGCAGCTAGAGTAGATTGGAAGGTGGGTATAGCTATGGCAAAGGAGGAGGAAAGCGCTGGTGGGGTTAACATAGATCATAGGGAGGTACATACAATTAAATCTGCGGGCATTACGTGTTTGTCAACTAAACAGAAAATGGGTAGTAATCTCAAATGTCTTTTAGCAAATGCAAGAAGCTTGACAAACAAAATGGGTGAGCTGGAGATACTGGTAAGTACTGAACAGTATGATTTAATCGGAATCACGGAAACGTGGTGGGATGAGACCCACGACTGGTCAGTTAATTTACAAGGCTTCTCACTTTTTAGAAAGGACAGAGTAAATAGAAAAGGGGGAGGGATATGTCTATATGTAAATCCTAAACTAAAGCCCAGTATTAAGGAAGGTGTGCATGACGTAACTGGAACTGATGTGGAGACACTGTGGGTGGAGATTAGCTTAGACACTAAAAAGAATCGCACATTACTTGTAGGTGTATGCTACAAGCCACCAAATATTAGCATTGATGGAGAAGATCAGCTTTTATTACAAATTGAAAAGGCTGCAAATCTGAATGAGGTTCTAATCATGGGAGATTTTAATTACCCAGATATAGATTGGAATTGTGGCACAACTAGTTCCGCTAAGGGCAGCAAGTTTCTGAACCTGCTTAATAACACATTTATGGCACAATTAGTAGACACCCCAACTAGAATGGATGCCTGTCTGGATTTAGTAATAACAAACTATGAGCAGCTTATCTCAAACGTCAAAGTAAGAGAACACTTGGGCGATAGTGACCATAACATGGTTTCGTTTGAGATTAATGCAAAAAAGCAAATTGGTAACTACGCCACCAAAACACTTAATTTTAGAAGGGCCAACTTTGATGGACTAAGGGCATCAATGGAACATTTAGACTGGGAACGATTGTTTTCTGGACTAAACACAGAAGACAAGTGGAATGCCTTTAAGCACACATTACAAAAGTACACATCCCAATATATACCTTTGGGAAACAAATACAAAAGACACAAATCAAAACCAATGTGGCTTACCTGTACCGTGAAACAGGAAATGCAAAACAAGAAAATGGCATTCAAACATTATAAAAGCAAGGGATCAACATTATCATTTATAAAATACAAAGATGCCAACAAAGCCTGCAAAAAGGCAATTAAAATGGCTAAATTGGAAAACGAGAAAAGGATTGCCAAGGAGAGTAAAATTAACCCCAACATTTTTTATAAGTATATAAATGGAAAAAAGCTAAAGAGGGAAAATGTTGGGCCCTTGTTATCCCAAATGGGAAATTTGGTAAGTGAGGACAGAGAAAAAGCAGACATTTTAAATACTTTTTTTTCTTCGGTTTATACTAAGGAAGAACAGATGGATGAGCCCCTGCTACCGGAAGTTACGGAACAGTCACCACAAACATGGGATTGGCTGACACAGGAAAAAGTGTTTATGCAATTAAACTCTGTTAAGATAGACAAGGCCCCAGGGCCAGATGGTATACACCCAAGGGTCCTTAGAGAGTTAAGCATAATTCTGGCTAGACCAATATTTATGATCTTTAGGGATTCGTTCAGTTCAGGTATAGTGCCAACAGACTGGCGAAAGGCGGATGTCATTCCAATATTTAAAAAGGGATCAAAATCTCTGCCTGGTAATTATAGGCCAGTGAGCTTGACATCTGTAGTGGGGAAATTATTTGAAGGATTGCTAAAGGTGTACACTCAAGAATACATCTTGAATCAGAATATAATTAGTAAAAGTCAACATGGTTTTGTGAAAGACAGGTCTTGTCAAACAAACTTAATAACATTCTATGAAGAGGTCAGTAAAAATATAGATCTAGGTGTGGCAGTTGATGTGATCTATTGGATTTTGCTAAAGCATTTGATACAGTTCCACACAAAAGGTTACTCTACAAATTGAGAGAAATAGGATTGGGGGCAAATGTATGTATTTGGATTGAAAATTGGCTAAAAGATAGAACACAGAGGGTTGTTGTAAATGGTAAAGCTTCAAATTGGACCAGGGTAGTGAGCGGAGTACCTCAGGGGTCTGTTTTGGGACCTCTTCTTTTTAATCTGTTTATTAATGATCTCCCACGTTGTGCTGAGTGCCATGTCTCAGTGTTTGCTGATGACACAAAATTAGGTAAGGTAATAAAGACTAATCTTGATGTTTTTTCTTTACAGGAAGATTTGGACAGAGTGGGGAACTGGGCAAGAAAGTGGCAAATGAGGTTCAATATAGACAAATGTAAAGTAATGCATTATGGGAAAAATAATAACAAAGCAACATATACGTTAAATGGTATTTCCCTGGGAAAAACTATTAACGAAAAGGATTTAGGAATCATTGTAGATAACAAACTTGGCAACAGTGCCCAATGCCAGTCAGCAGCTGCAAGGGCCAATAAGATATTGGCATGTATAAAACGAGGTATAGATTCACGGGAGGAGGACATCATCTTGCCTCTTTACAAATCAATGGTAAGACCTCACCTTGAATATGCAGTACAATTCTGGGCACCAGTCCTTAAAAAGGATATTAAGGAACTAGAAAAAGTGCAAAGGAGAGCTACAAAATTAATAAGGGGATTGGAGGATCTTAGTTATGAAGAGAGACTTAAAAAATTGCATTTATTTACTTTAGAAAAAAGGCGTCTTAGAGGGGATATGATAACATTATATAAATATGTGCAGGGCCAATATAAGGAGCTCTCCAGGGACCTGTTCATTAATAGAAATGTACAAAGAACAAGAGGTCACCCCCTGAGACTGGAAGAGCAAAGATTTCATAGGCAGCAAAGGAAGGGATTCTTTACGGTAAGGACAATAAAATTATGGAACTCACTACCAAGAGAGGTAGTGCTATCAACCACAATAGATGCATTTAAAAATGGTCTGGATGATTTTTTAGAAAAGCAGAACATACAGGGGTATTAATAATAGAATGAGCATTAATAATAGAGCTTTTTGATCCAAGGAGAAATCTGATTGCCCTTTTGGAGTCAAGAAGGAATTTTTTTCCCCCTAGGAGGCAACATTCGAAAAAGCTTCCTTAGGGTTTTTTTTGCCTTCTTTTGGATCAAAACGCAGAAATGATAGGTAGAAGGGTTGAACTTGATGGACTTTTGTCTTTTTTCAACCTAAATTACTAATTACTAATTACTTAATATGGCCACTTATTCTTGAGGGAGATAAAAATACACATTATCCCACTTCGAACATGACTTATGGAACGTATTAACAAGCTGGTATGGTTACAATGGTCTGAAACATTTCTCTATGCAGCACCATGTCAGATAACTGCCAGCTCAAATAAAATACAGAATATTCATTGATTTGTACTCCTAGGTATCCAGAAATCAGTTCTAGCAGTACAGTGATTATGGAAATTAGGAAACTTTCTTACCCCGAGACCTCTTGCAAACTTTTAGAAAACAGCATGTCCGAGCTACATCCAGGCATTCAGTCTGGCTTTCCTCCTTTCAACTCTCAGTTTTAATTTCTGTGACATTTCTATTCGTTTTCATGAATTCCACATTTTAATTCAAAGTAATACATTCCTGTGTGGGGCATGACAATCACGGTTAGAGATGTTGCAGAGGAAATGTGCCAGGCAGATATCTCTAGAGGACTACAGCCTTAAAAAGAGAATTTTAAAGAAGCAGCTTTATACAGAAAGGCTACAAGGCTACATGGCATCATCTAAATTAAACATAACAATTTGGCAGGGCTTTTATGCAAATATTATAATTAGGCATAAGCAAATTTATTCACACATTTTGCAAATTCGCTAACATAGATTAGACAAGTTAGAATTAAAGGACAACAAAACTTTTTTCCCCACTTGTTATTCTAAAATGGAAGCACGAGTGAAAAGTGTACTACTTATAGTAGGGGTAGTGTACTTTTGATAGTATGCGCCAGTTTATCCTCTGACAGGCAGCTGCCATGCTTCATTGGTAAGCAGGCAGCCTGGACTGGTTGGGGACTGTCGAGAGAGACCCTTGATTTCAAAGGAGACCAACGGAGCGGACCTTAGCTGAAAATTAGGATTGTATCAGTCCTGGATTTGTTATGACAGTTCTACTTTTGTATCACTATCCCATCATTTGTGGATATGTCCAATTATGACTGTTGCTTGTGCAAAGTGGAGAACACAGGTAACTTTATTTACTCCTTGTTACATGTACAGGCTCCCAATTAAATCATTGGTGACAATGGGTGTTCCTGTACGAGCTGCCTTTAAAATGGTGCAATCGCAGCATTTTTGCCGTGAATTGTGCCATTTTTGGCTTTCCTGGCAGCTTCACAACTGAATGCTATCCAGGAAAGCAAAACAAAAAAAAAATGGCCGCACAGACCGTCTGTGGGTGATTTTAAAGTGACAGGCCAATAACAATCATTGATCTGTCAATGACGCCCCCCCTCTCCATATGAAAATTGGGTGAGGGGTGTTTCAGGCTGCATCTGATGGAGGCAAGTCTGAAACATGCAGAAAAGGTGCTGCCTTAGCCTGCAATAGCTGAGACAGGCAGTCTTTGACATTGAGGTAATATTGTGACATGTCTAGGTACATATCACAGTCAATTGCCATCCTCCCCCAAATTTGGGGGGATGGATCGGGTGAGTTGATCTTGGTTGCCTTAACAGGTAGGCAGACCAGGATGAACCATTGTTTGTTTGCATTTATTGATGTGATCTTGTGTCAGAGAGAGAGGTAAGATATAAATTGTGTCCCTGAAAAGAAAAAATCCCCCAGAAAAAAACACTTTTTTTGACACTTTTACACTCTTTATTAAAATGTAGATCTAGGTTTGGTCTCTGCATCTTCTAATCTCAAGAGCTTGTAGCAATTTTTTTTTTTTCATTTTTACACTCTTTATTAAAATTTATCCAGTACACAAAGGGTTAAGTCTAAAAAAAATGGTCTCAAATGAAATCCCTATCTGTCCTTAAAAAAACTAGTATGTAACAATTTGATAACAATTGTTATATACTGTTTTTTTTAAGGACAGATAGGGATTTCATATATGTATGCTCGTAAATTCTGATTTAAAATCATTGATACTAATGTCATTACTTGCTAATTTATATATATTTGTTGTATTGTTTTATTATAAAAGTGGAAAATAAAAAACAGTATATAATATGTGGGGATTCATTTAATAAGCAAGCATGCACTTTTATTTAAATGCAGCATCACTAATGTAACAAAATAGCTATTGTACAGAATATATATCAAAACAAAGAACAACATTGTCCTGCAGGGGTTAAAAAAGCTATTTATTATGTTCTCAAGATGCACTAACATGCAGTACCAGTTCAACATCCTCACTGTCCTGTGGAGACGGGATAACATTATAACTGGGTCATGAAGCATCAAATGACCCGCCGCTGACTTGGCCACACTTCCACTGCACCCTGGGGAGAGCGAGCCCCTTGTTGGCAGTTATGGTGTCATAGAATAATTCAAAGTTCTATAGAAAAAAAGTTTGTTTCCCAGAAAGCTGAACTTTTATGTTCTGCACATTCTTAGTGAAGAAATGTAATTTCAAAAGAAAAACTGATCCTTTCAAAAAATTAGCAGGAAGCAAGAGTGGTAATTAAAAAAACATACATTTTACAGTGATCTTTTCCATATCAGTCTGAAACTGTGTGTAATATTGGAAAAATAAGTTACTAATGGTAACAGATTTGTATGTAAGCCTAGAGAGGCCATGTATTTTTAATATTTTTTTGACTTTTTTCCTTGAAATAATAGTTTTCTTGTAAAAAAACAACAACTTGCTATCTTGAGAAAGTCAGAAAAATATTAAAAACACAAAGCTTCTCTGGGCTTCTGTAGATTTGTTACATTTTGCTAAATTTCTATTAGCTTTTACTTTATTTTATTTGAACTAAGCTAAAATAAATACAGCCCTTATTTGTTTTACAACATGCAATAAATGCTATATTATACCTTCTTTAGACAACCCTAGTTTTGATTTGCAGCATTTTTTTTATTCATTTGCAATGTATTGTTTCTGTTTTTCAAAACACATTTTTTCTTCCTTGTTTTTCTCTTAATTTTCTTTAACTTGCATTGTCTTTGTCCATTGTATCTTCCAAAAAAGGATAAGTCAATTATTTAAAAAAAAAAAAAAAGGGTAAATGTAAAAGCAAGTTATTGATAAAACCATAGATAATAAATAAAGTGAAAACTAACTAAGCAGTGAGCTATTTTGTGCCTACTGGGACAAATGTGTGTAATGAGTTATAATCCTGATTCAGCTAGGTTAATGAATATAAAGGGAGTGGCCATATGTTACATTTAAAGGATAACTCCAGCTGGAGGCAAAATCAATGTTTCAATTGGTTAATCACAGCAATCACTCGATCACCGCGATCACATGCCAGGAAATCCACCGATCGGGTCCAGGAGCTTTGCCTCGGGTGCGAGGCATAGTCCTGGACCCGTGGCAGACTGGCTGGCGATGCGCACGGAGCGCCCCGCCGGCTAGACTGCATGACGAGTTAACTCGTCATAAGGTCGCTAATGCTGCGGCTCTTATGACGAGTTAACTCGTCATAAGGTCGCGAAGGGGTTAAATCCATGATGAGTTAACACGTTATAAGGTCACAAAGACATCCCAGAAATGTTAAAATACACAAGATTGAACATATAGGTTTTACAAACCATAATGTGTAACATTCATTAGGAATTGCATTTTGGGGCTTGTAACACAGAAGACTGCCCACACAGCGTGTCTACTTTAACATGCTAGAGATGTATTTATATTCATTGCCTACTGCAGAGCACTGTAGAAATGTTTTGTTCATTACCTACTGCATAACACTGTAGAAACCGTAACTTTATAAATAAATTATCTTCATAATAATAATGTTATAAAACGTATTCAGAAAGGCAGAATCACAGCCCTGTCAAGCAGTGACTTGTTAATTAGCTGGATACAGCATGCTTAAAACATAATTATGCACACCTTGCGGCTAATTATTCTGGCATTTCATAATGTCATTCATGACAATATTTATTTGCCTAATGTGGAAAGAAATCATTGTAATCCATGAAACTCAAGCAGACAGTAAACCTATTTAGAATATGCTTTGTAGGTCCGCACTGATCTTTACACTAGACCAGTGATGCATAATGTTTACACTGTAGATATCCAAAGGCTGACTATGCATCTTGGTATATGTAGTTCCCAAGCATCTGCATTGCCATGGTCAACCGTCACCGTACTAGATCTCTCCCACACCTTAGTAGAGCGATGGCTAATCTTGGCACTGTAGATGTTTGGGAAGGGAATATCTCAAGTTGATAAGTCATAGGGCTAACTGAACATCATGGATATGTTGTTCCAAAAAACCTGCAGTGCCAAGGTTAGCCATCATTACCTTAGTACTATAGGGCTTAAACCCTGAACCCTAAAGTCACTTAACTGTACAAGTCATTTAACCAGAATAAACTGACTTTTGTTTACACTCATGCAGCCAAAATTAGACTTAGATAGTCAATACAATACATGTATTTGGATTTTGCAGTTCTCACACTTTTATTTCTATTACTAGAAAAAAACATTAATACCAAAAGGGATGAGCCAGGTCTGTTTTATCTTGCATGCCAATTTTATCACAAGATCACCTACAGCAACTAGGATGGAATTGTAAGCTCATTCTGTGTGAGTGTGGAACCTTCCCACTTCTCACATAATAAATGGATTCACAGAGCCCTTTTCACATATTCCCCAGAGTCAATACATACCTTGTCTCCATGGCAACCACCGAGCATATAACAGTGATTTCTCTGCTCCTCTCAATTGCTAAAATTGCTGAGCAAAACCAGCTTCTATGTCCGGTGTATCTTAGCTGCCAGTGGCGTCATACAATTCAAGCATCCAAAATCATAGTGTAGAATCTAGACATGTTTCTGACAGTGACGCTGACGAGTTAGGGAGATATGTAACCATGCCTCCAAAGTGTCCTTATGTTTTACCCTTAATCCCTTTGTCCTTCTTTCTTCCTGAGGATAATGAAGATGAGTTAAATGCCTCTCTGAGAGAATGAACAAATATATATATTCATGTTAAACTTGGCACACTACATGACCACTTTCAGCATATTGCAACTGTAGGAAAGAAACAGTTTCAAAAACACCACTGTATCAATCAATATATAAAAAGTGTATACAAACTCTTTGGGCATAAACATGTAAAAATTCACAAGTAATAATACAGCATCATATCTTTAAATACAGCGTTCTAGACTAATACCCAATTGAATATTATCGCAAATCTGATTTTTAAATGGTAGTCTAGAAACCATAAAGAGAAACCCAAAATATATGCAAAAAATGGACAGCGCTCTCAATATACTATGATAACATAGTGTAAAAGAATGGGAAATAACACAAAAGAAAATACAATGTATATAAATATATAACGTTTATTAATAATAGATAATGAGAAAAATATCAAATAAGATAAACAACAACTAAAAAAATTCATAATAAAAATAATAATGACAAAAAAATAAACAATTACAAAAAATTTGAATATACCACTCTAATATATATTATACAGGCTCAATATCTAGTCACATATGAACCATAAAATATGAAATGGGTTTATCAGACAGGAAATGATTCACAAGTACTAATAGATAAAACTCAGTTTAAAAATATACAATATACAGATAAAAAATGAGCATCAATTACCTTAAAGATTCAGAGGCTAAAATGCAGTACAACACATTTTTTGGCCAATTCTTTTTCAAGTGGAAAAATGTTGTTATTATTGTGATTATTTATTATTTATTAGCAATAAACTTTACATATTTACATAGGTTATATTTTCTTTTGAGTTATTTCACATTGGCACATTCTTTTACACTATAATACCGCTGTCCATTGTTTTGCTTGTATTTCAACTGTACAATAATACTTTATGTCCCCAGGACATATTTGAAAACGAGAGAAATCTCAATGTATTTTTCCTGGTAAAACACTTTCTAAATAAATAAATAAATAAATAAATATTGTTGGATTATCTACATTATTTATTTATGATTTATGTTATAATTGGCCAGTAGGTTTGTAAAATGCATCAGCCTTCTTGGACCACAGGGAAATCTTTTGAGAGCTTTTATTTTAATTTGAGAAATACGGCATGACGTTTGAGGAAACAAATACAAGATCATTTGTAACATTGGTAAATCATTGTGTGTGTGTGTGTGTGTGTGTGTGTGGTGTATTTTTAGTTCCTTATTAGTTTTCTCATTGTTCACCCAATTGTATGATCAAAGTACAAAGAAATGGTAATTCCCATTTACAGGGACAGTAATCAGCAAAATAATAATGCAGTGTATATGAAATTCCACACTCCGAGTCTTCTAAATGGATTTACGTTCGAACAAAGCTTTTTAGAATTTGGTGAATCACACTTTTGCATGCATTAGGAGAGAGTCTCTGTGTCTGTTGTTATTAAAAGTCTTTTAACTAGGAGAGGGAGCTTGAGTCACTGAGTCAAGCTCTTTAAAAATGATAATAGGAAAACACTGTTCTAACTGCAATTGAAATGTGTAAAGGATCATAATTGACATATATAAAGGAGCCTGGATAGTGACCACACAATACATTACTCCTTTTATAAACAGAAGTATCTACTGAAAAAAAAAAGAAATGAAAGTAGAAATAGATTAAAGGGCATTTAAACATAATGAGAATTCAGTATGCTCCACTATTTAGGAACTTGAATATACTACTCCAACATATCGGAATTGGTATAATAGTGTTAATAAGTTATGTCAAATAACTTAATATTTAATACATTATTATACAATAAGGAAAGATGGGAGGCTTGGGCAGAGTGATTCTGACTCATTCAGTGCCATCTACCTTTACTTCATAATAAAACAAATAGAGCCAAAGATAATTGGAGGGATGTTGAGTTTAATCTTGTTTAATTAGGTGGAAAGCATGTAAATATAAAATATAGTAAAGTAACAGATGTTTGGGTATTACATATATATATATATATATATATATATATGCCACAGGCAAATGCTAACTTTGTCCACTGAATAAGACAGGCATGTTTCCATTGCTTCAGAATTTAGTGGCAGCATGCTTTACGCCACTTGATCGATCCGACGCTTGGCATTGCACTTGGTGATGTGAGACTTGCATGCAGCTGCTTGGCCATGGAAACCCATTCCATGAAGCTCCCGCCGCACATTTTTTTGTGCTGATATTAATGCCAGTGGAGTTTTGAAACTCTCCAGCCATCACAATACCACACTTGAATTCTCTGAGCCCTTCAGAACAACCCATTTTTTTCACAAATGTTTTGTAAATGCAGGCTGCATGGCTAGGTGCTTGATTTTATACACCTGTGGCAATGATTCTGATTGAAACACCTGAATTCAATCATTAATAGTTGTGTCCCAATAAGTGCTTCCACCTAGTGCATCTCTGCTTGGATAACATCACAGGAAACATAGTCTACAAGTGTTGAAGAGTCTAAGGTTAGCTATTGCATCTGTAGTAGAACAAATTGTACCACAGCGGTAAGATGGAATTCTGAATCTATAGAATAATAGTGTGTGATCTACAGAGAAGAAATCCCCCTTTAAACCTTGTGTCGTGTGCACGTAGGTAATTTATGCCATGCAGTATGTCAAGTGCCTATCACAAGTGATGTATGGCTGCAGGTTTCCTAACAAAGCACTTGCTGATTAGGATGGGAGATAATTGGCATGTTTCTTTCATACACAGTTATAAATTAGGGGCCTTTGAAGAAACAGAAAATAGATTTGTAGTAAGAGGCTGTTATTATATATTCATACTTTGCAATGCTCTGTAAATAGCTAGGCACCTATTGTGTTCTTATTATATTTTATACATAATTGTGCAACAAAAGTAATTTTTTTACTAAAAGGGGCTTTGTCACCTTCTTAAATGCTACTCCCCCTAGGAGATATAGTCTTAAGGTGTTGGTAGAGTGACCTGCAAGTCAAAACAAAATGCCCCAGGTTTTATATGCAAATTGTTATCATTTAATAATCACACTGCATACAGATAAAGTGACCATGCAAATATCATTTATAGAAACCAGCAGGGGCAGATGATTACATGACGTGTCATTAAATTATTAATTAGTTGTCTGTATTTCCGTTTGTAAAGCATATTTTAACCCCACATTTTTTTTTTCCACTGCAGAGTCTATCTATCTGAACAAACCACTTCCATTCATAGCCTAATGACAAGAATGCTGTTTGGGGGAATAGGGAACTTTTTTCTTACATCACACTCCTAGTCATCCTAAAGCCTCAGGCATCAGAGAGAATAAGCAGGGCTACTAAAAGTAGTACCAATTGCATGCAGTACAAGCATGTAGTAAGAGATATGAAGGGTGCATTAGCTGGCTCCTGGCTGACAATAATGGGATCATTAGGGTTGCAACTCCCCCCAAAAATTGTTGTTGTTTTTTTTTGGGGGGGGGGGGGGGCGGGGGGTGAACAAGGCTTTTATCCACTGGCATTTCATTTTGTCGATAGCCATATTTTTTAATAGCTCCTGTGCTGTGTGTTCTCACATGACAAACACACAGGTAAATAAGAGAGGTGTGTGTATGGGCCTTAACTATCCCTAGGATTTGTGCCTCTACTGCAGTTGCATTTATAGTTTTACCACACAGAGGTCTTTACATTTCAGTTTTACATTAAGTCTTTGGTACAAATAGAAAGATTATTGCTTCCTATTCAAGTCATATAGCAGCCTCAAGGAGAAAAGTAAGAGGAAAGTGGAAAGTGGACAGGTGACAGTGGCTGAAAATGTTTGCCACAAAGGGCACAAGATGACACAATACATCATTTTGAAAAGTTAAAATAACCTGTAGAAAACATAAAACAAATAAAAAGCTCTAATCGCTGAAAACAATTCCTTTTCTCTATATTCTACTGTACAGATACCTTGTTTTTCTAAATGGCTTGCAATTATGAATATGTAATGTGCAACATGGTAAAAATTCTACTGGAAATTATGATTAATGAGGACCGGAGAGAAAATTAAAACACACAAACATGTTGTTTGTATAAAGAGCAAACACTGCAATAAAGGCCAGATATCCTAATAACCTGAAATACAAACAATCATTAATCATAGTTTTAATAAAAGTTATTGCTGACATGCATTGCACTGTGTTCATTTACTTACATGGTAGACATAATTTTGAAAAAGTAAAACAACCTGGAAGAAATTAAAGCTCTGATATTTGTAAAACAAAGTTAAAAAAAATATTATTTTAATGCATATACAGATATGTTGTTCTTCCAAATTGCTTGTAATTTTGAAAATGTAATATAGAACATGGTCAAAATGCTACTGGAATATTAGAGGTGTCTGCAAAGCTGTTGTTTTTCTAAATGATTATTTTTAACAAAGGAACCTGTTAATGGAATAATAAAATTCAATTTAATGACAATATTACTTAGCAAATCAACAGTTCAGTATGCTTTTTCGAAAAACATAACAGTTATGTTCAGGTTCCGAATACCTGGCTTAGAAATATACAAAAATCCTTTAGTTAAGTTAGTTTATATCAGTGCTTAGGTTCATTAATAACATCAGAGGTGTTAGTTCTCTAGTAAGATGGTGTGTTGTTAGCACGTATTGAGTTTACTCACAAAGGCCAATGTTGACCAAAGATAAACCCCAATGTCATCTTGAAATCAAGGTCAGCTTGTCTCTGATAGGAAACTAGGTTGGATCATTCATAACTTTGTCCCCCTATAGGTTTGATGCCTAGTGTATTAAAAATGAATGTAAGCTGCTCAACTCATGAAAACCAGCTGGCAACTCTGAATCTGTGAGTTTAAAATGAGTTGTGTGGTGACCGTCACTAAGGTTGAACATAGAAACATAGAATGTGTCGGCAGATAAGAACCATTCGGCCCATCCAGTCTGCCCAATGTTCTAAATACTTGTATTAGTCCCCAGTTCCCTATCTTATATCTAGGATAGCCTTGTGCCTATCCCACGCATGCTTAAACTCCTTCACTGTGTTTACCAAATTAATTCCTTAGAGTTTAGAGCCGGTTTTGTGATAAAGTTATGAGAAGCTCAGAGATGCAAATAGTGATGTCACCGAACACTCCATAACCTGGATTTTAGAATTGGAGATAACATTAGTCATACATTAAGCAGACGAGCATAAAATAACGTTCTAAGTGATTTATCCCTCATCTGAGATAATAATGTTCAGCTGAGAGTAGCTAAAATGTGCCTTCTAATTACATCTTAATGTACCTACATTCTGAAAGATGATTACAGCAGAGACAAGAAATGTTTAATAGTGGTTCATTCGTATATGTATTTGTCCATGGAAGGGGATATTTATATTTTGGAATTACTGGACAAAACAGTGAATATAGTTCAATTTTACTGAAAATTTACAGCCTTGAATTGTATCTGTGCCAATCATCACAGGCTGATCAGTACGTGAGATAAATACAAATCCATTGCAAGAGGTAACGGACAATTAAACTTAAAATGCATGTTGCCTGTAAACAAGCTAAATAACCACTGTGCATTTAACAGAGGCAAATACACACTAGCAGAGCTAAAAAACATCCCATAAATCAAGATCATATATATGCTGCCAGCACATAATATGCATTGCCTCAAAAAAATTGTTAATACTTACCCAGGCATCATTCTCTCTTCTGCAAACCATGCAAGGGGTAGGTCCCAACCTTGTCCATGGTGAACGTCAACTGGAATTCTTGATGGAAAATGTAATCATGTTCTATGGACCACATTAGTGTCATCCTATGGATACTCTGCCTATCCCTGTTCCACTTAGCGAGTGGTAATGCATCAGAGTAAGTGACACCAGTATCATCTTTTTAAAAAAAAAATATCTTCTTATATATAGATTCCCTAGAAGTCTTGTTGAGGAGCCTCTGTTCATAACCACTATGTATCATTTAAGAACCCTAACATTCTCATGTACAATACTCTTTTGTTTTTGTTTGGCATTTTCATAAGGAAATATCTGGATGAAATGGAAAGAAATGCATTGAAGTCAGAATATTTAAAACATTATATTCATTATGGTACAGTGACAGTATCTAAGGGTCTGATTGCTACAGAAAAGCATGGCAATTCACAGCACAGCATGCTTTACTTTGAGCATCACCTACAGTTGGTACCAAGTTATGCAATATGGTCAACGCCATGAGATGATTTGCAGGTTTACACCTGTAGCATTTCTTTGTACATTATCTAATCCACCTGTTAGATATTAGGGACAATGTGTTCATAATTTAAAAAAATATAACTTTAAAAATAATATTATTTGAGAATATGTCAGTATAGGCCAAAGCAGGGATTGACAAATTTAGAACCCCTTCTGCTCTTTTTGGACTGCAAGTCCCTAGGGTCACTCTGAATTATTATTATTATTATTTTAATTTACTTAATTGCTTATATCATATATCATTTGTGGATTGCAGTAGAATACATCATTGTGGTGTAATACTGCTTATTAAAGGACAGCTGTTGGCAAAAATGATTGTTTAATTGAAAGATTGCATTTTGTAGATGTTCTAAATGGAAATGCGTTAATGAAATATAAATACATTACTTTACTGAGTCCTTTTTGCTCCATGCAGTTTTATCAGTGGTGGACAACTTGGGTCAGAGCTTCCTTCATCAGACCTAATTAGGCTCAGTAAGTTATTCAAATTCTTTCATTAAAACATTTCTAGTTAAAATGTCTACACTTCATGCAATCTTTCAGTTAAAAATAATTAACTTTTTTGCCTAAACCTTCTATATGATATTCTAATCACACAGAAGGTAACTTTTGTGTCATTAAAGATACTTCGAAACTATGCTTCTGTGGAGCACTATTCGGAAGCAATTTCAATTTAATCTGGATTGATACACACACCAGTCACAAAGAATGATGGTCATCAGATGACCTCTCTCTCTGCACGGAGTACAGCTCTATGAGATGAAAGCCTTCTAGAATGCTTACCACCATTCAAATTATACTTTAAATGAGACAGGCGTCAGCTTATGTCTCATTAAAAGAAAAATTGGAGTGTTTGCTCCCTCTTTAACCAGAGTGTTTGCATTTGTTTTTGATCCCATAAATCCCATAAATCCCATAAATCACTGCCAACTAAATCTGGCAAATGTTGGAAATAGGTGTATAGGAGTCCAACAACATTTGACTGCAGTGTATGAAACAAACAAAAAAAAAAAAAAATCACATGTTTAATACTAAATAGTAAATCAAAGTATTGTGACAGTGTCCAGATCTATCTTTATATACAGCATAATTGAGGTTTAGAAAAAAAAATTTTAAGTAAAGAAAAAAAATTGCAGCTAGAAAATTACTCTGAACAAAGCTGAGGGTATATCACAGTTATAAAGAAATTTAACCCATGTGTACTGTAGGCCAAACGGGATCATAGTTTTGAAACCTCTGATGAAGAAACCGAAACGCCAAACTCCCTAAAGACTCGGTTTGGAAGGATCCTATCTTGGATTTCGGGAATGAATCGATTTGAACACCTACACCAAACAAGGCAATAAACGTATGTGCGCGTCAGCGCACCTGTGTGTTGGATTGCAGTGCTTTGCCTTAGATTGGCTGCTGTGTTAACCTGTTTCTGCTTACTAATGGCATGTTTACTAAAATACCTTCTAAATAATGCTCAAGCTATTTACTATTCGCAGTCACAATATTCCACTTGAATACCAAAAATGTATTTTATTTTTATTTAATAAGTGAATAAATACATAAATAATCAATCAGACATGAATAACTATCTTAGAAGGATTGACAAGTTATAGCTTATAATGCTTGATGCTTAAGTTCTCTTACAAACAAATATAATCTTTGTAAAGTGCCAGGGGTAAAGAGGAAGGGTAAAAATGTAAAATAAATAGTGTGCAGGGACAAAACAGTTTGTCAAAATAATGAGTGGTTGTGATTGTCCCGAAAAAATATA
The DNA here is from genome assembly GCA_036172795.1 of Pelodytes ibericus. NCBI lineage: Eukaryota > Metazoa > Chordata > Amphibia > Anura > Pelodytidae > Pelodytes > Pelodytes ibericus. Next base: position 20,363,606 of record CM069865.1, read on the forward strand.
CGAAAACCATTCACACACATGTGATGATTGGTAGGTCATGGCTAACTATACTATACAATGAAAGTAACTATATTGCAATTACTATATTTCAACATACTAACAGACGCTGTCTAGGTTCTGGATGACCTCATCTTGGACTGGTGTTTTGCCTTTCCGCAATGCATGATTATTTACGGGGGAGCTGTATAAAACGATATTTTTAAGTCTTGATTTCAATTATTCTTATTTTACCGTGTAGATTCCATGTGCTTGTTTCACCATATAAATTTTGAGTATCTCTTATCCGGAGATCCAAAATCCAGAAAAAAAATGTTTGGATAAGGGATACTCACTTTCCTGGCACCCTTGTTGTGAAGCACCTTTGCTTCCCCCTCCTAGGCGCTAAACATTTGGAGCCAACACACATGGGAAATGTAGTTCCCAGAGGGCTGCGATGGAGGGAGGGACTACCGTGCACCGACAGATCATCTCAGCAGCACCGTGGAGCAAGTAAGTTCACCAGCTCACATTCACATTTAATTTAGGTAATGTAGATCATTTATAGGGCTGGTGCTGCTGAAATGATCTGCTAACCGAAAATATCCATGATCCGAAATGCTGCTGGGATACTCGACCTGCATTTACATACATGCATACATATATTTATCATGGTATTCAATCACGAAAGGGTTTTTAACAGAGGCCTTGGGACTTTCATCTTTCCTTCTGCCCAAGTTTAACATTACTGTATAATATTTTCTATTACTATTACTATATATTCGATTTCTATTAATGTATGTGCTATATCATCTCTGCCCTTTTTCTACTATTTTTCTCTTTTGTGTTGCATTGCCAACTTCTAAGAGTTATCTAGTTCATGGTGTGTTATTTTTTTCTCTTGCTGAGTAAGTCTTTCAGCTGGTCCATTTAGGTCACAGAGGGATTCCCTGCTGGTACAAGATGAGTAGGAGGCTGTGTTTAGCTCTTGGTTTGATAACAGTTTCCATCAAGACTAGTTTTAGATTCCTGGGTGAAACCAATTAGCAATGTACAATATAAAGTAGAAAACTGACACTGAATGAATGATTGGAATGGATAGATGGATGTCTCCTCGGAGACTCAGGTGGACATGTAGAAAAATAAAAAGATAAAGGGAATATAGTGTAACACCGTTATAAATTGGACAATAGAAACTACGTATTAGGACCAAACTCACAAAAATAAATCCACTGAGTGCCAGCTCAAGTGCAATAAAGCGTATAAAAGAATGATCAAGGTTACCAGATCACCGTCCTCGCTGTTGTAATCAAATTGCCACCTAGGATAAAGTGTAGAAAAAAACTTCCATGGCTGTTATGCTGATGTCATCAGGCTGTGAAGCTTTTAAACAGTGGCTGGGGGATGGTGCTGGTCTTGTTAAACCATCTGAACCATCTGGTAAGCCTTGAAAGTCCACAATAAAAATGGGTAAAAAATTGCACATATAAATAGAATTTAAAATTGTGTAGTACCCGGTTCAACGCATTTCATTAGATACCACACACTTCTTCAGGAACTGGGTACGAATACCTCACATACAACTAATTACAAAACACAATCTATATCCCTAAGTCCCTCCCACTGTCCAATCCCCATCCAGCATAAAATAAAATCCTAAATTGGATCTGTTTTGGTCTTTAATCTCCATCAGTATACATCAGCTCTAGACTATGGCATTTCAATTGCCAAATGTAAGTTCCGTTACTTCCGCATTGTGACCACAATATTTTCAAACAACTTTATTATTCACGCCAATAAACTTTATTATTCACGGCAATGAACTTTATTATTCTTACCAGTGACAAGCGATTATGCGGAGTGTACGTACGGAACCGAAAAAACATCACTAGCATTCTATTCAGAAATTGGCACTATTCTCACCTTTGCGTCATTGTTTGAGGCTCCCTCCCACCTTGCCTCTTCATTACCCTGTTTTTGTTGTTATTCACAAATTGGGGCACATAACTGTTTAATTCCACAACAAAAGCTAAACACATAACATATTTATATTCACTATATAGCAGAAATGCATGAAAGCATATGAAATAATATACAATCACCAATAACTAGGGTGGCCACCTGGCAGGTACTTTACCGGCAGACCGGTAAAAAATTGGCATCAGGCCAATGTTAAGTCTATGGACACAGTAGCAAGGCCGGTATTTTTATGAAGAAAAGGTGGCAACCCTACCAATAACTTGCTTTAATTTTCTCCTTTTAGGAGAAAGTGTATGTACTTAATAAACAAAAAATCTGATTTTACTTTCCCTTGTTAAACACTTAGTTATTGTTATATATGGATATAATCAGCAGAGCTGTTTTCTGTATGGTATCTGCAACTATCAAGGTTTAAAAGGACAATAACATTGTTGCTACAGGGTTTTTAAAATCAATTAAGGATTTCATTAGGGTACTAAGCAGCTTGGGGCTATGTGTAAATGTGCAGTATCACAGTCAGAGTTGCACTGAAGAGCCTTCTTTTTTATCCAGCAATATTTCAGTAATTCCCACTAGTTTTATTTATTTTTTATCTAGCTTAAAACCCCATGATGCCTGCATGGCGATTTATTACAGTTCTATATATATTGTGTGATTAATTTAAACTACCGAGCGGTAGATACTGGGAGATTAGAACTCCATGTCGTCGATCAGCCAGGGATGTTCTGCTTCATATACTGTGAAGGAAAGAAAATACAAAAAAGATTAGAAAAACTCAATGAAGATTAGAAGATAATCCAATCCCTACAAATTCGAATTTTTTTTTTTTTTGTGGCATAAATCTTATAGCCTTGAAGAGCTTTTAACCCCTTGGTGATGTTAGGACGCTCCATGCCATCCTAATTTTACTGGTCCCAAAAGACGCTAGGACCCACGATGAGCTGTTCTTGAAACCCGCTGTTCGGGGTCCCCCCTGTCAGATGAGGCCACTTTGAGTGATGCTCAAAATCGCCGCCTCCGTGATGTCACATGTTACGTTGGGACATCTCGCAATCTTTTGTCAGGGACCCACAAGGTCTACTGCCAATGTGTTCCTAGCTACCGATCATCTTGTGATTTAAAAGTGCTGTTTTGGTGCTTGGGACGCAAGCGCCATGCGTCACGAAGGGGTTAATTATTCATCTTCTGCATACAGGTCCTGTTTTCTGGTTCATCTTTTGCATAGCTTTCTTTTGTGCTCATGTGATGTTTTGGACACGGCTGATTAATTAAGATTTTGTCTTAGGTGCTATGCCAAGACAACAGGGTTTTGGGCTTCAAGTTAGGAGCGATTTCATCTCTATTGCTTTCTTGCCCTAATCTTTGACTGCTTAACAATAATTCAAATTACCCAAGTAGCTTATTGACCTGCCAACCACAGGAATAAAATCCTGAAGACCTAAATTGTTAGCAGACAATGAGGTCTAAAGTTAGGAAACAAAGCTAGAGGTTATGCAGTACAATGGTTTCAGAAAGTGACAAGTAAACGTAGAGTTCCAAAAACTCCTGCTTCAGGATTAAGAATCTTCTTCTTTTTTTTCCCCATTTCTTTAAATCAAAATGTCACCTGCATTTGTAACTCACTTGGGGTCAGAAGCAATGAAGAGGACTTACTGACCTCTATGTTGAAAACTTCTAAAGGAGCTGATGAAAGCTTTGTGATGTTCTCACTAAATCAACTTATGCCATTTTACCTGCAACAGCTGCAATACCTCTGGGAAAAATAGCTCAATACATAAATATCCTGGATCATGAAATGACTCTGGTTTGATAGATAGTGAAAGGGATTACAGTTATGAATCCTTTGAGATATTATAACAGTTAAGGTTCTTTCCGGCGTTCCATGTGATAAGATTACAGGTGTGTTCTATTAACTAGCGTGGTGTCCATTTATGTATTTGATAGAAATAGAGGTGAAGAATGATTAGTACATCTCGCTATCACCAGTGATCATTTTACCAAGATAAGCCTTAGTGCAATATTTTCTTTTTTTGCCGTTTGCTTGCTGTATTTTGAAAACCATTTGTTTGGGGGGCTTGATTTAGTTTTCATATCTGTTTTTTTTTCTAACTGAATTGTCTGTTTGCAGTATTTTGTAGTCTTAAAATGAGTCCACGGTCCTTTTCTGACTTTAAATAATTTGATTCCACACCTATTAAGGATGTTTCTAGCTGCCAGAAGAAATAGTAATTAAAAAAAAAAAGTAAAATGAATACCAATGTCCAGTGGATTCCCTCCACCATATTGGCTTACAAAGGCACAAATAACTACCCTTTATAAAAATGTAAATGTTATTGCATGGGGAGTAAAGAAATAGCAAAGTGAATACAGTAAAAATGAACCTTATATAAATATAAAATTAATTTGATATGCTTCCTTATGCCAACACTGACCCACCCCAATGATCCATATGGCTAACAAAAAATAGTGCATGATGTTAGATACCTTTTTAAATATGGGTACATATCCCTTGAACAACTCTGAATGTAAAACGCGTGAGCAGGTCGATATTTCTTCTACACTTATTAATATGTAACTTAAGCCTAACAAAGTACTACCACCAAATAATTATTTGTATATCATTATCTTGGAGGCGGCACCTGTTAATGAGCTGCAAATGTTTTAAATATGCCTTATTTAAGTAATGCACACTGTGGATATATCCACTCTGGAGTAGATGGTTATATGCAAACGTAAGATTCTAAAACTGATTTTAAGTGAGAGAATATTTATCTTTTATATAGTCACGGTTAATACAACTAATACCTCCTGGTGGATTTGGTATCTCTAGTCTTCTGTATCATTTTATTTATTACTTAGGAATTTTTGTATAGTGAGCGAAGAATTCCTTTTAAACACATAAATAAAGCAATTTATGTGATAAAGCTTTCCTAGAAGAGGCATGCTAGGTTATATAAGCTGGGTTACATGAGTTTAACAAGAATAGTTCGATCAGGATGTTACTAAATCAAACTGGGAACAGGAGGCAGAGATTTAAATAGGTCAACTTATTACATTATCGCCAGCAGATGTAACTAATTAGCAAAACAGCAGCTCTCATTATCTTATAGTTATAATGCATTTATGGAGCTATGACTCATAGTCTTACAAAGCAAGGATTGCATGAGAAGATCCAAAGAACTCCTAAGAAAGAGCAGAATATTCCATACACTGATCTAAGAAACCAGTGTGTAACCAATGGGAATATACACCGAAAGTGAAAAAAACAGCCATTAATCACCTCCAGCTCACCTGTCCATCACATTGTGATTCTAATGCCTGATTTTTGCAGCTTACTTGTCAGTTCACTTTTAATGAGTAACCCCTCCCCCACACCCCGACTCATATAGATCAAGTAAGAAATTATATCAAGACGCTCAGGTTCTTGTGAGTTTTGTAGTTTCACCCAAGCGCGGTACTCTCTTTGTTATTTCGAGAAATGATTAGTAATCCAAATGCATGAACAATTTAAATTTGCAGCACTTTGTGATGATGTCACTAAATAAATATGTTTCCATATGGTGCAAGTTTCTATAGGTGAATGCTAACCCCAGTAGAACATGAACAGATCCTGTCGGTATATTTCCACACTGTAAAGGTGGAAAGTACCATGTGCATTCTGATCATCACATTCCAAGGATGAAATCAGAATACTCATGGGTTTGTTCACTAAATTGCGACTTTGGAGGTCGACTTTCATTTTGAGACTAAGTCAAATTCGCCACCTGGAACCTAAGTTAGAATCTTCCTTACTGAGAGTAATGGGAGGCAAATGATCAAAGCTATTTTTGAAACTAAGACAAATTCAGCACCATTACTTTCAATGGGGAAGATTCGAACCTGTAAGTCGATTGCCAAATTTGACTTTGTCTCAAGAAAAAGTCGAGTTCCAAGGTCAAATTTTAGTGGCTAGATTCATCAGTATTGTATAACCATAGATATCTTCAACTATCTCATACTGTTACATTGGATACAAGAAATGTAGTGTCAAAGAAGTACTAAAAGAATAGAACTATATATAACTATATATAGCCATATTTGTACCATTAATGTCCTTCAAAGCTGTAATGTTTTTGTTCCAACTGCTCAATAATAAATTGAAAAAATAGTGAGATGTGAAATGTATCAGTATATTATAGGCTTCGTAATATAATCATGAATACTTCATCTGGAATCACAAATCAAAGACATTGTTTTAAGAACAAAACATATTAGTGGCATGCTGAGATAACTGAGACATGTATACCAGGCCTTACAGAATGTGCAGACAAACATTCTAAATAAATATATCTATTAAGGTAAAAGCTTGATTTAAGATATTACATTTCAATAAAGAAGCCTCACAGGGGTCTGTTGAGGGTCTAGGACTCTTCTTCGCCGCATCTTCATCGCTGACAGTTCAGCGCGGCAGTTAGAACGCTGAACTGTCAGCAATGAAGTATAACGCGGCCGTTTCACCGCTGCTGCAGCTCTGTTAGAGCTGACAGTTCAGCGCTGAACTGTCAGCTCTTACAAATCTAAAAGTAAAACGAAAATACCCCCCCTAATAAATGATTCCCCCCCCAATAGTAACACTAAACACTAAACCCCAATACTAACACTAAAATTAACCCCAATACTAAAATTAACCCCCTAAACCCTAATACTAACCCCCGACCCCTAATACTAAAATTAACCCCCTAAACCCTAATACTAACCCTAATACTAACCCCCAACCCCTAATTCTAAATTTAACCCCCTAAACCCTAATACTAACCCTAATACTAACCCTAATACTAACCCCCGACCCATAATACTAAAATTAACCCCCTAAACCCTAATACTAACCCCCGACCCCTAATAGTAAAATTAACCCCTAACACTAAACACTAACACTAAACCCCAATACTAACACTAAAATTAACCCCAATACTAAAATGAACACCCTAAACCCTAATTCTAACCCCCTAAACCCTAATTCTATACAAACTAAAATTGGTAAAATACTTACCTTTAGCGATGAAATGTCCCGCGATGAAATCTCCAGCGACGATCTGTCTTGTGCTGTAGAGTAGGCGGTGAAGTGGCTGCGCGGAAGCAGCTGCGATGAAGAGTTCCATCCCCTCTGTTGACTAAAAGGAAATTAGGAAAAGAGATGAGGTGAGATGAACCTTCCATCTCACCATTTGAACGATACATTGGGTAGGTACACACCTGATGTGTTTCCCCAGTGTAAGTCTGGGCACAATGCATAGTTAAATTGGTGAGATTAAGTTTTCACCCTTAACTCATCTTTTAGTAAGTAGCCCCCATAGAATCAGTACTTGTTACAGTTTGCACGTACAGCTTAACATATGGTGTATAGATCATATTAGCAGAATTCCAAGCAAGGGCATAGATTAAGAGAATTGTGTGTATTTTTATTTTTTCCATTCTTATCACATTGTGGTACCATATAAAATTTAGTCCTGAGAATCCCTTGCTGTATTGTCACTTTATATAAACACTATTTTTACAGACTACATCTGTCATAAATTAAAATTTTGAAGTGGTAATTGACATCTTTTGTTTGATGTGCTATGTGGCAGAAATTTGGGATATGGTTATTTTCTATATAAAAAAAAAGAAGAAAAAAACTTTTTTTAAAAGTTATCAAAATTTTGGATTGCACAGAACTTTGAGGTCAACCAGAAAGACATATGCAGACTGAAACAAATACATGTCAAACTGTATCCTGTTTCAGCAGAAGCCACTGTACAAGTACATGAACTTGGATGAATTTGCAATGGTCAGAATGGGAGACTAGTCTAATGTGTTTTGTCAGCTTTCAAATGCCATTTTCATAACATAAGTCCAATGTTTGACTCTGCAGTCTGTGGCTCGTGGAAAAGCAATTAATCATAAAAATAAAACGATAAGAAACATGAAAATTCTATTAATGTTTGCGCAAAATTGTATAAGCCGGCAGGCAATTTGGAGGGTCATCTAATTAAAGAAAAAATGTTAGTTGATTATGATGTTAATCATAATATTTTAACCATTTTTATTCAAACTATTGGATGTTGCAGTAATGTAATGTTCATCTTTTCATGACAACGATTCAACACAAATAAGAAATCTGATATTGTCACCCGTACAGTCCAGTAAACATAACTTAAAATATGGCCACAAATGAAGCCTAGCTCAATTTTAACATTATAAAAATTGCTGGATTCTGTTTCAGATGGCAGTATTTGCACGCATATAAATAAACACAGTCAGAGACGTGCCGATAAAATCATTCTGGGGGATATTGAGCTATATAAAAGATATAAATGTATAGGTGTATCTTTCACTATTCCAGTTGGATGTAGCATATTTGCCAACAGTCATAAATTTGTCAGGACAGTCCCAGTTTTTTACGATCCTATCCATCATATTTGGGTCTGTCTCATTGCGTTTAAACCATATTTGTCTAACAGACATACACATTCTAAATGCAAATAACGGAGCTCCAGACACCCGGTATCATAGCCTCAGTTATGTGGGGTCACACAGTGCAGTATGACATCACATGGCATAGCATAACTCCTCCCTTTATGCACTGCCTATGACAGTGTTGGCAAGTATTAATAAGTGTTGCCACCTCAGCCATTTTCTTTTTTTTTTACCAGCCCCATATACGTTTTGCATCCTGCCTTTCAGTATTACAACAACATTATTTATTTGCATAACATTATCCTGTTAATGTGTTTGCAGATGTTTTAAATATGATTTAAAACATGCACATCAGGGATAAATCCACTCTGGAAATGGTTATATGCAAGCATAAGATTCTAAACCTGATTTTAATTGAGGAGAATGTTTATCTTCTGGATATTCACGGTTAATACAACTAATACCTCCCTGGGGGGTTTTGTGGATTCGGTGTCTATAGTCTTCTGTATCATTTTGTTTTATTTATTACTTAAGAATGTTTGTTTAGTGAATGGAGATTTCCTTTAAACACATAAAGAAAGCTATTGATGTGATAAATCTATCCTAGAAGAGGCATGCTAGGTTATATTAGCTATAAAATCAATTGACTAGTCAATTAGTGGAACCATGTTGATTAGTTCATCGATTTCTATCTGGTCACATATTGCTTCTACATACTGCAAGGCAGTCTGCAAAAATAATAGATGACCGGTAAAAAATGGCTGAGGTGGCAGCCTTTATTGTATTGCACTGTTGTTGATTTTTTTTTTTAAACATTTTATTTGATTTTAGTTTATGTTTACTTAAAATGAACAAACATGCATACAACCAACAAACTAATTAATATCAAAGGCAACAGGTGTCATGAATTATTATTATTTTTTTGGTACATCATACAAAAAATTGGGATTGTGCATACAAACATAAAACATTCCATTCCCATTATTATTGCAGAAATCCAGATACCCCTGTAATGTAGCTCCATACATTACTACCCTTCTCCGTTCAATCCCCAAAATAAACATCCATTCACACAACTTCACGCAACCCAACGTAAATACAAAAAAGAGAGTGAGACTAAGGCGTAGAGGGACCGCAGAATCAGAAATCCAAAATTAAGGCACTTGTGGCCGGTCAAGGTATTCCTTGCTATAGCCTATGTTGGTTTATAATATAGGTGCCATGAATTAATGTCTTAAGCCTGCTGAAGGCTAAAGTCTCTCCTGTTACTGTAAAAAAATTAAAACAATAAAAGAAACATAACAATATAAAATGACCTTGTCTCTTTTGTTGAGTACTTAAAGAGGTGTGTCCAGCTATACCACTCTATGCGGGTGCGGTTCTCCTTTTGAAGGCCTCAAACGACTCGTGCAATATGCAGACCTGAACATGTGACTAGTCTGTTTGCATTAGAGTAGGGTTTTGTAAGAATGTAGTGTTCATCCATTGCATATACTGAAAACCTTTCCAAATATTTTGCTGGGTTGCTCTATGAAGCGTTTTAATAAAGGGCTCCCATGTTTCACAGAATCTTTTCCCATCTTGTTCCCTGTTTTAAGAGCAGTTGTTCACTTCCAAAAATGACAAATTGTGCTTTTCCCAGAGATGTAAAGAGGGGAGATCTGCACCTAGACAGGATACCAAATGGCATTTCGATGTTAGTAGAACTGAGAACTCAAGCAACTGACCAGCTTATTTGGTGAATTAATCCGGAAATTATAATTGATAATGAAGTCTGGAGAGGATAAAACCAACTGAAACAGGGGCAAGCAGATCCTATTTATAAGGTTCCAAAAGGATTGTACTTTAGGACATAGCCACAAACTTACTCATTTACTTCCCTATTTAGGGCCTGTTGAATAACAAGTCCAGTGAACAACTTTTTAGGTTGTATATAATTGTATTTCCAAGTGTCCAGGGTAGCTTTCGTTTCCCATGAGTATACCTAAATCATTCAAGTGCTGTGCTACATTTTGAGTTTTTTTTTTCATTTTTTAGAATGTTGCTCTAACCTGATCATCTTTCGTTAGATGATTAAAAATGCCAACTACTGTTGGAACAGAATCAAGAGCATTATTTCTGAAAGAATATTTAAAGCCTGTATATTTGATAATAACAATATTTCCTGTAGAACCTTGGACAGGCTGGTTTTGAAGATGGCACACTTCAGGCAATGAGGAGTTTCTGATTTGCTAATTAATTCAGCATGCAACATAAGCTGACATATATATACAGGGCATTTCAGTCTTTCTTGGAATGGCTAAAAATGTATGAGTATGTATGTCAGGCTCAGAAATCTGAAATATCAGGCAATATAATCCTACAATTTCTTACATTTGCAATATAAATGTATTTTTCTAAATACACAAAAGGTTAGTTTTACATAGTCAGGTAGGGGACATATTATTGCTACAATTATAAAATAGATACATAATACATTAAAATCACTTACAAAACTAGCATTTAATAGATACCAATAATTAATACTAGCACAGTATGGGTTAGGAGAAGGTAGGAACACTATCATCTCATAAAAATATATTAACACGCCTACAACAAAAAACATCTAAAATGATTGACTAATTCTGCATTCTTTTTCATAACAATGTTATATCTCTCTGTACAGGTGACCTCACTCTCTAAAAAGTATACTGCATGAAAATGTTGACACAGAAGTTAATGCCAAAGTTCTTACCCAATATGTGAGACATATAGGACTCCTTATTTTATTTATGTTTGGTGTGTATAAAAGTTGTTCAGAGTATGAATTCTGTTAATATTGTTTTTTCTTCTCTTCATACCTAGTCTTTCATGTCCTAAGCATGTTTGTGTATAGCTGTAACTTCAATTCAATTAAATGCTAGAAATTGGTAGTATATGCATAATTTAATAATATAACAAAATACAATTTGTATAGATCATTTTGTAGACTTATATTAATCTTCGTGACATATGGGGGGGGGGTTGTATAAACATGGAACACACGCAGATTGCACCAAATATTAGTGCAATCGTAGTGTGCACCAATGTATAAAGCTGGAGTTATCTAAGCTGATTTAGGTTGTGTTGACATTCGTTGGGCTGGCGCAGCCAATATATAAAAAATCAGGGGTTAAATAGTGCATGATTGGTGTCGGGGAATCTCCGCCAAACATGGTGTGACTGAGGTCCCTTTCTCCCTCACTGAAAAGTGTTGGGAGTTATAAAAAAGCTCAATCGCTGTTATACATATCAAACAGCAATTGCACTTTTTGTTAAACTTCCGTCACTTTTCAGTGCGGGAGTTTTTATACATGTCCCCCATGGTGCTTTTGTCCTAAAATATGGAAGCACCATAACACCGTTTTTTGGTTTTGTCACTTGTCCCAATCACAAAGTGATCAGTAGCCAGGGACACAGTGGTAGAGACTGGATCAGGGTCTCAAGAGTTGAAAACTCGCGAGACCTTGCAACGTCACTCTTGATGTCGTGGCGGCATTGGCTGAACCCGGAAGTTTGGGCACCGCACATTTTAGCAAAATGTAGCAGGTGCTCACCTGTCAGTCAGAGGCCACTCAAAGGTGACAGGCAGGATCATGATAAGCTGTGAGGTTAAAGACGTTCTAAGTTGTGCTACCATCGTTTGGGTACCTGTAAATTAGAAGGGCATAGAATGAACAGGTTAAACTCTAAGACTGATTTCCTAACAAACTTTCATATTAAGAATATATATATATAAAATCTGTTTCAAATTCTAAGCTTAGCTTTTCTATTCAACATTCTCTATAATCAACATCTGATGTCAGGAACCTTTTAATGATTTTAATTTCTTTTTCTCATATTAGAACCACATCACTGCCTTTGCAGAGGTCACATGATGCCGAGAATGATGGCTTTTCTCTGCACTGGACATCCTCCCTCTTCACAGTCCACTCATCTCAACCGAGACATATTTGAAAGGAGCTGGAAGTACAAGCTACAGTATCTGGTCTATTTAATGATTTTTACAGTATCAAAAATATTGTCCGCATCTGACGGTTTGTTTTGTAATTATACCTTGTTTTTTTCCTTACTTTTTTCAGAAAACCATTGAAGATGTGTAAAAAAAAAAAAAATTATTAAAAAAATAAAAATGTGCACTGGTCGGTATGTACAATCCCTACAATTTTTGGTCCTTGGAGCTTTTTAATGAGCCATGTACAGTATTCTATAAAAATTTCACATTTTCAGTTGAGATTTTTAAGTCATTCACAGGTTGGTTTAAGCTAATTCAGCATGACATAAATCCATTTAGGACAATTTAGTATGTACAAGGAAAAAATAAAGAATTAAAACCTATTTATGTTATGTGCCGAATACTGTTTGCACATGGTATTTTGCTATATATTTCACTATGATTTTTATTTTATGTTATATCAAGACTGGTGCTTATGTTTTGAAGGGAAAATGCAAATTTATACTGTAATAATTAATGTATCATAATTAAAAATTTATTTATTTGGAATTCTGTCGTGTGTTGATTGAAGAGGCAACTTTTGTTTAATTTGTTGTTTACAAAATCTGTTCTTAAAGAACAACTGCAAACAATAACTTTTGTTAAGACCTTCGCGACAAAGGACGTGCCAGGCACGTCCTGGGAGAAACTCCCTTAACGACAAAGGACGTACCTGGCACGTCCTGCGGTCTCAATGTCGAGGCAATAGCCAGCACCGAAATTTCTATTTTGGAGCACCCACGATCGCCCCACGGAGTGATCGAGGGCGCCATATTGACGGAGCATGCTGCTCCGTCAATATGGCTAAGCCCTCTGCCGGTCTGAGCTTCGGAAGTGAAAGTAACTTCACTTCCGTTGCTCTGAATATGCTACTTGACTGCCCCTAGTGGTAGTTAAGTAGCATGGCAATGGAAAATATTTAAAATAAATATTTAATTAATTAAAAACAGGTTATATAGATAGATTAGCCTATAGGGTTAAAATTAAATAATTTTTAGCATAAGGGATAGGGTTAAAATTAAATTAAAATTAAAAAATATTAAGGGATATAATAAGAATTAGAGTTGGGGTTAAATTTAGTGTTAGTGTTAGGGTTAAATTTTGGGTTCGGGTTGGGGTCAAAAGGTCAATATAGGAAAAAACAAAAAACAGTATTTTTGGTTTTTGCCCCATAACTCGCAAAAAAATACCGAAAAATATGGAAACATGCATATTTTTGAACTCGGGACAACATTTAGAAACTATTTAGACGGGGTCTTTTTTAAAGATTTTATTTGTGTAAATTATGTTTTAGGTCAAAGTTAGAAAAAGTGTTTTTTTTTTAATTTTTCATCATATTTTATGATTTTTATTGTAGTAAATTATAAGATATGATGAACATGATTGTATCTAATGAAAGCCCTTCTTATGACGATAAAAACAACATATAATTTGTGTGGGTACTGTATGTGATAAAGAACAAAGCTAAACACAAACACCCTAGAAATGTCAAAACAGCCATTGTCACCAAGGGAAAGTCAAGGTGAAAATGTCTTGTCACTAAGGGGTTAAATGAAATGATTGCATTACTTGTAGACGTTTTAAAAAATAATTGTTTGTATGAACGTTTTCAAATAAATTATGTTATTGAGCTCATTTTGCTCCTTTCAACTCTATCAGGGAGCTGACATGTTGTTTAGAATCTTTGGTAAGAAGACGTCAGACGTCACTGAGTTAGAAAGATAGAGAAGTTTGAGATCTTTTTCTAGCTCAGCAATTAATGAATGATTTTTGCCGTTTACTTGCAGTTTATCTTTCAGTTTAGATATAGTAAATAATCCCCTTCTCAATAATGCTAGTAAATTCTTTCCTTACCATGAGGCCCAAAATTTTTTTTTAAAAATGGTACAAAATAAATAAATATTATTTGTTAGCTGATAACAGAACACACTCCATTTTCATGAGTGTACTTGAACTTTTAAAAACATCCAGCACTTATATAACACATACTTGCACGTTACAGCCAGTACTACAAACTCCTCCATTAATATTAACTATTTATGATCATTTATAACACACTGGTCACTATTCACTAAAACAGTGAACTGTGTTGAACTTACAAGGATTGCAAAAATCACCATAAAAATTACCTGACAAGCGTATTTTTCAAACCCAGCTATTCTGGGTTCACTGTTTAGTGAAAAGATCTCATGGGTTAAGATGAAGTGCTCTTTCACTGTGTAGCACTAAGATAGTACAATACTCTAGCTGTCTCTACACATGTTGTGAATTTTTCTTTGTTCAGAATAAAACAGAAAGAGACAAACGTAATGAGTGTTAAATTCGAATCCCTTGGCTATGGAAGGATCTTTGTCCATTTGTAATGAACCAAGTTTGCAATGTGCCATTCAAGAACAGCTCAGAAGACTATGAAACGGGCAATCTTTTTTCAGACACAAGGATCTGAGCTTTGCAATGAGCGATGGGGCTAACAGGACCTTTCCAGTTACCTGACACAAATCACAGTAAGTATGAGTCTTTATTGATCTCAGAGGGATCGGATAATCAGTAGCTGTTATTGTTGCTGCAATACTTTGTGACTGTCACTGCAGTAAAGTGGTCCGTGTAGGTTAGACGTAAGAAAGAAAGATGGTGACTGTAAAATCCGGTATACTTGGTTTTGGAAGTGTCTACTATTTTCCTTTTTTTATCATGTAATAAAATCTCTTTTGCCAGAAGGAGCAAGAAAAAAAGGGAATGCTGGTGTATTAAAGGAGAAACATGATCACTGACTTTTTATTTACATGATGTAGCCTTTTTCTGGGCTCAAATCAGTCTGGTAAAATGGCATAGCATGGCTAGTATTTAATTTATGGCAAGTAAAACATCCAAACAGTCTATTGTTATTATATGGTTAAAGGAGGTGGCCTCTCTCTTTGGCCAACGCTTGTTGTTTGTGTTAAATGAGGAAAGGGTTAATTACAATTTTTCACAAAGCTAGAGGGCAGTCTTCACTTGCAAGAATGACTTGGGTAAGCTTAATTAAGGTGTGACTAAATAATGCAAGCAACATTTTATTATAACTCTCTCAGGTGCAGAGATTCACAGTCAGAATAAGGTCCAGACTCCAGACAATGCAGCCAAGATTCATGGTCGGAGATAAGGGGTTAGATTCAATGTCCTCTGATAACACAAAAACTATGTTAAGTGGTAAATTAATGGGCAATTGAGATTCAATGCCCACCGCTAACACAGTTAACGGGTACGGTAAAATCATTACTGCACGTATTAAAATGATGCTATATCAACACTGAACTGTGCGGTAATTACTGCACACACAGTGATTCATTGAGTTGTAACCATTAAAGTGCAAAAAATCTTTTACATTTACATCTGTTAACTTAGCACCTCAAAAAACATTAGCTAAATGTGCTTAAAAAAAAGGGGGTTGGAAGGTGAAGTAGCGCTGGATTACAGATAAAATGAAATGAACATACAGAAAATGATAGTGTAATATGTATGTCACAAAATAGTATTATTAATTAGGGGAATGTCAGGCCTCAATAGATAATAGTTGTCCAGGTGTTCTGGATGTTGTGTCTGTGCAGAGAAGTGAGAAAGACACACAGAGTTGATGAAATAATAAAAGCCTCCTTTATTGGAGCAACTTACAAAATTGTAGTGCCCACAAACGGGCTAAAACAGCATATACAGGTCTGGAACAGTAATCCAAAGTAGGGTCAGCAGAGAAACGTCTTTCAAAATCAGCCAATGGCAGTCAGATGCATCCTTTGTCATTTGAAATCTGAGACCTACTTGACTGAGATTCAGTATGCGTCCATCCTCCACTGAGGACAGACACTTTAAGATAGCTCCGTCAGCTTTTTGATTTTAATGGCAGTGCGATTTTTTTTTAGAATAGGTGGATTTATTTTTATATGGCCAATTTCCCTGAGCCAAATATGAAGATCGAGGCACAGGACTGTGCAATTTCCTGCTGTTTAATTTTGCTATCCTTGTATGATCTGGATCCTTGGATGATCATATTGGCCTGGATTCAGTGCCAGACATTAAGTCTGCCCATTCCAAACAACAATTAAATGTATCTGCAGGAATAAATTGATCATATTCAGCATTCTTAAAATCTTCCAATGAAATGTACTAGTTGCAACTTATTCCTTTCCCTCTTGTCACCCTTATGATAATTTGATTAATACAGAATATTGACTTTATGTACCCGCCATTTGCCTTTTTTACTATATGTTTGCATTGCGATGCTTTATCTTTATGATTGCCATGATTCATATCATTATTCGATACTGGATTTAATATATTGTTATGGGAATGTAGCATTTATAGCAGGCCCATTGTTTATAGAAGCTACTCCTTTTTCGATTGTTTCTGGGGAATAAATATGGACTTTACGGATCACCGTGTGTGATTTCATTTATCATACACACCCTCTCCTGCGTACCATTACTGAACTGAAAAGCACACCCAGTTTGCTTTGTTCCGTGGAATGTTACTTTATAAAGTGTTTAGTCCCAACATGACTCTTAAAGAAGCACAGAACATGTGCAAGAACATTTGTGCTCATAAGTGTATATGACTAATTTGTTTTAGTTATTGTTACAGTAATCCACAACTGGAAGAGCATTAAACGCAGACTAGTATTATTGTAATATGTAAGAAAATATGTAAAGGGTAAGATTTTAGGGTAGGAAGAAAATTAAAGGAATTATTAAAGGCAGTGAACTTTAATGTCAGTCACATGATAATATTAGATATGATTTTAACATTCGTTCTCACGTCACCAGACTTATTTGAATATCATATGAGCCATAGAGATCCATTTTTACACTGTTTTTATAGACTTTTCAAAAGTGGAGCCCAACCATTTTTGGGGTGCAATAAAGACCTTGCTTATCCACTTTAATAAACTCTTATTCTTATCGTGACTAGAATGGAGTCTAGCCAAGAGAGGAGCAAAGCATGAAGAGCTGCTTGGATTATATGAATGAACTACAGTCAGGGCTAGATGCTCTAGTTGCTAACACTCATGTTTTTAGGTGGGGTATGTCCTCTAAAACTTGGGATATCCCACAAAAATTGTTGTCCATGATTTATTCCATGTTTTAAACAGTAAACAGAAAAAAAAAATAGTTAACGCGTTTCACTGCTAAAGTGTGCTTATTTGTAAGCCAAAACCCCACATGTAATGGTGATGTAGGAAGATGATTTAGGATGTAATTATACTATCAAGAGTTGGAATTCTTTTTCAGTGACACTAAAGTTCAAATCTCACTATGTGTCCTCTGTATATGTTTTTTGTGGGTCATAAATTGTAAATTATGTATATAAAAAAAATCAGACATGACTTTTGTAAACTAAACTACCTGCATTTTTCTTCAACAGAGATATGTTTTGAGCATTGTACAACAAAGACAAATACAAATATGAAATTACAACTAGTCAGTGGCCTTCTAGCATTTACAGTGATATATCTGGGAGATAAAAGGCTTTAAAGTAAAACAGATGGTTGGTTGACAAAATTTTAATTGCATTTTTTCCCCCTTGAGTTCAAAATTTAAATATTATATCGAAACGCACATTAAGATCTTTCGTTACGGGGACACATTAACAAGCACTAACAAACATATGGCTTTAACGTTTTTTATTCAAACTCTATCAGATCACTGTTTCTAGGCCTTTTTATTTCAAAAATGAATAAGACATATGGAGAAAGCAGCTGGGCTTTATATGAAAGATGTTTTCATAGTCATGTATATTATGGGTAGGACATGAAAACTGAAATCACATTAAATTACTATTTTCATCTATATTTTATTTAAAATTTGCATTTACACTGCTTTTCCCTAGAAACGTAAAATTAGGGGCTGCTGTAGCTCTTACTTTTCTTTTTTTTGGGTAGTCTATTGTTTTCCCAATGTTCTGCCTGATTTTATAAATGGTAAGAACAAGCTAGTATGCTTGTCTGTAGAGTTAGCACATATACACGCCAACATAATGAAAGTAGAGGATGCAAGATGAATATTATAATGCAAGGATCCATGGATAACAGCACTCGGCACCCGAAATGCAAAGATCAAGCATGAGTTTCTGTTTATTTACCATTAAAAATATCTTAACACTGAATTTATTTAATACCTCAATTACACACTACAGTTATCATCAATCCATATGTTCTCCACCTCTTACCTATATAAGAGAAGGTGCTAAGCATGAAGTATTAGCTTTAGGTTCTATTATTTGGCTTTGTTGATGTCCTAATATGCATTGAAGTAACAAGAACCACAGCGCTGGGAAGGCTGCACCCTCATATTGTGACTGCAAGGTAGGGAAGGCGTGTGCGGCACTGGCACAGACCTCTGCCAGTTCTCCCTGTCAGTCTGATGTGGTTTGTCCATAAAATATGCAGAGGGCGCCACTTCACACAGTCAGCCTGCCAGCTGCCAAGATTTACCTCCATCTACCTACCGGTGTCTTGGACACAGACGAATTCCTTTTGTGCATGTGCGGCAATTTGCACATGCGCAGTAGCACTACCAGCTTCAGTGACAGTGCGCTGACACTCTGACCTACCAAGCTCCACCCCTACCATCCAGATTCACCGGGGGGGGAGGGGCTGGTTGGGCGATATATAAACCTGAGCACATTGTGACTAAAATTTGACATATTTTCTAATAAATATGGCATGCTTGCAAATATTTTTCTCTCCTTTTTTTATTAGGAATCTCTTTTTTTTATTTTTACAAAACATTTGTAAAAACCTTTACTGTGAGCAATAATAATTACAAAATTACAGCACAACCTGAAAAATACACGGGGTATAAAGCTAGAAATATTCACAAATTGAATTGCTATTTATTTATTTCCCACTGCGCTGCTTTATTACATGACCACCTCCATGACTGTAGCTCAGCCATAGTATATTTAATTATCATTTTCATATCTCAAATACACATCATTGTAAATCCACTCAACTCTACAGCACTGAATGACATGTAGAATAACATCTAGTATTACGTAGTACAAGAGGATTCTTATTTCTATTAATTTTCGGAGACACTTGCCTGTTTGTGTGAACCAGCATGGTTCTGATTTGGTTTTGTCTGAGTCCTTTTCGAATCACATCCAACATTAGACCCAAAGTAACTTGACTTCCAAAAGGCACCGGATCTTTTCCTGTGTCAGGTATCTCTCTCAACTGGCTATGGGATGAGCTGATATGTCTTGCTGTTGATTGATTTTTCTGTAATCATAAAAGAACAGAACAATATTTTAGGGGAATCGTCATATTGTGGGATATCTGAGGAGTCATTTGGTGGAACAGCTCCTCATCTGGTAGAGTGGAATGGCTCCTCATCTGGTAAAATGGAATGGCTCCTCATCAGGTAGAGTGGATTGGCTCCTCATCAGGTTGGTCAAATTTAAAGTCTATACTTCCTTTGGCAATGGAGAGAGGGAACTAAGTGAGGGATTACTTGACAGATATGGGAACAAGTCCCAATAGTATTAAACTCTGTCATGTTGTTATTAAATATAAACAAACTAATAGGCTGCCACCTGGAATGTGATCGCATTTATAATATCTTACTGTACATTGTAGGTCATCATTAAGGATAGCTTCATATTGATGCATTAAACTTGATGGGTGACCAGCTCTCTGTCTTTGAGCTGTAGCTAGCTCTTTCTGTGCCAGAAGCAAGAGTAGAAAATTGCTCCCCACTCAATATACTTTCATAGATGCTATTTTTCATCAAATGAAAGAAGGTACATAAATAATGAGAAGATAAAAGATTAAAGTAACAGATCCTTCCATTAAATAGGTGGATAGATAATGAGGGTGATACTGTATAAGTCCCATTTGAGCCAGATATAGAAGCTTCTATTAGTTTATAGCTAGCCAGGGTGCTATAGCATAGCTCCCGTTAGTGCATAATTATCTGGACATAGATTGTGGTATTATGAAGCTCCCTTCATCGTGTCTAGGACAGTTTGTCGCGGCCGTTTCACCTCTGAGAGTTTAGCGAGGCAGTTTCAGTGCTGAACTGTCAGTGCTTACAATCACAGTAAACCCCCCAAAAAATTAAGCCCTCAAAAGTTACCCAGAACAACCATACTAACACCCTAATACTAACCCCCGAACCCAAACACTAATACCCCTAATACTAACACTAATACCTCTAATGCTAACGCTAACCCCTGCGCCCTAACACTAACCCCAAATACTAACACTAACTCCTAATCCCTAATACTAATAATACTCACCTTGTACGCAATGAACTGTCCCACAATGAACTCTCTGCACTGACCTCTCGCATGATGAACTGGCCATTGTGCGAGATGACGCGGTGAAGTGGCTGCGTTTAAGCAGCCATGAAAAACCGTCCCTATCCCCCCTTCATCATGTAGCTAACCAGATATTAATAGTGGTGCAACAGACCTCCCATGAGTATAGTTAGCAAGACATAGTAGTGAGTCCCAAACCAGCTGAGTAAGCCCAAGAAGGTATGCAACTGGGAGGGAGGCTCACATTCATTTTTTTTTTTTTATTAAAACATATTATGGGAGCCTTTTGGGTGGCTGGGCATCATAGAACCTGATGTGTACAGCCAACATCTTCAACAGATGACTATAATTCCTGAGGCTCACCCAGACATACTGCTCACAAGATGCTATATCTCAAGTTTGCATGCTATCATCAGTGCATCCCATCATTTGCATGAACTCGAGAAGAGTGCCTTAGTCACCTCTCCCTCGCTATTGCTCTGCCTTGCCTCAGGTGTTAAGGCTGGTTGAGATCACAGTTGAAGATATGTTAAGAGATTTTAAATGGTTTCACATTTCTGGTAGAAGTCTGTTTGTTTGTTTATACTTCATTGATGGCTATTATACCAGGTTCCAGAACCCCTGACACAGAGGGATGAAAGCCAGCACATGGATCTGTATTAGCCCACGTTCGACCGTCAGGATTCTGGGAATGTTATGACAAAATATAGTGATACTTTTAAAGTCCAGCTGTACGAGTTATGTATAGAACATCCTACCTTTCCACTCCTTGTCTGAGTTCTCAAGGAATAGGAATAATTATGAAATGGCATTTTCAGAGGTTGTGGATGAAAGGCAGGAAAAGCCCAAACAGCCTACAATAACAGAAAGAATAGGTTATAATACATTATACTTTGCAAATGTTTGCAAATAAGTATCTATAAAAAAGCCATTCATTGGAAAAATGTCAGTATATTTAATGGACTTTGTGAGGGACAACTTAATGATGTTCTATGGACATTCAGTGGTGTCCATCTAATGATACTTTGCCTCTCCCTGGTTTGGTCCGCCATCGATTGGATAACACTGGTCTAGATGATTCTCCTCAGAGTTTCCCAACCAGAGTGCATTGAAGTAAATATGTATGTAAAGAACTACATCTCCATTGAAGCACCAACACTGGGCGCTAGTATAGTTGATTTAAAGCAGACCAGTTACTCACACAGTAACAGTGAGTCAGGCTTCACGTCCCTTAATGGTCTGGCTATCTGACTTTAGGAATGAGGGAGATGGCAGTTCCAATCCCATGATTCCCAATATTCAATGCAGAGGAATGAGAAAGCCAGAAAAGCTTTAATTTAATGACAATACGCAGTATTTTATTTTTTTCTGTGTATTCTGTAATTTATTTATTTTGGAAAATAATATACCAGTTTATCTTTAACACCAATATATATCCTCTGATTTTGGAACTATCTTAAGCCATATTAGATTCAGGGAACGTGGTCTGGGGAAACCATAGGATTTGCCCTACTCTTAAAAAGGTCAAAAGCGCTGAACTTGCCCCTAATTTGACTGGAACAGCCGAATTTCAGGCTTCTCAGCTTGCCAGTTAATAACTGGCGAATTTTACCTAAGAGTGATGACGATTAATAAAAATAAATAAAAAAATAAAAAATGTACAAATATAATGTATTACAGTTATATATTATACTAATATATAACATTAACATTTTTTTTTATTTTCTTGACATTTGTAATGTCATTCTTCTTATTCTTCATTCTTATTTATTTTCATATAATGTATTAAGATTTTATTTTAAGTTTATGATTTTTTGTTTTTATTCTATTAAACATTGGACCATTTCGGGAGAGCTTAGGCTATTTCTGCAATATCCGAAATTCCCCTGTTGCCTTCTATGGGAGCACTGTGACTATTTTTGCTCCAAAAATTGAGCCAAAATAGCATGTGGGAAAGTTTGCAGACATTATTTTCCCATTTAGTAATTCTAGTGCACACATCTGGCTTATTTATATTCTGACCAGAATTCGATCAGTCTTTTTACTGTGCACATCACATTGTCTATAAAACCTAGTTAATATGTGTCTGACAGCTGCAAAAAAAAAAAAAAAAGACATATTTACATTTTGTTACATTTGACATTAAATGTGGAATTGTAGTCAGCATACTGGAATATAATAATATAGAATTTCAGTTTGCATAAAATATTCCAAAACACTGCATCTATTTAGTGTTTTGGCTGTTTTATCATCTGAATTTCTATGATTCACAAACATCTAAGTGCAGATCCAAATCATTTGCATTGTGTTAGCAACATAAAACAATTTATTGAAATGAATTAATAGGTTAAATACTAGCACCCTGTTCTGCGTTTTAAATTTCATGTAAAAAATAAAATAACTCATGTGTATACAATTGGATGTGATTGTTCTGTGTATGTATATTTCCAGAAATGAATAATAAACTACAAGTGAGAAATTAACAATTGTTTATAGTTAGTTGTATTTGATTATTTGTGTTTTTATGTGATTAAAAAACGAATAAAAGATGTTGGTTATGATCATGTCCTTTATAAATCAAAGTGTATTAGTTTAATTCCTTAATGCCTGTAATATTAGGGCAACATTACATTTCTGTATGAATATTAATTGAACAATATTTTAAAACTGATAAATAATGTGTGCTACTACTGAACTAAAATGATTGAAGTCATTAATTTTATTAACATGTCTTTATGCATCAAATTTGTCCTTTGTAAATATTCTTAATTATGTTATTTACCTCTTTAGCTTAAATGGAATACTCTAATTACTCAATAATTGCAATAATTATCAGTCATTATGATAAGAATATCATGATTGGTTATCAGTGTTGCAGCTTTGAATTATGATAGTCAAGGAACACATTGCTCAGGCAGGAATCTAGTAAAATCAAAAATGCTACAAGTATTAAGTATGCAATTATACTATTATAAAGTATATCACTTTATTCATTACAAAAATTAGATCAAACCTTAGTGACCAAAGCTGTTTTTACATCTCTGCGGTGTTTGTGTTGAGCTTTGATTTTTCTTATTCTTGTTTAACATATTATGTTCCCAGCGCCATATGAAGGGGTTTCTTAAGATAACACACTGAGCAAAAATGGGATACATTACCACCCTCTGCTAGGAGATGTCACACACAGTGCTCCAGAGCTACCTGGTACATATGCTTAAAAGGGGGAGGAGCAGGCAGTCTCACCTTGTGCTGCCACTAACTTCAGTCCTCTCCCTGGAATAGAGGAGGCAAGGTTTGTGTGTGTCACCCCAAATGTCAGTACCAGTGATTGCTTCTAAGGATCAAGAACCCCTTATTCTATAAGAGTGCTTTAATGAATACCACTTAAGTAAAACAGGGCTAAACATTCTGGTTTCTTAACTCCCGTCCCTGTGTAATGGGGGAACTCCCTATGAAGCAAAAACAATTAACTAAATACTGGAACTCCACTCATTATATAGTGCATGTCTCTCTATCAATACACAACCGAATTAAAGTTCCATGTACAGGTTCAAATATAATATGTTATGTGAAAACAAATATAAAGACCAATCTGCATATGTCATTAGTGAAACTGTAAATTACCTTATGTTATCTGGAGAAAGAAAAAGATTTAAACAGAACAAGTTTTGTTCAAATGAATTAAGTGTTTTTTACCGTTTTATGTATCTTTTTCACATACAGATAATGCATATATTTGCTTTATCATATCAGTTTCATGTGGGATAAATAATCCATCAATAACTATGTTATACGGAATTCATTTATTTTCTTTTATGGTCATAAATTCCACATCTTACCTGAGAATGTAAATTATTTTCTTTCTCTGATGAGGGAAATACTCTTACTAATCCTGATTTCTCTTCGGATGACCCAACCTTTGACGGGTCCTGGTGGTTTTGACTCCATACAAATTTCTCCCTTTCTGCCTTGGATGCCTTGTTCATTGTAATGACTGGGCTGATGGAAATGGGCATCTGACGACATTTCGAACTAAATCTCTGCACCGGCCCTTCAAATCTTTTCCCTTTACCACTAGGGCTTTTAATTAAAGAGTTGTTGTGCCCACATGTAATGAGGTTGGTCTGTTGCTTTGGCCTACCATTATAAAGCTGTAATATACATGTCTGAATGTGGCCATGGAAAGAAGACCTAGCCACACTCTGTGATGGAGTCGCCGATGGCTTCCGTGTACTTTGGTCTCTTAGTTTTGCTATTGCATTTTTGTAATTTTCAATCAAATCTGTACTTACGCCACCATCTTCATTGTCATAACTGGCATTTTTAGCCTTCTGGATAACAGGCACAGTGGGGCCAGAAGTTTTATAAACATTTTCTTTAATATCACATGGTTCCATGGGAGTGTTGACCTTCTCTTCAGAACTATTAAGAGTTCTAGTCATCTCATGTCTACAGAATGAATCATTCTGTGTAATGCATATGAGTTTCTTAACCCTACCATTCTCAGAGGCATGATCTTTTTCCTTATTCATGGCAGTATATTTTATAATTGGCGTTCCTGTCGTAGTAGTAAGTATTTTAGATCTGTCCTCTCCTTGGTGGTTCGTGCTTTTCCGTGAATGAACATCATCTATGTTACTGATGGAGTCAACATTCTGATCTGTTTTTTGCAGAGGTTGTGCTGTCTTCAGATATAAATGGGGTGATATTACAATACTGTTTTTCTTAAGGTATTTACATTTCCATTTGAATGAATGCGAGGTGAAGGTTTCATCTTGGAAGTCATGCACAAAAGAGAATAATAAAAAAAAAAGAGTATTAGGCAGATTTTATAATAAGAGTAGAAGAAGAAATGAAGGTAGAGAAATTGTGGCTAAATAAAGTCGTATATTGTGTATTTACCTTTAACGTCTTTGGTCAGATATTCCTCCAATTTGGGATGGAGGAATGTCTGCCCTCTGAGAAAGCTATGTGGATCAAAGAATGCTCAATAGAGTATTTTATTTGTAGTATTTCATTAAAGCATTTTTATATACAATGTCTACTCTTAATGCAATCTTTAAATGGGCATATATATATATATATATTTTTTTTCTGCCTGCAGTTGCCCTTTAAGTGACTATGTACAGTGTGCTTTAATTGACAAGCAAATAAATAACAGCATATTAAAAAAAAATGTAAAAAAATGGCATAACAACTGAGAAGGGGCTGGTGACTGTAGCTTTCCCAGTAGGTCGCCTTCCATGGGGCCGGTGGATGCCATCTTTAAGAATTTGGCCATGGCGGCCGCTTTAAGAATTCGGTCACAGCAGCCGCTTTAAGACTGCATACTCCACCCTGCCAGACTGTCGGAGCACCAGATGTTAAGTGACATCCTATGCTCTGACTCAGTCTTATCTATAAATAATACACTCTTCAAGTATGCTTTGAAATACATGGTTTTCCCTTTTATGAACAAGAAAATAATGTTATGCTATGGGGCTGGTATAATGACGCAATGCTATGGGGCTGATATACAATTATTTACAGGGCTGGTTTTTATGCCCAGTCTGGCACTGACTAATTAAGTAACTCCACCTAACCCTAAAAGTAACCCCTAACTCCAAATCCTAACACTAACCCTGAACCCGAATACTAACTCTAAAACTATCCCTATTACTAACCCCTGACCCTAACACCCTAATATTTATGTTTATTTATTTAGAAAGTGTTTTACCAGGAAGACTACACTAAGATTTCTCTTGTTTTCAAGTATGTCCTGGGGACCCAGTCCAGAATGGATTTACATAGAGTTACACATTTAACAGTAAATTAAGAATACATACGTACATATATTTAAACAAGTTGGAAGGAGAGCATACAGGCTAAATCATTATTAATACAAAAAAGGAAAAACATGTACAATATACAAAGGAGTTTGTAAACTAATAACAGGTACAATCTGTTTGGAGGATTTTGGAGACACTCATTTTCAGGGATTCTAGACTAGAGGATGATTTGGCATAATTCATCCACATATGAGGATCTCTGAAAGAGAACGCACCTTGACCTGCTTCCTTTTTGAAGTGAGGGGTCACAAGTGAAGGGTTGGTGCAGGATCTGAGAATGTAGGACGTGCAGGGAGTAAGAGTGTGCATGCTGCTCAGGTAGGGGGGGGAGCTTTCCAGAGAAGTTGTTATGCACTAAGCAGAAATACTCACCCTAAACAAGCTCCAACACTAACCTGTGGTCCCTAAAACTAGCAATGAACTGTCAGGTGCTCAATGTCCCATGATTAAGCAGCTGGGAAGTACTATCTCATTCTGGTAACAAGATACCATGTCATTTTGAAATAACAAGTAGAGTAAGAAATACTCCAGGAAGATTTAGGCTGACACACACACACACACACACACACACACACACACACACACTTTTTTTTATAACACTAATTTTGCAATATAATTACTTGTAATAGAGCACAATGGAGAAAATATAGCCGTATCTACGAACAATGCAGAAGATTGATGTTTTTGCTTCAAACGCTTAGAAGAGTAATTAAACATCAGAGGAAACTCTTTGCCAGTTCCTTAATGAAAATGCAAATTAATAGGCTAATTTTTGTAGCAGATTAGTACGATAAATTACTCTAAGCTTCCCTAAAGGCTAAAATAGTAATAATGAAAAGAAGTTACAACAATATTATTATTCCCTGTTCTCAGATTTAGAGGATGAATAACCCCAAAGTAAGGACTACTTACCAGTATAGAGATGTTGATATGACATTTCACCGCGGTCATAGAACAAATGTGTGTAGTCAGGAGGTGAGATGTACCACGCTTGTCAACATTGTCTTTGGCAGTCTCAGAATGGAAAGGGATATCACATGGTCTTGGTTTGCCATATACCACTGAGCTCCAGGCTACGCAGTACAGATACTGGGTATCTGGAGCTCATATCTACTCATTAAAGCTGTGTATGTCTTTTGGTTTTGTTTTTGATTTCCCTATGGCTCAGCTTAACTGAACTCTCAATGTCTACTCAAGTTCACATTATCTTTTTTTTTCTTCTATTAGTAACATCATTTATGTCTAAGGCCCCTCACATGTGGTGACAGCATTTTCCTAAAATTAAAATACCTTTTATGAAGTATTACTATATTTCTGTTCTTAAATTCCAATGATTCCATTCCTCAAAATACATGTAAAAAATGGGCATTGCTGTGTTGCTAAGATTATATTAACCCCTTAAAAACATATGGTGCTCTTTTCCTTGTGGAAATCCTGAAGTTCTGGAACGGCGCGTTTGGTTAAATGTCACGGGCACGCCCAGTGGGCATCTGTTACATTTTCCCTGACAGACTGAGACCACTCAAAGTGATGTCATCTGACTGGTGGGATCCCATTGCAGTCTCCTGAAGCCAGGTCTGCAGCCGTGATGAGCTGTTTAACAGAGGATCTCTATGCCATCCTAAGGGTGTTTGAACCATATAGAATAGGCCGGTGTTCTACCACAGTCCGGAAAGTCCGAAGTGAACTGGAGTTCCTAGACTTTGTGGTAGAACACCGGCATAAAATGCGGGGAAAGGTTAAACAGTTATTATTAAGGCATTTTATCTAAATCAGGCAATAAGTTGAAGAGTTTTGTCGTCATAAAACTTCCTTTCACACAAGAGGCAAGAAGAGTCAGGTTGATACCTTTATTGGCTAACAGAGTAGGTTTAGAGTGCATGCCTATGTTTTAGAATGTTCACACAAGGTCAACCATTGAAAATAAGGCACTGTCCTGTGATAATGATCTGTACAATAAATGATTATTATTTAAAATCAGAATTTTATTTACTGCTCCCTTCCAAAACACTTTTATTACCATAAGATTAAAAAAAAAAAACATTTCAGAGATTTTTGAAGCAATTCTAAGTTAACATTGACACTTAAATTGTCAGGAGAAGTCACTTGTCTGGGCAGCACTCCTGATCAAATAATGATTCTTAGCATTTTTTGTTGGATATATACAGAATGAGTTAAAAGTCAAGTGGTATGTACTGTACAATCATGAAATGTAATTATAGCTTTCATTACTGTTGCTTAGCAATACGGTAATGTTTCCCTACAGTCTATCAAATTCCTTCCTCTATTTCCTCATCCTTGGATTTATTTTTTCCTTCCTCGTCACATTCCACAGCAACTTTCATTTCTTCTGTCCCAGTTATATAAAGTCCTGTCTATATTTACCCTTTTTATTTTATTGGTATCCTCCTCTTAGCTTTTAAAGTGTCTCCATCAACTAAGTAGAGTTTATAGTGACAGTGGAGCATAACAATAGTCTCTACATTATTCATCGAATAAGAAGTAGAATTGGAAGAAAATGTGCAGATTGCTTGAACAACATGTTTTAAATGTGTGTATGCAGTCTCCTATTTGTAATGTCATCATGCAAACGCATATGCAAATTAATTATTCTTTATAGAAGTCTATTTGCATACAGCAAGGACAAAGTGTAGTGTGGAGCATTGTTTGATTAGCACTAATGTGCAGTGTGGTGCAGTGTGTGATTAGCACTTTTGTGCAATATGGCACAGTGTGGGATTAGCACTAATGTGCAATATGGTGCAGTGTGTGATTTGCACAAAAGTGCAATGTGGTGCAATGTTCCCCCCCGTCTCAGGGGGTGTACTGCACATTGGCAGGAAGTTTATTCTGTACATTTGGTTTAGGCGTTTTGCTATGGTGATGGTGTGCAGTTGGCAGTGTTCCATGCAAAAGTGGCAGGGCTGACAGAGCTATATGCTGGTTGGTGCATCTCAGGAGGTGAGATTGTGATATTCTATGGTGATATGTTTACACTGCACATTGATTAGGGAGAATGTTTTGGCGGGGCATGGAGTAATGTTTGGTTGTGGGGCACAGTTAGGTGAGGTGCATGTTACTGGTACTGTGGTGTAGGCAGTGGCCACTGGTAGACCATTCTGTATGAGAGATTCTGTATGGGCTTTTGAATGATACTGGATTTTGTGCAGCATATTTTATTGTTATTTATGGCTTAGGATGTATTAAAAGATATATATATATTTAAAATAAGGTGACAATTTTTGTACAATGCAGTATAGTACTGAACCCATTTATAGCGCCTGTGAAATATTATGTAATATAATACTGAACCCATTTATAGTGACAGTGCAATATTATGCAATATAATACTGAAACCATTTATAGCACCTGAGAAATATTATGCAATATAATACTGAACCCATTTATAGTGTCAGTGCAATATTATGCAATATAATACTAAAACCATTTATAGTGTCAGTGCAATATTATGCAATATAATACTGAAACCATTTATAGCACCTGTGAAATATTATGCAATATAATACTGAACCCATGTATAGCACCTGTGAAATATTATGCAATATAATACTGAAACCATTTATAGTATCAGTGCAATATTATGCAATATAATACTGAAACCATTTATAGTGTCAGTGCAATATTATGCAATATAATACTGAAACCATTTATAGCGCCAGTGCAATATTATTATGGTTGATGTCAAACCAACCAGTGAAAATCTCACATGTGCATGAAGCGCTAAGGATGGTAAGATAGGGGTCCTGCTTGCCCTGGGTGATATAATAAAAGGGAGAAAGCGTGTACTTATCTTTCTCGTTCTTCTGGTTAGAAGAGGTACAGGTCAATACAGTGAAAGAATGTTTGCGTGTACAGAATAGGTCTAAAACTATCCTGAATATAAAAATAGAGACCAATAGGAATAGAAGCAGGTAGAAATTATACAGACTACTCTGTATTCACATTGCACATGCACTTTATGTGATCTTTCTCCTTTAATATTTTTCTACACTTCACACTGGAAACTCCCTGGAGGTAACAGTGTCCCTTTAATAATTTACCTTTTGATCTTTAATGCAGTCCTGTTCGTGTAGGTTTTATATCTATACAGACCTTTTCTGCTTCTTGCTGTCTTGTCAAGCTCTGGTATCTGGCTATGTGTTGATCAAAGCAGACAAAAACAGCAAGGAAGTTGTGTGTTAATGTGAGTCAAGGGTATTAAGTTCCATAGTTCTTTGTTCACTATGCCTTCACTATAGGATTCTTGTATCTCTACTACTAGAGGAGAAGAACATTCAGGAATACACGTATGAAGAGGATACAATTACGCAATGCCCCAAGCAGGACCGGCCTTAAGTGTTCCAGCGGCCTGTTCTGGCCTCCCCCATGGCGCCCCCCCTCCCACTCATGCCTGTCTCTTTCCTGTCCCTCCATGTATGTGTCTCTCCCTTCCCTTCCCATGTTTGTCCCTTTCTTCTTCCTTGCCATGTCTGTCTCTCTCCAACTCCCTCATATCTGTTCTCTCTCTCCCCCCTCCTCCCCATATCTGTTCTCTCTCTCCCCATATCTGTTCTCTCTCTCCCCATATCTGTTCTCTCTCTCCCCATATCTGTTCTCTCTCCCCCTCCTCATATCTGTTCTCTCTCCCCCTCCTCATATCTGTTCTCTCTCCCCCTCCTCATATCTGTTCTCTCTCCCCCTCCTCATATCTGTTCTCTCTCCCCCTCCTCATATCTGTTCTATCTCCCCCTCCGTTCTCTTCTCTCCCCCTCCTCTGTTCTCCTCTCTCTCTCCACCTTCTTCTGTTCTCTCTCTCCCCCTCCCTCTGTTCTCTCTCCTCCCCCTTCCTCTGTTCGCTTTCCCCCTTCCTCTGTTCTCTCTTTCCACCCCCTTTCTCTGTTATCTCCCCCCTTCCACTATTCTCTCTCTCCCTCCTCCCTCTGTTCTCCCTCCCCCTCCCATTCTTACTTATGGTGAGGGGGCAATGCTCACCAGGTGAGAGGTGTAACTCTGCATCATCACTAAGCATGGGGAGCACGAGCAGCACTTACTTATGCTGCCTGTGGCTCCCAGTGAGGCAGACGCCGCTCTGCTTCACAGAGTGGGGGCAGAGCTACACCTCTGGTGAGGGGGGATATATTGATCTCCCCATCCAGTGCTCTATTGGCAAACTTTTCTTTTTTTTTGTGGTGCCCCCTGGGGTGTTACGCCCTGTGCGCTTGCACAGCTTGCACTCCCTTAAGGCCAGCCCTGGCCCCAGGTCTGGGAAACCTATGATCTCGTGTTTAGTTTGTAGACGAATTTGAGGTAGATGAGATCTAATGATGGTGGCATTGATCTGTCTGACTTTCATACAGTGTCTGCTAATACAAAGAGTGAAGGTTCTGCTATCTGACATCATACATGGGTGTCCTCAATCTCTTCCACAGCAGTGCCATAAGGAGTATAGCTGAAAGATCTGTGCTGCTCCCAGTGCCAGACCTCCAGACAGCTTCCCTAATCCACAGAAGGGATTTTTTCTTGTATTCTAGTAGTGAAGTAGACATTATACATGCACAGTGGCCATTTTATCCTGTCACAAATACATGTGTATTACTATAAATTAAAATCAGATATGTATTAACACCAGAGCTGAATCCCATGATCCTTTATTTACTACTAGGTGAATGTGTTACCAAATGCAATGACATAAAATGAATCAATATATCGCAGGCTTCACTTTGACATATCACTAAAGCTTATCATGTGGTGCAAGTCTCATTTAAAAATGATATACTAAAGAAGAATTACTTCAACTTACCATCCTCTTTATCAGAAGAAGATTCCCAGCCTTGGATTTGATAATGTCCCAGTTGAAATCTGTAAATTACAAACATCATGGAATCATTGTTTCATCTATCTCCAGAAGGATACTGATACTTTGGAGAAAGTTCAGAGGAGGGCTACTAAATTGGTTCATGGGTTGAAGGATAAAACTATCAGGAAAGGTTAAAGCATCGGAACATCCTAACATGTACAGCTTGGAAGAAAGACATAAGAGGGAGCATAGGATAGAAACATTTAAACACATAAAGGGAATCAACACATAAAGGAAAAGATTATATTTAAAAAAAGAAAAACTACCACAACTAGAAGACATAGTCTTAAATTAGAGGGGCAACGATTTAAAAGTAATATCAGGAAGTATTACTTTACTGAGAGGGTAGTGGATGTATGGAATAGCCTTCCAGCGGAAAGGTAGTAAACACAGTGAAGGAGTTTAAGCATGTGTGGGATAGACACAAGGCTATCCAAGATATAAGATAGGGAACTGGGGACTAACAAAAGTATTTAGAAAATTGGGCAGACTAGATGGGACGAATGCTTCTTATCTGCCGACACATTCTATATTTCTATCTGGATAGTAAAATATACTTTTAAGATATATTTGCACTTAGCTTTATAGCAGGAGAGAAAATCACATCTTACTTAGGATGTATCTTGTCATTTTTTACAAGGCTAGGCTGAATCAAGGATCAAAAACATTCCATTAGAATCCATTGATCAATGTGTCCTATTTCATTATTGCACACACCATTGTGTTACTCAGAGGTTTTATCAATATTGTTGCCATAAACCACAAATGTTTTGTTTGACTCCTATCCAAATGCATTACACACGTAACAGGTAAAGAGAAGGTTAGAAGGAATTGATCATTAACATTGTGAATAGTGGTTTCCACACAACTTTATCAAGAGTATTGTAACTTTTGTTGCAGGTGAGTTGAGGTGAGATGAAAACAAAGGACCAATACGGCATATTTGCTATGTCTAGATAAATTCTTATGCAAATCGTAGTTCTTACTCGTATATGATAGGTAAATAAAGATGCACCTTAATACATCTGCCCATGGTCCACTCTCTATCGCACCAGCTCACACACATTATTATCAATCATTCTTTTTTTTTTTTAAAGAGCTGTTATATTTCAAGAAATACAATTTATTTGCAATAAGAAAAGGTTTCTTTAAAGGTCCAGTTTTTTTTCTTATTGGGAGCATGTCTGATTTACCCAAATTATGTTCTGTATTGAGTTTTGTTTTTCTGTTTAATGTTTCCATTTCTCTTTTTTTTTTTTTTTTAGACACATAGAGGTTCTCTTCTTCTGGTAAGAAGGTCTGCAGCATAAAAATTAATAATAAAACAAAATAATAGACCATTTGTTTCGATTTTATTGAATGACTTCTACAGACATTTCCTCCATGTAGTGTATAACTTTTAAACACTCACATTTTCCAGTATTGTCTGTAAGGGAATAGTGAGTCGGAGGGCACGTCTTTCAAGTTATTTTACCTTCTCTATTATTTAAGTTTTTTTCATTAAGTCAAGCTTGCATGTTCTTTGTCAGCAATACGTTCTAAGAAGATCCTTGTAGAGTACTCAAAGTCAGAGGCGGCTCTCTAATTAGGTGAGTTAGGCAGCCGCCTAAGGCCTCGCACTCACGGGGGGCCTCGCGGCTGCCTAACTCACCTTATTACCTTTGATGTATCAGGGAGCTTAACGCTGCCGTTAAGCTCCCTGTTACACTAACCTGGGACGTTTCCTCCGTGCATCTTCTCTCCTGCACGGAGGAAGGAAGTTCCGGTCGCGTTTTTTTTTTTTTTAAACTTTATTGAACCCGGGCAGCTTCAATAAAGTTTAAAAAAAAAAAAAACGCGACCGGAACTTCCTTCCTCCGTGCAGGAGAGAAGATGCACGGAGGAAACAACGGAGAGCAGCATGGAGGTAAGTACTAGGGAAGGGGGGAGGAGGGTGGTACAAACGAGCAAAGACTTGGCACAGTGTGGGGCAAAATCCTGGCATAATGAGGTGAGGGGCAAAATCCTGGCATAGTGAGAGGCAATATCCTGGCATACAGTGGCAAAATCCTGGCATATTGAGGGGCAAAATTGTGGCATAATGAGGGGCAAAATTGTGGCATAATGAGGGGCAAAATCCTGGCACAGAGTGGCAAAATTCTTGCATATTGAGGGGCAAAATTCTTGCATATTGAGGGGCAAAATCCTGGCATAGAGTGGCAAAATCCTGGCAAATTGAGGGGCAAGATCCTGGCATAGAGTGGCAAAATCCTGGCAAATTGTGGGGCACAATCCTGGCATAGAGTGGAAAAATCCTGGCATATTGAGGGGCAAAATCCTGGCAGATTGAGTGGCACAATCCTGGCATATTGAGGGGCACAATCCTGGCATATTGAGGGGCAAAATCCTGGCATATTGAATGGCTTAATCCTGGCATATTGAGGGGCAAAATCCTGGCATATTGAATGGCTTAATCCTGGCATATTGAGGGACTAAATCCTGGCATATTGAGGGGGTAAATCCTGGCATATTAAATGGCTAAATCCTGGCATATTGAGTGGCAAAATTCTGGAATTTTGAATGGCTAAATCACAGTGCATCCGGTGCTGTGAGGAAGAACAAAGTGCCAATCTTCTAGCACAACGTGGTCTGTGAGACCACTTTCAACATTGAGCACCTTTCCTTCTGGCTGAGTGTTTCTCTTAGTGTGTGATTGTGTGCTTTCTGAGTGTGTCTGTGAGTCAGTGTGTGCTGGCTGAGTGTATCTGTGAGTGTGTGCTGGCTGAGTGTGATTGTGTGCTGACTGAGTGTGTCTGTGAGTCAGTGTGTGCTCACTGAGTGTGTCTATGAATGACTGTGTGATATGTGTTAGTGTTCACATTTAGGACACAGCAATAACAATGAGAGTTAGTCAGCCGCACCCAATTTTATCTATACCAAATGTTTATAGATGTTTGTAGAATAATTATGAGACAAATAAAATTCTAGGAGCTGTTCATTTCTAGAAGCTGGGATTTGAGTCTGATCTTGAAATATGCTATTTCTACAGTTCATTTTTATTATCACTTGCATATATTTTATTTAATAATGTGTGTCCGTGAGGGCCTCATGTTCGACTTTCACCTAAGGCCTCACAAAGTCTAGAGCCGCCACTGCTCAAAGTCCTTCAACAAGCTGAGATTATACTTGCCACCTGTAGTGATGTTAATTATTGGATTACAACTTAATTAGGTAAATCCTAAAATTCTGCCAGGATTACAGCACTGAGGATAGAGCTTTAGTTCTAACATCCACTTGTAACGTAATGTGTCAGAAATGCTCTAGAGGTGCTATTTACTAAAGAGACAAAAGTGTATTAAATACACAGCCTGAGTATCCCTTATTCAAATATCCATTATCCAAAATTACCCAAAATCCCAAAAATTGTTTTTTGAAAACGGGTCAGTTGAGATAAAGGATACTCACCTTCTTTAAGCTCCTTTGTGAAGCTACACTGTTCAACACTGCGTGTAGTTTCAAAGTAAGCGCTCATGGGAAATGTAGTTCCCGCAGTTATGCAAGTTGAAGGACAATGCGAATCATTTGAATTGAGATAATGTGGAACATTTGTAGGGCTGGTGCTCCGTTAACTGAAAGTAACCAATACCCAAATTGCTGTCGGTTAAGGTATAAGGGATACTCAGTCTGTATTGTTTCTGAACAGGTCATGCCTTTAAAATCATGGAGACATAGACCAGGGAAGTCCAATGTTCCTCCCCACCGGACAGTAAAGTGCAACCCAATTGACAGGTTGAGTAACCCTTATCCAAAATGCTTGGGACCAGAAGTATTTTTGATAATGGGTCAATTTAAAGCTTCTCTTAAAATATAGTAATATCAATGAAAATACCATAGAGAGCAAATAACTCACTTTTACTGCGATATAGCTGTGATACAAGGCATTGTTTGGGGACCTGCCATCACCACATGAGTCCTGCCATTATATTACCCTTTGTGGGCGTGTTTGTGTGGGGGGATCTGGGCATGCATGGAAAAACTATATCACAGTTCAGGGGAATGGACATTGAATAAACGATTGTGCGCTTGCACTCTGACAGTTGCGGATAAATTTGCAACATGTGTCAAAATCTACAAAACTTTGGGACAACAGATCATTTTGGATAACAGATCTTTGGATAAGGAATACTCAACTTGTATTGGCTCCATAAATATGTCCTAATGTACATTTTATTTAAACCTGTGTGTGTACTGCTTTTGTGTTCCTGCTAAACAACCAAACATTTTACTATAGCTAACAAGCTAGTGTTCACCATTGCGGTAGATTAAAAATATATTATATGCATTTCTGATCATGTGGCCCACATGCAAAATAGTTGGACACCCCTGGTGCAGACAATAAGACTCCAATAAGATAATGTTAAGAATGTGGTGTTGTATGAGACACATCTTTTTACTTAATATGCACAAAAAGTGTCAAAGTCACCTTCTTTCTGTTGATGCATATCTTTTTCTCAATGACTGATATGTCTTAGTTTTACTTTCGATCCCAACATAAAAGTGTGCCTGTAGCAAATGAAAATATAATAATATCATAGTCATTGAGTTATAAATCAAAACATGTCTTTATTCAAACAGAAGTAGAATGCCATTCAGCTGAGGCTACATATTACTTTAGGTAGAACTTGTTATAGAACAAATTCATTCACTTTAGTTGCCCACATGATAGAATATGTTGCTAGTCTGTTGTAGTTGTCCTGTGTGCTGCGCTTGGGTTCCATGTGCCCCTGAGAATTGCTAGTCCTGGCATGCCCCGCTCCCATTGTGCTGCTTGTCAATGGGATGCTCAGGGTCTGAGCTCAGGGGGTGGTACGGGTGATCAGGGAATGGTGGGAGGCAGGGCTGGAAATAATAGTATACCAGCCCCATAGCATTGCGTATTTATTTTCTTGTTAATAAAAGGGCAAGCCATGTATGTACACAAGGCTATAGCTCACACACTGCCCTGATATATACCCCATGCACAGGGCAACACATAGCCACCAGTATTTACACAAGGTTATATGAATTGCCCTGTGCAGTGGTATATATAATCAGGGCACTGTGTGAGCTATAACCTTGTGTACATACTGGGTGGATATATTGACTTACACCAGCACCCTGACTGCACTAACAGGACTTGCCCCAGCACTTACCCTACATGTAGATCCGAGTCACAGGACTTGCCCCAGCACCCATGACTTGCCCCAGGATTTACTCCAGCACCCAGACCGCACTCACAGGACTTGCCCCAGCATGCAGATTGCACTCAAAGGACTTACCTCAGCACCCAGGACTTACCCAGCATGTAGATTTCACTCACAAGACTTGCCCCAGCACTCAGGACTTGTGCCAGGATTTACCCCAGAACTTAGACTGCACTCACAGGACTTACCCCAGCACTTAGCGTATACTCAAAGGACTTGCTCCAGCACCCTGGACTTACAACAGCACTCAGATGGACACCCAGCCACT
Organism: Pelodytes ibericus; assembly: GCA_036172795.1. Taxonomy (NCBI): domain Eukaryota; kingdom Metazoa; phylum Chordata; class Amphibia; order Anura; family Pelodytidae; genus Pelodytes; species Pelodytes ibericus. The sequence goes on from CM069865.1 coordinate 20,401,476, forward strand.
GGTGCATGCAGGAGGGAAAAGGTGCTGGATATGACATTAAGTCATATATGGCAGCGGCAAACCAACATTACTTTTGCCATGAATAGTGTTCTCTCACACTCCTGCGGCCACATCCCACAGCCATTTAATAAACCCTGCTGCACACAGATACTCTAGCACACATGCACACGCATACTCTAACGCACACACACTTACACTCTACTGGTCAAACACATACGCTTACATTCTGCCGCTCACTAACACATTTACACTCTGACGCTCACTCACACACTTACTCTGCCACTCACTCACACACTTACACTCAATGAATATAAAATAAATGTGCCTCAGCACCCATGTTGTGACTGCCCCTGCAGTCTAACCCCAAGAGTCCACTCACTTACACTCTGCCACTCACTCACACACTTACACTCAATTGATATAAAATAACTGTGCCCCAGCACCCATATTGTATCTTCATTCAATCCAGCACCCAGAGTCTAGCAGCTTTCTTCCAGGAAACAGTTTGAATAAAAAAAATAAAAAAAAACTATGGGGTTGCACACAGCAGAAGTTCCACCTCCCCCTTCCTCACAGCTTTGGCCGGTTGAATTTTTTTAAATGGGTGCAGCGAGGCCGAATTTCTTAAAGTTGGGGCGGCCGATCAAACTTCTTAAAGTGGCACCTGAAATTCTTAAAGCGGCCCCAGGCCAGGCGGCCTACCGGGAAAATTCCTAGTCCGGCCCTGGAAGGGGCAGGGATTTGATCCTCACCCTGCATTCAATAAATCTGCATATGTGGGCCCTGGAATACGTGGCGTGGAATCCATAATGCTCAAAGCCGGTGAGATAGAGTTGGAATTGCAGAGGGTGATAGTCTGCCCTGTCCATTTCCCCCCAAGCCTCAGGGTGTTTCCTTCCCAGTCTGTGCCCACAGTGTGTGACATCAGTGTGTGAAGGTGGGCCCCTTTGCCAGTGGGTAGTGGGCATGTGCCCACTTTGCCTGCTGGATAAAGGACAACTGATTAAGGGAAAGACTGCATAAAAAAAATGCTTTAATAAAAGAATACAAATATGATACCTTATTGAGCCCTATTTTCTGTGTATAGCTCTATTAAGTAGGTGACATACATCTTGAGTCAGATAGGTCAGATCTTCATTCATCTGAACCAAGAACCCCAAAACACTACATTTCACAAAAAGGCAGCACCCAGTCACACTTGTTTGGTTAAATATTTTAGAAAATAAACTCACATAACAAAAACTATAGACATATCTGAAATCAACAATGCAAAATAAAAAAAAAACCCACCCTTTTCATTTTTTGAAGGGAGTATCCCTTTAAAGCATTTCTATTTCATGCAATCCTTTGATTAAACAGAACTTTTTTGTTTGCGACACTTTGCGTCCTTTAATATAGCATCCTGTAAAATGGGAGGCGTACAGAGGCAGGGGTTACAAGCAATATATAGGTAATTAAATGATTTAAGATTTTAAGTGACACCTTAAGATTAAACCATAAGGCCTTACACGTGGTTATTTTAGAAAGCATTATCAAATCTAATTCACAGAATTGGATGACTACAGGAATCTCTGTAATTGTTATTCTAAAAGTCAGTCTACAGGTTAGTTTAGCTTGGAGCAGAGAGAACACTTGGCAAGATGATTTTCGAACAAAATCTCACCAACTGCTGTGATAAATAGACTTCCCAATAACCATAGCAACTAAACCCTTCGTATTTAGTAGCAGAGCAACCTCAGCACCAGCACATGGATCTATACATAGTCAAATCAATTAGAGGGAAGGATTGAACAAACTATCATTTCCTTTCTGACAATGATATCTTAGTTGGAACAATCCTAAAATCCAGTTATTGTTCTCTTTGCATCTGAGGTAGATCCGAAAAAGAGATGGAAAAAAAAAAAACGGACCACGTGGAAAAATGGGAATAAGATCCTGATACTGTTTGCGGAACTGATATACAAATGCCTGGGAACAGAAGTATTTTGGATAACGGGTCATTTTCACCAATTAAACTCTCAGCACTCATAAAATACAGTGGCATCAATGCAAATACAGTACAGAGCAAATAAATCAGTTTTACCGTGCTGCAGCTGTGATGTGAGGTATCCCTCTAGGTTCAGCGAGCTAGGGACCCATGTCTGGGCATACTCTAATAACTCATTGAGACAAAGAGGGATACCAGCTGTACCACACTGACGAGGCCAATGAAGGCCGAAACGTACGTCTGTGGTTGCTGTATTCTTCGTGCAGAGGAGACTTGCCGGGCTATTTGGATCTGGACTGCCCTTATGGGTGGGACCAGTCTGATATGCTAATGGAGAGGTTTCCTCTGTAATGGTGCAAGTGAGCAAAAAACGGTGAATCCTCTCCCGAGTAGGTTACAACCTATAGGCAGTGGTGTATCTTGGTTGTGTGCTGCCCTAGGCAGACAAAATTCGGACACCCCCCCACCCACGTTGCACACCTACGACATGCCCCATCACCCACATTGCACACCCATGACAGGCCCCATCACCCACACTGCACAACCTCAACATGCCCTATCACCCCATTACGTGCCCCATCACCCACATTGCACACACATTAAATGCCCAATCACCCACATTGCATACACACTAAATTCCCCCTCACCCTCATTACATGCCACCATCACCCTCATTACATACTCCCACCAAGTCCATTATAAGACCCATCACCCCAATTAATTGAAAGGAGCTAAAGCTTGCTGAACGGTGGGGGAGCGAAAATATTTGAAGCACCAGAAGTGTGTTTTAACAAACTCTGGCAAAGTGCCGCCCTAGGAGAGTGCCTTGTTTGCCTTGTGGAAGATACACTACTGCCTATAGGGTCGGCTTTTTCAGCTTTTGGCCGTTCTCGCTGAGAGGGATCCCACACCTTTGTTTTTTTGCTACATTAGCCTAAAGTTTGAAATTTCCATCGCAGTTCCCTGCAATTCTCTTTTTATCTTTGATTTAAAGGAATTTAATTTTTTGCTACCTTCAATCACAGATCTCTGAAAAATGCACTGCTTTTTATAAGAGAGAAAGGTCAGGAAAAGGCATGTAACCTTTACATATATATCTGATCCGTTCTTAGTTTAATTCTTTATATATAAATCCATTTATATTAAATCATTAACCCTTCAACACTGAATGCTTGTTCATTTGCGCTTGCGCTCTTGTAATCAAGATAGAGAGGCAGATTACGCTGCCATCTACTGGCGGGACTGGAGACTGCACACTAAGAAGTCTAATGTTTTATATATAAAGCAGGTGTCATCAGATGTATTTGCATTCCTATGAAACGGGCATTCAGTCATATTTACTTAAGTACTGTTTCTAACCTTGAAAAATATTGCAGTATAACAGAATAATGTTTATTCTCTATTATTATGTAAATGGATTCGATCAGCAGAGGCATTGGTCCATTTATAAATTGGGAAGAAGGTTTGAGATATAATACTTATACATTTTTATTGTGTTTAAAACACAGTATTTGTTGGTACCCTGCCCTGCTGTCACTTTTTAAATTTATTTCCAGGTTAAATTAATAACTAGTTCTTATATAGTATTTTTCACTCAGTGGGACTCACAGAACTAAAAGGCATGCTCTATGAATTAACCAAATCAGCAGCTGAATAACCGATATTATTATCATTACCCACTTGTTACTTATTTATCAAGCTCGGAATCATGGGCTCTGCCAGGGTTCTGACCTGAAACCCTAAGGTTTAAACAGATAGTGCAGTCAAAGCCACCTCACTGGCATAGTTTCCAACATCGACCATGTTTCCAGGGACACATATGTGTTCCACATGCTGCAGACAGAGCATGTAACGTGCAGCCTGGCAGTATGTAGGATGGATATACGCACAGACACAATCCAATTAATTAATTTTGGTAGGTCCTATGAGATCTCCACCCTGATTAATTAACTGTATTGTGTCTGTGTGTTTGGGATGCTCGGTACTCCTGTACCTCTGATATTGTCAATCAATGTGTGCATGTTATCTGGAGTCATTATCACTTGCACACTATGTGGACATATAATATACACAGGCAGGTATCGTTTTATTTGTTGTAATCATATACTGTGATCTCATAGCTCCCAACCTTTCTGATTAATTGCCTGGGATGTTGAGGGTATGGCCTATGAAGGAGGCTTGAAGCTAATTGTGCATTTGCTGTTACACTGGTGTGCAGTGTGTTAAGCACTGACAAGACTGAGAGGTGAGTCAGCCACAAGGGAGGTCATGATAATGTACAGTCTGTGGACTCCGATTAACGCAGCTATACATGTGCATAATCCTTTTCTCCTAGGTTGTCCTCAAACATAATAATTGGACCTAGATACAACACACACACATGTAGATAGATATTGCACACACATGTAGATTTATTGGACACATACCCCGATCAGCCGTAACATTATGACCACCTGCCTAATATTGCGTAGATCCCTTTTTGCCACCAAAACAGCGCTGACCCATCAAGGTATGGACTCCGCTAGACCTCTGAAGGTGTGCTGTGGTATTTGACACCAAGACATTAGCAGCAGATCCTTTAAGTCCTTTAAGTTGTGAGGTGGGGCTTGTTTGTCCAGCACATCCCACAGATGCTTGATTGGACTAAGATCTGGGGGATTAGGAGGCCAAGTCAACACCTTGAACTCGTTGCTTTGTTCCTCAAAACATTCCTGAACCATTCTTGCTTTGTGGCAGGTTGCATTATCCTGCTTAAAGAGGCCAATGCCATCAGGTAATATGTTTCTATGAAAGGGTGTACATGGTCTGCAACAATACTTAGGTAGGTGGTACATGCCAAAGTAACATCCACATGAATAGCAGGACCCAAGGTTTCCCAGCGTGCATTACCCAAAGCATCACACTGCCTCCATGGGCTTGACACCCGCCAGTGGTCATAATGTTATGGCTGATCGGTGGATATTAAACAGGGATTTAGGACTGAACAAGATAGAACAGGGACATGAAAAATATTATCTTGAGCAAGTTTTATCCTGCTAGAGAAAGCTTCAGGAAATCATTCTGTTTTGCATTTACCCATTGCCTCGCACCACATGTAACAAACACATGCTGATTAGATGTGTTCTCTACTTGTAACTACTGGGTGTCACACAATTCAATACAATCTCACTCCCACATGGCGGATGATAATATACTAGATTTCTCTGTGATCTATTTTTGTTAGAAATGTCTTAAGTTTGGAAAGAAAGCATTATCTTTCATAAGGCTCATTCAATAGGAACATAATTTAAGTCACTAAAAGAACAACACAGATGCCTGTTATTCATTTTCCTGCCTAATCCCAAAAAAGTGCTACATATTAATTAGTGGGTCAAAACATATTAGCTCTGGGTCTAGTAGCAGAAAACGTGTCAATTTAGTTTCCAGTAAGAAACCTATTAGTTTAAACTATGGTATTATAACCACATTCATTGAACTGGATATATGTTCACTACCATTGTGGAGACAGTGATATCATAATTGTTAACATACTAATCTCCAGCAACAGCTCAGTTGTAGTAAATTAGAACACTAGCTATGGAATAAACATATTTCAATTCCTTTTACACTAATAAATAAAAGGATAGTGAATTGTTTCTTTGGAATAGAAAAAAGGAAACAAAACAACTGGGTAGGGACAGGATGGTCTTCATCTAGTGACCCATGGCCCAGTGCCGGCCCTTGCATGGGTTCTGAGGGGACCATTGGACCCAGACGGTACTTTAACAGGGGTGGCAATTTGCCAGCCCAAGATGTGTTATTTTGAGAGCAATAAGCGGTCATCACCTTGTCTGTGGATGTCATTCCCTCACCTCCCATAGTGACCAGAAGGCACACTGTGCATTGCTCTCCTCCTCTGGGGATAATGTCCCACTATCGAAGGTTACACCAGGCTTAACATGAGCACGAATCTCAGACATCAGTCCCAGTCAGAGCAGGCCAGAAATATAGTATAATAAGCTAAATGTGTGTTTATATAAATGTACACAACTTATTATATATTCCTGTGATAAGTGATAAAGGAAACTAAATAAAGGTATATATATACACACACACACACACACACATATTTATATATATATAAAATATATATACACACACACACACACAATTATATATAAATATATATATATATATATATATATATATATATATATACACACATACAAACTACAAATATTTTCAAAGTAAAGAATAAATAAATACCTATCTTATCAGTAACAAAAACAGTTAATTGTGATAAATATTTTTTTTTCTGTCACTACTGCTTTCTCTATGAGCTGTTGGCAAATAATGCATTAAAGGCAGACTTGTATGTATCATATTTCACAGCCATTTACAAACATTTACGCTCTCTCTCTGGAGCCAGGAAAGTTTAACCAAAATCGAAATCTATAGGTTGTTAAAATCCCAAGCCGTTTTACCTGTTTCCCGGCTGTTTGGGTATTCTTCTCTGGCATCTTGGCATATCTTCTTTGTGTTTTTGCATGGTGTCTGTGTGGATTGGTTTCTGATGCCACCCAGGCCTTCTGTAGTGCTCTCTGCTCAGGTAACACTTACACTGGTAGCTAAGCATTTATGATAAAAGCTTCAATCACACTAAAAGAAGCATTGTACTGCAGGTAAACAAACGGTTGATTTAGAGACCTTTCACTAGCCTGACTGGCTGGCTGAGAAGGAGGATGAATGTTGTTTGTGCAATCAGTTTTAGTGTTTTGAAGTTAATCTTTTAAATTGTCTATTCTTAAGAGATAGGTCAGGTCCACATACGTCTTCAAGGACGGATTCAACAGGTAGTTTGAATTTCTAATCCTCGTTAGGTTAATAGGTAGGAAAGCTATCTGTCCTGAAACCATACATAAGAACCAAATAAAGGCTATTCTACATGTACCGAACTGTTTTTGTCCTAAAGTTACCTTGAAGTGGCAACTCAATCCTTTAAGGAAAATGGATACTAGAGCTCACAATTGTTCCACATTTTTTATTTTTTTTTGCAATATGTAAAATAGTACCTTTACGGAATTCTTTTCCTCCTCACAAATAATGGTCTTGCCCAGTATCGTCTGGAAGCCAATCAAATAGTGTGTGCAGGATTTTAGCGATGTAAACAGCGGCTTCACACAGCTGTCTTCCCACTAATCAACGCTAAAAAGGATGACCAGCTTTTGAATGAACTCCTCGCATGATCACAAGTCCCCGGCACTATCCGTACCCCTGCTTTTGATGACAATGTTCTGATTGAGATTAGTCTGATGAACTGGCCCACCTATGATGTTCACAGAGGTAGGATGAGGCCAAGAACAAGAAACCTTGAAATAGATTCTTCTGGATTTAATGCATACATATGTTAGACACTACAGGATGCATCAAACTAAATGTAATGTCTTGAGATAAACATTTCTAATATATACAAATATATATATATATCATAGATTGGTTTTTAGCTCTTCAACAGTCATGATAAGTAGTTACAATACAACTGTGTTATTATTATAATATTTTTTTAACTTTATATAGTGGTACAGAAATGGTGTAGCAGCAGGCATATCATCAAGGTAAAGTTCTATTGAACGTGCCGTGAGGGGACCTGGTTTAAGTATTGTTTTTTGCCGCCACACCAAGGAAACTAATTGGCTCTCAAACCTGTCATTCAATAGCTGTTGGTGACAAAACCCATTAACTTAACTAAACTTCATAACCCTTTCCACCAATCTGGGCCCAGTCATGGAGCCCTTGTTGTTTAATACTTAATATCAAGAGCTGTACTGTATTCTCCCTTGGAAAAGGAAAAGGTCTGGGAAACATTTATTCCTGAACTTGCCTCAGTCTGTGGTTGGCTCATACTTTTGACTTTTTAAACTAAGTTGAAGAAATTTGTTTGTCTTCATTGCCTTGAGTATCAGACAATGGAATCTGCTTAATCTCTTCAAATGCTTGTGTGTCTTTCCCATTAGCTGTATGTTCTAGGGTGCAGGCTATTTACAGACACAAGAGAGTAAGATGGTAGTTTTACAATCAATGAAACTGTAACAAGCAAATGTACTAAGTTTGCTTACAGCCTTCAGTTTAAAAGACAGACTAACGAAAAACACAACTGAGTTTAATTAATACAAAAGTATACCCAGCGTTTAATTAATAAGTTACCTACTGGAGTTGAATAATATAACTTTTAGTGGGAAAAGATGGGTTTCAGTTTCCTCAAACAACTTTTAGTAAGACTTACTTTTCCAAAGTCACCTATTTTTGTCGGTTTGTTGTGAACCACAGTTCAGTGTTTGACACAAAAATTGACTCTATATGTATTCGCAGAGGTGCCAACAGTCCAGGATTTGCTGGGACAGTTGCCTACTTTTCGGTCCTGTCCTTGCATTAATTCTGCTAATGCTGGGAATACCTGTAATAACACTAAAACTGTCATTATGTTTAGACATACAGTCTAAACATAATGATGCACCCAGTATCTGTACCAAGTATGGTGGAACTCACTGTATGGATATTCCCAACGGAAAGTTATGTCCGCTCAATACATTAGTTAGTGGTCCTAACACAGACTTCTTTCTGGAGTGCAAAGTGGCACATAAAATATCTGGGAAGATCTGTATCCTCGCATCCTGTAACATAACACTCCATTGTTTGGCGTTTGCCCTATTCTTTGGTTTTAAGGTGTGCTCTGTCAGCTGCCACACTTGAAGTTGCTTCTCTTCCCAATATTTTATTAAAAAGTTCTGTTACTATTTGGCAAACATTCTCTGGGGAATCCATCTCAGGGGACATCCCATGTTCGCTACTAAGTTAGCATATAGTGATCATCATATTAAAGTTCATCTGTAGGCCAAATCGGCAAGCAGACGAGAAAGGACCTTAGATTGGCTGAAGTCACCTTTCCTTGCCTTCTTAGGGGGCCTGGTGTGGCATTCCCCTTTTTATTATTTTTGGCCATTTCAGGAAGGATATTTTGGGTCCATTTCATTTGTGAGGAATCACTCAGGCAGTATAGCTTCCACTCGACACACAGGAGCAGAGCAGCGATCAGCTGACATCCACTGCTGGTCACGCCCCGGCACATTTAATTTTAATCACAATTTCTGTTACAGATGCGCTATCAGTATGTCCTTCATTATCTATAAACACTCAGACATGTAAAATAATTTTCAGATCAATATGGATGTTTGCATAAGATTATTGACTGTTGTATGCTTTACAGATTGCTATCATTTCATTACACCAGGAAAATCTTGGTAAACAATAAAAAGAAAACGATAATGTACACCTAGGTATATGACATTGTTCTATACCACACATTTAATTTTGCAGTTATGACTTTTTTTTTTTTTCTATAATGCATATTTTACTACAGTGCTGCATTCAAATGAATACTGCACTGCAGCATTTATCTCTTCTAAGCCTATAAAATGGATTGCATGATAACCATTTTTGGTTAGTGGAGTATATCCCAAGTTTACTTGTTTTGGAGTTAAGAGTTTCTACATGTGGTGAGTGTACCGTAGAACTGTTCCACAGCCACAAAACTCACAAGAATGTTTGTTTGAATTATTACAATTATTTTTTATTGGTTATTTTGTAAGGATCCAAAAAGTACCTTGCTTTTGTTTTAAATAACCTACCCATTACGAAAATAGCTATCGCCAGATCATAACGTTACCTAACAATCCAGAGTACTGATGGCCCCTACCTTCAGTCACTCACTCTACAGAAGCTTCTTTCTTTGGCGCTTTGAAAGGATAAGGGTTGTACAGCGGTGAACAGTATATGATAAAGTAACGTGTTTTTTTTCTTATGTCAGTGAATAGGTTAAAGCCTTGGGTTGTATATTTCTGCATATCAGTAAAATGTAGAATGAAAGAGTAGAAGGGAGATGGGAGCATCACGGTTATTTAGCATAATAAGTATTTTGGATTACATCCATATTTGCAGTACCCTTGTCCTTTTGTTTGTAGGGCATGGGTTAATCCGCATTAGTAAGCCTCCACTGTAAACCAGACTCTGTTGTTATGTTTCTGTGACTACAGTTTGCTTAACATAATTGGGAAACACGTTTATATCTGTCTTTTTCTAGGGTGTTGTAATTCACTTGTAATCATGCTGAACTAGTCTTGGAGACAAGTCTACTATACAGTACTGAACATAAACTGCCTCCGAATTAACACACTGCCAAGAAAACATGTAGTTATTGGCAACTTCACAAACACAAGAAATATTTTCCTTTTAAACAACGTAACAATCTAACATTTATATGATATTCTGTGCTTGGAATAATAAGGTTACTTTCCTGGATGAATTTGGAATTAGTTTAATATATTTTGCTTTACAAACAAGACGTGCTATGACAGAAGAGATACGTATATGTTATACATATATATATATATATATATATATATATATATATATATATATATATATATATATAAAAACAAGAAAGTTATAATACATAGCATTATATACTATCTATTTATACATTCTATTATTATAACAGTATAAAATATACCATTATAAACTGTATATATGTATGTATAGATATAATGGTGTGATAAATACCATTATATACTGTGTGTGTGTATGTATATATATATATATATATATATATATATATATATATATAAAAACAAGAAAGTTATAATACATAGCATTATATACTATCTATCTATCTATCCATTCTATTATAACTATAAAATATACCATTATATACTGTATAAATGTATAAATATAATGGTGTGATATATACCATTATATACTGTATATACTGTACACACGTGCATACTGTATATACACATGTGCTGGACAAAGGGCTTTTGGTTTGCCCGAAACGTTGTAATATATTAAAGTAGAAGTCTATCGTGCAAGTCCCGTAAGTGCTCTTCATTACTGGTGGATTTGTATTATATATATATATATATATATATATATATATATATATATATATATATTAATTTTAAAGGGGCAGTTCCACCTAGCTTATTTTCTGTATTTTGTACGTATGTTCAGTATTTGTACTTATTTTTTTTGTAAATCAAGTATAATATAATAAAGTATGAAAAAAATGCACTTATTTTTACCTTAAATTACCTAACAGTTCTCCTGTAGTTTTACACTGAACATTATTTCACGGGGGGCTATAAATTCATTGACATCAGACAAGGAGGACTTGGAAAGATAGGCAGGACTGTTGCTATGGCAACATCAATATGTGACTTTATTAGGAACCATTCCCAGCAAGTATCAGATTCTAATAGTTAGAGAATTACTCATTTTTAGACAGGATCTGTAAAAAGAGAATACATTTTCAAAAGACTCAAACAACCACAGCGTCTCATTTTCCCTGCAGAGTAGAGCATATGCTCTATATTTCATCACAACAAATCATGAATAGAATTTACTCTGCCCAATTACCGATTCATTATAGAAATGGAGTAATGAATTTCCGTCAAGAGGTAAAGTATCAAGGTTTTCTGGATTTACTAATAAAGATTAAAGAACTATAAAGAGTAAAGAAAAAACACTGTCTATAAAATTCATCTGGAATAAAAGGTTCAACTAACTCCTCATCGTGGCTCCTTGTGAAAACGTATAGCCTGGTAGGATATACTCTGAGCGGTGACATTTAAATGCCACATTTGATAATATGTCAGCAGTAAATGACAGCCAGAGCTCATTTGAGCTGTTTAACGGATACTTGCGATTTACCATATTGCACATTTACTGCTAGATAGCTGGTAACCGGTTCTGAGAAAATATAATCTACAAAATAATTGAATAATATAATTAAAGAACTTTACATACAACTGCTATGGAAAAATGTGAATATATTTAGAGTAATGTCTAATAATATTTAGAGTTAATGAAACCATTTCAGTAAGGCTGAAGCAATATAATTAATTCTCTTAACTAAATAAGGGGAATCTTAAAAAAAATAAAAATAAAATAAAATCAATATTTAAACGTTCCCTGATCCCCCATCTTGCAAATTTTAAGGATCCACTGTGACTAGAATACCAGCAACCTTCTTCATACTTACGTTATTTATGTACGTATTAGTATTTGAATACCTGTATTCTAAATATACGTTTCATTTAGTCACAAATCTTAAGCTGGAGGGCACGGAGAACCCTCATGGAGTAAGCCTACCTAGAAGTTACCTTTTTCGTATGCCATAATTGTTTGCTGGTGATGCAGTATAAATACATACAAGAACACAAACGCTCCCAGACTGCATGAATTTGGAATACAAAATAAAGTAATAATAATATTTTTTTCCCAAAAAACTTTATACGAATTCATTAAATGACAAATTCTTTACAAATGATGCAGGATAAAGCCAACACAATGTTATTTATAGTCATATCTCACAAACAATCCCTACGGGTTTTCGACACAATATGTTGACAAGTGTAGGTTTTATGTAATTTGTGCAAGAGTTGTCTTTAGTACAAATGTACTGCCCAATAACTATTGCTACAGTAAGATGAAATTTATAATTTTTAAAACAGGGCGGAAAGGGGAGACTATTTACTTCATTCTTCTGTGATAAATTTGATTTATAGATTACATTTCCTACACTGCTTTTTATTAATATGCAGTCCGAGCCCAAGTATGTCTAATGGAATGGGACTTCACATTAATTACATCTGAATATAAAGGATTGCTCTGTGTGCAAACGATAAGCAATTTGAGCTAAATCAGAGTATCACACACCACTTATATTTATTGTTCCACAAAAACCTTTGTCATGAGTCTAAACTTTGTATTTATTAAGCTAATGTTTCCTCCATATCAATGCCAGTAAATCTTTCTAAAACAACAATTCTTCTATTATGGAATTACAATGCAAGGTGGCCAGTCTATGTCGGATGATTGTTCTTTGAACAAACAATATTTTAATGGTGACCCCAATGTGTGTTTAGTCACTTAACACCGGTTAGCTTTGTCCAATGGGCTATGTGGGCATGTGCCCAGCACCCATCACCAAAAGGGGTCTACATCTAAGTAATTTCCTATGTGCAATTGGATAAACTAATGGACAAAAAAGTGTTTGGACAACTTACCAGGGTTCAATTTATAAGATAATTGTGGGAGTGAATATTAGGAGGGGCAATGGCTTGTGATGGTTCTATTGATTGTTGCTTTTTATAAAACACTGATATTTTTCTAAATGTGGATGAGACTGAGATGAGCCCACTATTGAGAATTTTGCCCAGGACCCACCAATATCTTACCCCAAGTGGCAAAAAAACAAAATGTAGAAAATACTCTTAGAAGTATAGAACTACATTACCCCTTGTTTAGGTGTGACTACAGCCCTTCAAACTTACTCTACCATAATTCTTTGTCATCAAAAGAATATGGGATATTTAGTCTATCAACAGCTTGAGGGCTACAGTTTAACATCCCACCCCAGGATGTTTGGTGTTCTAGTATGCTCATGTTATTTTTTTAAATCAGCCTAATCCAACATGTGAAGGTCCACATGCGATGTTAACGTTTAGGATGTACTTTTCATAATTCTCTTTTGTCCAAATTCCGAATGTGAAGCTGAACGACATGTACACGAATGCACAATGGACGAGAATGTCACTCGTTCATTCGGATGCCATTTGCATCACATATAACACTCATTAATACAAACAAACTCTCACACATAATCTAACTGCTAACCGGACTTGGGCATTCCTTTTTCGTACTAATCAGCTTTTGTACGAAATTTGGCTCTTTCGAATTCTTTCAGTGTTTCCATTTATGTATTAATGAGGTCTAGCTGCTAGATCATGTCAATAACAATTCAACATGTTTCAATCTTCGTATGGTTTTCTAAGAAGCAAATGCAAAACTGAGCAGATCTTTTTTTTTTTCTTTTAAAATCAATAATTAAAATATAAATAATTTAGATGGTTGTATTTTTAATATTATGACCTCTACCACTGTATCGTGTTAAAATGCACAAAATATGAATATCTTTTCGTAATACTTTTCAAAAATGTCAACAGAATAATCTGCGTTAGAAACTATTTCTGTGCTATTTTAAAAATAGAAAATGAAAGGTCATTTTATTTTATACACTGGAACTTAACCAGTTAAGGACACAACTGTTTTTGGAATGTTGTACCATTTAGGACACAGACTTTTTTACACTTCCGCAGTGTTTGTGTTTAGTAACTTTCCTCTCTCATTTACTGTGCCCACCCATATAATATACTGTTTTAACACCATAAAAAAGGCTTTCTTTAAACACCATAATTTTTATCTTATCATATAATTTACTATAAAAAATAAATCATACTGGGGAAAAAAAAAAACTTTTGAACATTTACATCAAATAATTTTACACATCTACAAACAAATAAACTGCTTAATAGATTCTAATATTTGTCCTAAGTTTAGAAATACCCATTGTTTACATGTTTTTCACAGTTATAGTGCAATAACTCAAAGTAATGTTTTTTTCCCTAACCTTTTCTCCTACAGCGACCTTTTGAGCCCAACCCTAATTACCCGACACCAACCCTAGCATCTTTTTTCCCCCACAGTGTAATGTTGGAGCCCGTCTCTAGCGGCTGCCTAGTAACCTTATAGAGCAACGGAAGTCATATTGATAATTTCTATCACTCTTGTCGGCTCTAGGGTTTAAGGAACTCTTCTTTGTATAAATATGCTGTTCATGGGGTCTTCAGTTCACTTAGTAGACATCATATAAACAAAGAGAAAGATCATAGTGTAGCAATCTCACTTAATATTCTGGAACAATATCCAAACCCACCCCCCAAAAAAAGACAACTTTCTTGCTCTTATGTAAACATGATAAGTAATCTGGTAATCATCTTGCCCTACAAGGACAGAATCCTGGTTACCTGATAATTCTTTTTGGTATTCCATTAATGATAAAAAAAAAAAAAAAAAAAATCAAAAACAATATAAATCATACCCAGAATTAATGTAAATACTTTAATTAAAAAGGTTTTGTTTTACATAATATTTAAAACAAATCACTTGATACAAAAAGTGTCAAAAAAAAAAAAAAAAAAAAAACATTTTTACAAATCCTAATACCTGCCATGCATATAAAATAGTACTGAAAATGATGATAACTCAAATATTTGATCCATGATCTAAACAGTAGTTTAAAGGATTGGAAGACAAAAAAAAAAAAGAAAATATGGTTTTGGCTTTGGCAGTGCTTTTTTTTCCAGTTGCAGCCAAGCGTATGCGATATCATTTGTTAGGCATCGATCTCAGGTTGTTCTTATATTAAGGGGCACTTCTTTGGTCGGCTAGATATTTAGTGAACAAGAAATGCAAACGGTTGTTCAGGATCGGTCCTCTTGTTTTGTGTCCAATGGCAGGTCACATGTTTGTGATGATAGGAAGGCCTCCCAAGTGGCAAGGCACTGCAGGGAAAGAGAAATAAAGGTTATAATTGCCAAGAAAAATAGGCAGGTATATAACACTGTAGCATGTTCTAGTAAACATAAACTACTTCCGAAATTATACGCAGTCATTGGAATGGCAGTGATCAAAGTACAGTCTAGGACACTTGCTCGCGGCTTGTTCAATGCGGCAGTTCGAACACTGACAGTCTAGAGCAGCTATTTCGGTGCTGGACTGTCAGCACCAAATACTAACACCCCCAATAAAATAAATAAAATGACCCCCATTTACACTACAATTACTCCCTAACGCTAAAACTAACCCTAATAATAACCCTCAAACTAACCTGTAAAACCTCATACCCTCAATTAACCCTAACACTAAACCTAAACAAGACCTACGAACTCGCATCGACAATGGACTGTCAGATGCTCAAAGTCTCGCAATGGAGCAGCCACAAAGAACTGTTCCATTCCAATAAAGTAGGACAAATAAAATGTTATTACATTGTATTAATGTTAGTTTACCCTTAATTTCATGAACATTGAATTTTAAAGGGACTCTGTCACCTAAATATTGTTTATAGTAACAGAAAATTATGAAAAATATGCAAATTTAGAGAAAATGTCCTTTCAAGGCGTCTGTGGTATCTCCTGCTTATGACATCACCTGCAACCTGATATGGGAATGTACTGCTACCAACAGGAAATGTGTCATTTACCTACTAAGCCACAAGGTGATGTCATAAACAGGAGGCACCACTGACATATTTACAACATAATCTTCTCTTAATTGAAGCAGAATCCCTTTCAGAATGATGACTGTCAAAATATCTATTATTTGAAGCACAGGCAGAATCATATCAAATTGTACTTTACAAATTATTTGAAACCCTTATTTTCTGTCATGTTTACATGACATTACAGGCACAATCAGGTATTGTGTAAAACATGTTATGTGAAATGTGAATAAACAAATATGGTGTAAAAAAAAAAGAAAATGTAAAGTTTTATATACATTACATTTTCATGTTATTTTTTTTTTTTACACCATATTTGTTTTTTTATTTCACATTAACATTTTTTACACTTTATTATTGTAGTATATTGTGAGCGCTGTTCACTTTTTTGGTTATATTTTGTTTCTCTTTATATTTTCTATACTGTCATTTAAATCAGATTTGCAATAAATGGGCATTTTTCTGGAACACTTTATTTAAGGATATGATGCTATTTTATTATTTGATATGAATTTATACATGTTTCCACTAAAAGGGTTTGTATACATGTCTCTATATACTCCTTCACACAGTGGTGTTTTTATTTTAGTTCTGTACCTTCTTTTCTATTGCTGTTTCTGTTTTAACTAGTGTAGTAAACCTCCATAGAAACCATGGACGTTTTTAATGGAGGGCACTGAATGCCCATTAGTTTACAGGTGGTGCCATTTTTACGGTTTACAGGGGCCACTAAATAATATATAATATAGAGAGTTTAGAGGTGCCAAAACCTCTTATTGTCCTAGGGCAGAGAACCGCAGACATGGCGGCGGCCAGTGGTCAGTAATGGCCACTTTTTTATATAATGGGGCCAGATGGAGATCACACAGTAATTTTACATTTTATAAGGGGGGAGGGAGTGCCGTTATTCCCTTACCACAATAGCAGTGCCTTAGATGCACTGGATATTTGAGGTCCCTGTTGCAGTTGAATCACACATTATTCCTTCAGGATTACGTGCGGTAATTAACCCCTTCGTAACGCATGAAAAAGTCACGATTTGTTCCTGGCCACAGATCACAAGGTGATCGGTAGCCAGGAAGACTATGGCAGAGACTCGATCAGGGTCTTAATAGACCCTGTGGGTCCCTGCCAAAAAAATTGTGAGACCTCCGGACATCACATGTGACGTCCTGGAGGCATGCCCGAACCCAGAAGTTCAGGCACAGAGTGATTTAGAGAGATGTAGCTGGTGCTCGCTTTGAGCCCTGGCTACATTTACTCATCTGACTAGTGGGATCCCACTGCAAGTGCCTGCAGCGGAATCCGAGCAAAGCTCATCGCAGGAGCCGCGATGAGCTGTTTAACACACGACATACTATGCCATCCTAACGACTTTTAAGCACTTAAACTCAGGACGGAATAGTACGTCCTAACGTCACGAAGGGGTTAAACTAACGTTTGCCGATCTTAACGGCTGGCATTGAATCTATCACAACAGTCATTCAGTCTCCGTTAAAGTGTCCACGTTATTGCAATATCCTCCTATCATATGAACAGGAAGACTGCTCCTTCATAAATGTATAGCTTGATTACCTTCTAATTTTAATAAAACAGCCAGTGAAAATATTGAATGGTTTTGCATATCTTTGCTAGAGCATAAAAAGCAATCAGTGAAAGATGTGTAGTTGATTATAATAATGGTCATTTATAAAACGACCATGATCCTTCTAAACGGCGTCTGAAAGCTTGCCCTCTATCTGAAATTGCTGTAATATTAGCAAATACAAATGTCCAGGATGCAATATGGATCATGTACAAAATAAAATAAAAAATAAAAGCATTTTTGTAATTGGCCATCATGGTTTGCCGAAGTCATAGTATTAGTATCCTACTGAACATAGAAATACTAATTTCAAAATGTCCACCGAGTTCTATTTGAAGCCATACAAAAAGTTAGGAGCCAGCAGTCTGTCTTAAGAGTCATGTGTCAATCTCTCCTGGGATTTGTCAAGGCCTGGTAACAATTGTATTGTTTTTTTGTTGTTGATGGAATGCCCATTTTACTTTATTCTTTAACTTGATATAACCCTTTAAAAAAAAAGAAAAAAAACATAAGTTTTTTTTATTATATGTCTTATGTAAACACATTTGTTAACTTGGTCTGAAGAGTGAATTCATATTTTGGTAAATATTGTACGTTTCTGCAGAATTTTAAGTGCAGCAATAGGCAATAAACTACAGACTACTGAGCCTTGCCAATGGACCATCCCTGACCACACAGAATCAGCTGTGATCTTCCGATCTGTCGAGGAACAGATTTCCATTGAGTGTCCGCCATTACTCTAGAACAGATTTGGTTTTTATCCTCAAAAAACCCCCACATATGCTCTGCATAATAACAGGTTTTTCAAGAAGGTTTTCAACTGCTGCACATGTAAAAAAACAAGGTATCACTATTTTTGGTTTAGCTGTATTTTGCCTGAATCCAACAGTCAGCTCTTGATACAGATGGCGCTCAAGGACTTAAGAGTTCATGTTTTGTCTTCGAGATAATAATTTACTAGTTGTAAGTTGTAGTTGAACATTTACGGTCATGCTTCATTCAGAAGTATTCCTGTTACTTGCTATGAGAAATATTCCCAACCCCTTGCCCGGGATATATCATTTACCTAAATCCATCACAGGGAATACTGGGTCCCTTCGTTTTACAGTCACTACTTTAAGATTATTGTCCCTTTTTTTTTATTTCCATCGACTTTAGATTCAGCAATAATTCTTCAGTATCACGGTCTGTAATGTAATTACTTGAAATCCTGCCCAAGGGACAGTTTTTATGAGAAATATCTTTCCATGCTGTAAGCAATAATTCCATGCATCTGAGAAAGCTGACCTTCACAGAGTTTAACAGTTTTTAGGTATGTAAATCTTTGTAAAAGTTGAAGATTTTAAGTTTTTTTTTTTTTCAGTGTTGCAAAATAAAATAAATATAATAAAAATGTAACGGACAGTGAGAACACTTTATTCTGTTGTTCCATGTAGATCTTAAGCACAAAATAAACTACAGATACAAAAAATGTACTGTATTTGTTAATCTCAGGAGTTTAGATTCCATTGACAAGCAGCTCCTACCGAACACTACCGAGATGGATGTTGTTGTCAGGGCAGGACGTAACCATTTGCCAGCTGCAGCCATAACTTCTGGACCCAGCAGTAAGGTCAATATGTAGAATTGTACATAATATTTGCCAGGAGTAGCATATTTGGCAGTAAAAGCTTCCTGACTCCAGGGGTTTGTGACACTGACATAACATGATTATGTGAATATAGAGTGAATATTCAAATATACATAAGTGTGAGTGATGTACGCCATTCACACAGGTCTTTATTCATGAAAGAGAGAACTGTGGGTAATTGAGAAGGGAATTTCACATTTAAGACTAAAGCTGCAGAGTTGCAAAAAAAATCTCCCATTTAGCTGAAAAGGAGAATTAATCCAACTCGAATACTTTGTCCTTAAGTTTTGCAATTCCCTTCTCAATTCCCTGCAATTCTCTCTTTCATAAATAAAGCACAAAGGAAAATAAAGGTCATATGCTGTTTAATGCACCCTATAGAAGTTACAGGATAGAATGTGTAGTTGCAATGATCACACTGTCTA
This sequence comes from Pelodytes ibericus, assembly GCA_036172795.1. Lineage (NCBI taxonomy): Eukaryota > Metazoa > Chordata > Amphibia > Anura > Pelodytidae > Pelodytes > Pelodytes ibericus. The sequence continues at coordinate 20,421,258 of CM069865.1, forward strand.
ATTTATTTAATTCTGTTAGAATTCTGACACAAATGTATCGAGGCTCCCAGAAGTGATTGCAGAAGCCATACTGGAAGGCACCATGACTTGCTAATATGGCGCTGCCCTGTTCTGGGCAAGAGCTTTGGAAGTGATTAGTAATGACTTTCATCGCTCTATTGTTAGGGTTGGTGGTAAAAGGTCACTGTTGGAGAAAAAAAATGGTTAGGGAAAAGGGGAAAAAAAAAAAAGCTACTTATAGTTATTACCCTATAACTCGCAAAAAAACATGTACACATTGGCCATTTCTAAACTCAGGACAAATATTAGAATCTATTTAGCAGATTTGTTTTTGTAGTAGATTTTTCATGCTAAAGTTTGAAAAATTGTTATTTTCAATTTTTTGTATTTTACTTTATGATTTTATGGTAGTAAATTATATGATGAAAATAATGGTATGTTAAGATAGCCCTTCTTATGGAGAAACAACAATATGTGTATATTACATGAGACAGAGGAAAATAACAGCTAAACACAAACACCGCAGAAGTGTAAAATCATCTTCTGTCTTTAAGGGTTTAAAGAGTGTGTACACAGAAACACAATAAGCTTATTTATAAATGTCAATTCAGGGCAGAGTTTTAAAAGTGGTCTAAACAGCAGGAACATATCATTGTTTCTATGGTGATTGCTCCACTTCCAGTACTTCAGAATTAACTTTTTATAAATAACCCCCAATGAGTTATTTCTGGCAAACAATGATTCCTAATGATAATTTGCAAGAAGACACACTTGGTGTTTCTCAGCATTTTAGAATTCATTTAGAAAAAGAATAAAGAAATCAATAAAATATGAAAGACACGCCATCAATTCTGCACTGGTCACATGCATTTAATTCCGGCAAATACCTTTTCATAAAATTAGAAAATAATTGTGTCATTTTTACGGTCATTACAAGATTATAGCAAAAATGTCAGAACAAAAGCCATTAACCTTTGGCTAAGTGCACCCTATCCAATTAGGTTAGAATTAGAAAGGAATCTTCTTTTTGCTAATTCTCTCATGATTGCCTATATTTTCACATTCCTAATTATATTTGATCTTTTCAATTAGGAATTTAACATAAAAACTATGCCGGTATAAATTGTACACCCAGTAGGACAAGAATGCTGCTGTATATTAATATCTCGAGTTGTAATTAAGTATTCAGCAAGTAACTTTCCCAATCTGACATTATTATCTTAATTAGAATTTGAAAGTACAAAATAAAATATTCCCAACAGTTATAACAAGCTTCCTAGATATTTTTCTATTCTCAGATTGTATTTTAAGATTATTATTAGAGATGAATAGCTTGGATCTCTCGAGACCCAGGCTGTGATAAAAAAAAAAAAAAAAAAAAAAAAAGTAGCAACAGGAACTAGATCTGCTGCCAGACTAAACCAAGGGCTTTGTGGAGTGCCAGTAGATTAAAGGAGGTTACTCATATCTGCTATCGCAGTCTCCCACAGTGGCTTAGATCTCTGGAAAAACGCTCATCTCTACGTATTATGTTGGTTAAATAGACAGGGAGAATAAAACAGAAAGGTACATGACCTTAATCTGTCATCTATTCTTGAAGCTGCAATTCAAACCATAGGGCTGGAATACTAACAAACACGAGTATGTTTAAATTACTGGGGCTAACAATGAGGTGGTTGAAATCATTCTAGGGGTCTCTACTCCACAAAACATGTGCATGTCTGGTTCGAGCCTAGCTAACCATATTTGATGGGCAACTTCTGCTTAGTTCAGTTTACCCACTTGTCTTCCAAACTAAATGACGGTTGGGGCTCAAACGGTGTGTGAAAAGAATTGATGCTAAATGTCTCTCCATCCTTTGGGCTCCATCCAGTACCTGTGCCATTGTTGCAAGAAGTAGGCTTAGTGCATTCATACAAAGGCTAAAAATGTCTTTTAATTCACATATTTCCTGATTTTTCCAGCAAAAAAAAATAAAATTAGAAGTTGTCACCAAGCTTAGATCATACACTAGAAAAGAACATTTCTATTGCATAAGCCTTACCTCTTCATAATGGTTTATCCTGTTGTCAGCCATGTTGGTGAATGCCAATTTCAGGTCAAGCTGCATGTTTTGCTTCCATCTGTCCCAATCTGCTTTCAAAGCATTATTGGCACATTCAACTTTATCTTCAAGTTTCTCAACCTCTCCTTTAACCTGTAATGAAAGGAAACGGTTGTTACACAATCACCAAGTGATCTACCTCTTTCCCCCCAGAATAAAAACAGATGCCAATTGCCAAAAAAAACTAATAGTTCACAGTGATCGGTTTGGTCCACAAGATCAGGAAGAAAATGCCATGAAGGGTAATCCACAGTGGAATTGGATAAAGAGAGGCTTGCGCGGACCTTGGATTGCGAAACACTGCAGAATATCAGCCCCAATAAAATGTATACTTAGTCCACAAGCAGATTAACAAAGGCAGTCCTGTTCATTAATGATAACTAGACCAATACATGTCCTCTTACAGAAGTCCTCTAACTATGAAGGACAGTGCCAATTTGGAAAAAAAAACCCCACTAGTTCTGTTGCCACAGTGAATTATGCAATTGTATAAAATTACGGACACCCCTCATTCAAACCGCATAGACGGTGTCGCATGTTGGGGCATCTACTTGAGGGAACAAAGAAATTATACATGTATAACCATCAAATATTATGTACAATATTGTTAAATAGAATGCTGGGCTGGTTGGGGAGATATTCTGAAGTGCAGGGGGTATATGTGAGATGTACCCTCCAAAGCAATGATCAGAAGCATTGCTCAGTTACAAATCAGTGGAAATCGACGCATCAGAGAAAAAAAAAACATGAACACAAATAAAAAGGAAAAAAGCACAACAGCAAAAAGTAGCCAAATTCTACCAATTAATTATTTAAAAGATCTATTAATTGTATCATTATAATTCTATAGGTTTTGATCACAAATGTGTTATAAGTGCCACAAGTACAGAAAAGTCTTATTGACCTGAAGTACATTTATATACTACAAGATCCAATACAAGACAAAGATAATTGTAGCTGGAAATGCAGTGTTTCTTCTGACACAGTTGAGTCTGAAAGGTTTCTCCTTTTATCTATCACACCCCAATGGAAGCCATCTGTTGCTCTGCCTACTATATATATAAAAAAAGAAAATATCTTCAAAGCCATTGCATATCCCTGGGGTCAGAAATAACCTGAAATTGTTCTCACAGATTGTGTTTTGTGTATAGGAGCTCCTGAGGTTGGCACAGAATAAAATCATGAACATTATGTTGGCATCTGCAATTGTTTTGTAATTGGCAGATTGAATGATCATGTTTTCATCAACGGATTTATTCCTTGCTCTCGGAGGATAGGATATTCGCAAAACGATCATTTCAAATTACGTACAAACAACAAGAATACAGCACATGGGATTAGATATGGTGCAATGCAGGCACATGTAATCGCGTTGAAACAGGAAATGACAATCAAGATTTGTGTATGGCACCTTCTTTTGGATAAAGTTTTGATAAAGTTTTTCAGCGTGGAGGCCACAAGATAGATTGGTGTCTAGCCACATAGCTAGATGTTTTAAAGAACGGAATGTGCTCAGTGTGCTATTTGATTTTGTCCTGATGCATGGATATGAATTTTACATTTAGGTTCTGTTCCAAAGAGCAAAACTGTAAACTGGTCTTGGAGCACAGGCTCAGCCTGTCATCTACAAATATGTGTACAGTTGAAGCAATGCAGACATTCAGCAGATAATTTATGAATAATGTGAATAGTAGGGGGCTACGTATGGAGCCTTGGGTGTATGCCACATGTGAGTTTTCAAGTTATGTGCAAAAGGACTCCATAGTTGCCAACATCGGCCATGTTTCCAGCGACACCTATTTGCTCCACATGCTGCAGAAAGAGCATGCAAAGTGCAGCCCGACAATCTGTAGGATAAATATATACACATACATAGTCCAATTAATCATGGTAGGTCCTTTGAGATCTCCACTCTGATTAATTAATTGGATTCTGTCTGTGCGTATATCCATCCTTCATACTGCCGGGCTGCACTTTTCATTGTCTTTCTGCAGCATGTGGAACAAATGTGTTCCTGGAAACATGGCCGATGTTAGCAACTAAGGGATTCCATGGCCTACTGTGTCAAAGGCCTTGGCAAAATCAAGGAAAGTAACTCCAAATAAGTTTTCCTATTCCATGCTAGTTTGAATGTCAATGTAAACTTTCAAATTATCCGTATGACCTATACATTTCTTATACTGTGAATGTAGAGATTAAAAAAAGATTGAAAATGATCTATACAAGTTAGGAGAAAAATGTGTCTAAAATATATAATGAGTCTCCTGTACTTTTGCAGTCTTCCACAGTTTGGGTATGTATCCTGTTGCCAAGGATTCATAGGCTTTGCAACAGGTTTGGAAATTGCCGGTGCACTGAACTTCAGAAACATTGCCGGGATTTGATCAGCTCCAGACTATTATTTCATTTTTAGACTGAGATGTTTTTTAATAACACTAACCGGCACAGATCTACAATCGAATTTCTCTGGTGGCGCCTGATCTGCACCTGTAACTTCAGAATGCATGTCATGAAATAGCTTAGCAATCAGGGTGGTGACAAAATAACTATTAAAAGGAATTTGCCACATCTAGGGGATGTTGTTGGTTTTGGTTGTCCACTGTGACAGTGGTTGATTTGGGACTGGATGGGGTGGCGGTGAGGTTTGGGTTTGCATTTTCCAAAAACGTCTTCGGTTTGATATGTTACTGTTCAAAGTTTCATTGAAATATTGGACGTTTGACATTTTGTGCAATGCATTACGCCATTGTCGATAGGCACATTGATCGTTAAAGGAGACAGTACGCTTGAACTTGGAACACAATGAATTTCTAAACTGGTACATTTCAGCGAGGTCAAATGTAACCCAAGGGAGACGTGCCCATTTTACGCGTACTTATTACCGTGGGGCATGTGACTTCAAACTTGTAAGAGCTAGGACTGAAAGTATTTAATTGCACAGTCGAGATCTGGGATTAGGCTTAACCTGTGCCATGGGAGCTTCGTGAGATCATTTAGAAAGGATGCAATCTTACATTATTTGAAAGACCTTGGGACAAGATTTGGTGTCTGCACGCAGTACACTAGGAAGTGGTCACTGAAACGGGTAGAGACAACGCCTCCTGGATTCTATCTGTACTAGAGGAAAGAATCCAATGTAGTAAAGTACGGTTAGGGCTTTTCATAATAATGCAAGTTGGGGAGAAAATTAATTGCGTTAGCTTCAAACACTTATATAGTGAACATGATTTATTATTTTTAAAAATTCAACCAATCATTATTAAAATTCCCAAAAACTAGTTGGATAGAGATAATTACACAGATTATCCATCAGAGATTCATGGAAAAAGCATCTATAAAAGTATTGACAGAGCAATCTTATATGGGGAAATTTGAAAAACCCTGGTCGGATATTTTAGACCATCTGTAACTTACTGCAGACTGCCTTCCTCTCTCCCCCACGCCAGGGAACATTGTATGGCGTATGACTGAATTACATTTTCACCTAGAACATACATTTACATTTTACCACTACTATGGAAAATTTGAAATTCAACTATATCTGTAAAAACAAAACACAACCCTCCAATAACCAGCAATTCCCTTTTTTGGTTTTGAGCTAAAGTTTTACTTTGCTCTGACATTTATTGAGCATGAATACTCTGTATTGGAATGGCAGAGTCAGGTCATTTTGGTGTTAACCATGATTCCGAGAGCACAATGATGTGGGATTGTAATGGCAACACCAAGCTTGTAGCACATCATGTTTAGGAACCAAGCTGTGAATGTTTTTTGGGTCAATACTAGGAATTTAATCAGCTGGGGGACCAGGGTTTGATGCCACATCATTTGAAAGTAGAGCAATAGGAATTTGGGAAGCATTTTGTTTCACGCCACTTGATTGTATGCTTGTGGGAAACTATATTAGGATATCGGTCACTGTGTTGTAACAGAATACGAAAACAGAGACAAATGGAGAGGTCCGTCGCAATAAAGAGTCGAAAATGAATCTCCGCTGAATAATAGCTGATGCTCTGGGAAAAAAGCCTACGCGTTTCGCGCTTACAACGTGCACTTCGTCAAGGGCATGCCATTTGTCTGTTTTTGTATTACATTACTTGCGGTGGCAGTGCCGGGGGTGTGTGTCCAGAGCTTACTTACACGTAAGACGTCTCTCTCGACGCATCACAGAGTTTTTTAAAGAATGTTACGGTGTTGTAACACCCTAAACATACTGTAATGATGACAAGATAAATAATGGCTTTAAGCAGCTAGTCACCTCTAACCCTGTAGCACTCACACAGTGTAATTATATTTCTTAATTATAAAATGTTAGGCCCTGCTGTTATAATGAATGCAAAGAAATTTAGAAATAAACTGCTGTGACCGGCTTGCATCTCACATTTGTTTTTTGTTTTTTTGCAGTTTTTAGAACTTTTGATTCATCTGCTGGATGTAGGGAATCAGTGTGAAGCATTTGAGTAACTAGAGGTATGCCTCTGGACAACATCTGGAAAGAGGTACTTATGAGCATCACTTATTAATAGATCTTTAATTAATGCACAAGCCAGCAGAGGAGATTCTTTGAAAGTTGTAAAAAGATGTTTTTCAAACAGGGTTGACGATGATACAGGACTTTAGGATCAAAAAAAAATCCTTTTCATTCAAAAAAAAAATAAAAATAAATAATCAAACAACATCAAACAAGTATTCTAACTGCAAGAGGTTTAGAAAAACAAACAAAAAACAAAACACAGCCACTTACATTTGCTCTCAAACATCCAGAATAAAATTAGTAAAGAATTAAAAGATAAAATATATTTAATACATATAGTATGATGGCTACAGTAATCTAATTACATGGTTGGAAAGCTTTGCTTTAGGAGCTCTAACCAAACTTATTACATAGGGGTGCTTATTTATCACCAACAAAGCTGGGGTACTCTCAGAATTTTGTTCACCAAAAGACACCATGGTTTTATTTTCTTACAGTGATGAATGAAGGTCAGACATTGATTTTTACAGCATGGCATCCTTGTAGTCAGTCAACGGAATATCTAGTTTCTGTCCCCGAGCATTCCTTTACTTTTCAAATGTGAATGACATTTTTATTGAATGCTGCTGATGCAAATTTCACTTCTCATAATGAATGTTGTATAATGAATTGACTTTAACATGTGTGTGTGTGTGTGTGTGTGTGTGAGAGAGGACCACTCACCCATAAAACATTACTAGGGAGTATCCCCTACAAACAGATAATGGAACTTTATCTAATGCTTTGAAATCCCCAGAAAATATATAGATCAAGATAGATTCTTACCAAGGTTTGCGGTGAAAGCATTTGAATGGATTTGTAAAAAAACTCTCAACACATCTGAATGGGCATTCCCAGTTTCTTCAAACAATATGCCACGTTATTAGCTCCATAGAGCTGCCATTGACCTCAAGACTTTTCTTGCCAGCATGCCAGTAAACTATGGTAAATCTACTGGTTACCTGTGAGACAGTCATTTTCATTTGTATGCTTCTGGTATGACTTTAATCACAGTTTTGTACATGTATTCGGTGACAGATGAAACAGATTTCTACTTATAGTTCTACTGCGTAATGTTTGCCTATGGTATGAAACAATTCCAAAAAATTAATTTCTTACATCTATGGCTCTCAAATGAGGAAAGACACCATACTAGTTTTGATGCATTTGGTAATGTTTGACCTGCACATTGCATTTTAATACAAATGCATGCAGGGAATCCTTGGAAATACTTTTCAAATGTACTTGCTCTTATGTTTCAGTTTGCTGTTCAGTGAACACAGGGTAGGGCAGTTGTGTGAGGTCATTTGTAACATCCTGCACATGTCCAATGGGCATCTCTGAATAACTCACAAGAGGTGCAGGGGACACCCATATTTTCACAGAGTTTAAGATTCCCTGGTGGAGGCCTAATTGCCAGGATAAAGCCTGAAAAAGGTCAGTTTTCAAATGAAGTACTAGAAAAACTAAAAACAACCAAGTGAACGAATAAATGCATTTTTATGATTTAAAGTATATTTGTCTAGTTATTTTTTTTTTTCTTACAGACTGAAGTGATCATTTAAACTGGACTAGATGTCAGGTATCTGTAATTACAATATAAAGGTTACAATATTCTCTTCACATTATGTCATTTTGTGTTTCATGTAAGTGCCAAATGGCAAAAAGAAAGCTGTACCTACTGCAATTTTAGTTTCATGAGAAAATTAAAAACTAAACAAAATTCTCACAAAAAAACTCCCAAACATAATTGAAGTGGCAATGTGTGGTGTATTGCTGGGGCGCATTGGTGTATAATAGTAAAGGATCAGGATACTATTCCCAAAGCTCCACAAACTACTTTCTGTTCTTCATAAATCCCAAATTATAAGGGGACAGGATGACCAATTTTGAACAGTTTATGACACTTCTGACAGTTTATTGACGTGCTGTACAGCATAATGCCAGCCCCAAAAGATTATCAGAGATAATGAAATGGTATGTATCTGCCGAAATGACATGCTATTTTATCATCATGTTATTATCCCGATATTGCCGACATGCAATGTATCCAATATTACAAATCTTAAACTCTGTCAGCGAATGAAACAAATCTTCAGCAGCGAGGGGCTACAATTCAGTGCACGAACCCCGAAGCCTTATAGTCAAATAAAACTCTATACTTACAGTCTCTCGGTCAACTTTTTTGTTGTGCAAGGTTTCCACTTTGGTATCAAGTTCTGCCTGGATTTGATCTCGCCGTTTCAATACACCCTTGGAAAAATGTAGAATTGGTATTTACTACACACAAAGGGAAGTCGGGAGACATATAGTAAAAATCTCTGATCCTAGGTAAACAAAATGAGTAGGGGTATAAAGAGCACAGAAAAGAGAAACACAGGTTAATCTTAGTATTGTCTGTTGGTCCAGAATGAGTGATTGTAAAGGAAAACCATCATTAAACTAAGAAAGGGTTAAAAAAAAACAGAATAATTTATGACTACTGGTTTCACTGCCACTGGGCATTTGTAGTATCAAGTGGTCTTCTGGTCAGGCAGTGTAAAAGGGACAAGGTTATATTCAATATATGCCAGCAAACTGGGTCACTCTTATAGTTATTATTAAATGTTGTGGTTTAAAAAGAATGTGTTTGGTGCACCCAAATGTTTCAGTGAAATGATCTCCCACAGATTTACTATTTACTGACACAGTTAAATAGCAAACTCCCTGTCAATGGTAGGGATTTAAGGGGAAGGGGTGTGGGGGGGGGGGGTGCAAATACATGTTGCATAAACACTTGAGATTACTGGTTAAAAGACGACCTTAAATTAACGTTCATATCTAATGCCAATTGGCCAGTTCATATATTACATGTATTACTATAATAAAAAATGTGATAATAATACATGCGAATGACATAAAACTTTTACAATACATTTGTAAAGGGGAAGGTTTAACATTTGCACATTTTACATTAATGAACTGATATTTAATAAACTTATTGTGAAATGTTTTATGTCCTTAACACAAGATATATTTTAAAGACAAAACTGAATTAAAAAGTGGTATGCAGTTTGCACACCGATTAAGTTCCTGCCCTTTAAACAATTATATGCATTGCATATTTTTTACAACATAGATTAGATAGAAGTAACCTTATTATAAATAGATGCTTGTTTTCCAATTTTCTTCTTGAGTGCTCCCACCATCGATGGAACAAAATTACATTTTGCCCACAAATTTGCTCACACATAGTATAGTGGCACTGTGTCAGGTATATTTAATAAAAACACTTATAAATCTGGGCGAGAAAAATAATTCCAGAAAGAAACAAAGAAACAAAACACTAACATTGACTTTTATTTAATGTGAAGACATGGGGATTAACACAATAATATAATAATACTTACAGACAGGGTATCACTATACAGAACATATTCATGGATAACTGGAATAAGATCCCCTGAGAGTTTCGAATTCAGGGTCTCTGTGACTTTGCAGCATCTATCAATGCTTCCAGCTACACCTTTTAATGGATCAACAAGATCTTCTTCAGATGCTGACCACAAAGTGTAGATTGGACCATATTCCTTCATCTCTTCATAATAGTCTAGAAGCAAACATACAGAGGAATACTAGGAATGGGCACGCATATATGTGTGTACGCAGTATTAAAATACAAAAGCCTGATTTACATGCAGTGTTTGTCACAGGGTTATAAAACACACTGCGTCCAGAAGTTGAAAAGTGAATTGATGGCAAAAAAAACTGCCCATGGTTTTAAATAAGGCATCTTGGTGAGAATAAACATATCAAACAATAGGCAAAGCTCAATGCCATCTATTAATACCAGTTGTAGGGCGATGGTAGGCTTCCATGTTTAACTTTTGTGTTTGTGTGTAAAAGGATGGCATACCAGGCCAATGGGGCTCATAGCATGACATAACGATACACCCCATAAAGGTCCCGCTAACTTGTACTTTTACCAGAATAAAATTAAAGTAATGGTGCAAGCGCCTTTTTGCAATTAATAAAACAATTATCAACAATTTCCAAAAGAATACAATGATTTTTAGAATACATAATAAAAAATATAACTGATCATATAAAGACCTTTTATGTCAGTGATCTGAAATATTTCCTCAAGATAAGAGTATTAAGTGAACATATTTCATTTTATACATGGTTATATTTGTTTTATGATTGTTAGAGAAATGCTTTATATTTGTTTTACTGATTGAAGATGTTTGCACCATTCCTTCCATTATACTCGTGTTTCTGCAGTTGAGAGGCCCCACCATTGGTGTTCAGAGCAGCCCTCTGTGTTGATTACCAATAGGGGGAGCAGTTCTAAATTGCTACTCTCTGCTTTGGGCCAGAGCTCACACTGTTGTGGTGGGGCTTAAAATGGCAGTTTAATGGCTAAAACTATTTTTTTGCCATTTTTGTGCACAAACCTGCATGTGCACAGCGGTATGCCATCACTCAGAAATATTACATGGTCAAGTGATGTTTCATGTCGGATAGGTGGATGCAGATTGGACAGGCATTAGTTCTAAAATGAATGTCGTACAGTGGGCACATATACACCAGGTTCGTTTACTGAAACAGTTACAGATTCTAAAGTTAAGTAAGCTATCCAACTAGGCAGCGAGACAGAGCAAATATAATAAACAATAAATTATAACTCCCCTTTAACGAGACTAAAATTATTCCAAGATGGCTGCTCCCAGTAAAGTACAAAATTTGAAAGGTGAGTTTCCTCCATCAACACAGAAGATAAATCAACTAATCTGAAGAGAGTTATTAAAATAAACATTGCTAATATTATATAACTTAAAATATCTGCTGAGTACAACATTGATGAAGTTATTATAATACACACTGAAAATGAAATACCTTTTTCCTCTTTATATATTCTTTGGGTTATTTTATCTATTACATTTATTTTTTGGCTAAAAGCATCCACGTATTCAACTAATTCTGTAAACTCATCAGGCCGGTTTTTAACACCTCTCACAGAAGAAGCAACAGCTTTTATTGTCTGCCCCATCCTGCTGAACAGACCAGGACCCTGTTTTTTGTGTGATGTTAGTTCCTAGTGAAAAAGGAAAAGACAAAAGTTGTGAGGTTCTGTTGTACTGTAACAAACTATTCAATCAACCATTGAGATCGGTAGAAGAATGTAGTAGAATGTGATGGTCTGGGAGTTATGCATGGATACATCCCCAATGGCAAGCTTTCTCTGGGTGAGGGAATGTATCATATACTTCTGGATACCTTGAGAATCAGGGACAACACCTTCCGCTCCAATCCCTGCAGTTACGAAACAACAGTCTTTGTGATATGTACATTTGCAGAAGATGTAGCTTGGATGCCAAAAGAACAATGCTGTTTTTCTTACAGAAGAAACGTATAAGGCTTGGTCCCCATTTTATATTTTTTGAGATCAAATATTTTTCTCACCTCAACTCACTTGCACCTCAATTTTAATGAATTGCTCCCAAAGGCTTTGGAGAAATAATTTAGTGAATTTTTTTCTCCTCATGGTGTGTCTATGTCAATAAAGTATGCACCTGAGGTGTCAGAGCTGAAGTAGAAGCGAAAGCACATCATCTGCTCAACATTCATAGGTAAGTTGACTGTTCCAGCACATTGGATGAGAACAAAGGTTAAGTATCTGGAGACCAATCTAGTACATTCTTAATTTTTTTTTAGTTCTAAGGTTTAATCATTAAATGGCTTTGCATACTTTCTTTCTTTGGTGACCAAAAAAAATAGCATTTTATTATTTTAAATTATGGAAAGAAATCATATGTGCAAAAAGTCATAATGTGTTGAATGAATTCAAATAACAGTTAAATGATCTAAAAATGTTAGAATAACAGAATTCTTACCCATGCTTGAGCAGTGAGGAAAATCTTGAAGTCTTCATTAAAAGTTAATGTTGGATGATCAGCAATCCTGTTCAAAAATTTATGTAATGCTTTTCGCCGAGTCTCAATGAATTCATCATTAAATCGTTCTACCATTCCTTTAACAATGAACTTTTCTGGTAATGGCTACAAAGTAAAAAAAAAAATAATAATAAAAAAAAGGCATTCTGCGATGTTTTACATTAATCTGTGTCAATTTTTGGGGAGTTCTCAGTTAAGGATAACGCTGGATTCTATTAATTGGAATATATTTTTGTTGCCAAATTTTATCTTTGACTTTAATATCGCTTTCTTTGGCAGACCTGGTATTCACGGGGATCTACTCACTAAGCAGTGAACTGTGGTGATATGACATAGTAACTGAAAAACAAAAATAAGCCATCAATAGCATAGTTGGAATAAACTCCACAACTTGACTATCTTTTCAACTATTCCATTTTCCGGTCATCACAGTTCAGTAAATAGACCTGAATCACTTTAATAACAGAGAGAAAGGCAATGAAGATTATTTATTAAAATCACAAGTGTTGGGATAGAAACACCCCATATTTCAGTAAAGATGGCTGACATGTTCTTAAAGCTGTATCTCCAGAATTTACCTCAATTTGAGTTACTCAAATTGTGACAATGCAAAATGAATTTTGTAATAAATCTCCACTAGGTATTACACATTAAAAAGTTATCAAACTATATACTTCAAATGGTTCTCAAAACTTGTTAACTGCCATAAGCTTATAGTGTATAAGCCGCTGTTTGTGCTCTCGAATATAAAATATTTATTAAATAAGGCTAAACAAACAATAATGCAAATGACAAAAACGTGTGTTAGCATATGCTATTTGAATAAAGATACAGTTACATGAATTGCTCGCAATAAACCTTTAAAGAGCCAATAACCTTATTTCACTTGTGCTTCTAGTATAGAATCACAAGTGAAGCAATGAACGGCTCTAGTATGAGGATAAAGTGGCATGTAATTGTTATGGTACATGCCAATTTATCCTCTGACTGGCAGCCATGACACTTCTCTAGGAAGCATCGGGCTGCTGCTGTCGGTGCCAGTCCTCTGTATTGAAAGACGATCAACCTTGTTCTGTTGAACCCCTTTGAAAATAGAAGCCAGGGTTAAAAAAAAAAAAGCAGGCCTACAGACATGAACAGTGTGTTACTAGTTATTTTATACTCAGCAAGTGAAAGATATAAGGAATAATTATTTTATTCCTTTCTCAGTCAGGAGACTTAATCCAAGAATGAGGGAGAGGAGAAGGAAATGTAGGGTGTTAATCCCTGCTTTGCTGCATCTTGCTGTCGCTGAAAAACCTGGTACTTTTGCTCTGGCAGAGTTCAGTCAATTACATTTGGCTTCAGAGAACAACAGCTTGTACTAGGCCTTCCTGAGACCCATCCCAAAGCCATTTTGTGATTGAAAACGATACAACTATGTAATCCACAGTGGCTAAATGTATCACAATGCTTCATAATCCACTAAAGCACAATAATACAGGTGCTGGATTTCACCTTGTGGGTCAGCATCTAATATCTGCTCATTACACTGTAATGAACGGAGCTACAAAACTCACACAGGAATAGCAGAGTTGGGAAAGTATTCCTGCTCGGCTACTGCATATTATTATCAGTATCACCAGAATCTGCTGCTAAGTGAAAAGGCCCTGTGTTTGTTTGTAGTTGAAACATTTAATCTTTTCCTCTTATGTGAACACGTAACCCATAGAACAGCACAAAATGCTCAATTATAATGAATCAATAGCACTAAAAACACATTTATGCTTCTTGTCGCATTGATTGGTGAAATGGTCATTTGTAATGTAGTTTGCACGTTATTGATTTCTTGGCTCACTCTGTAATTTCCCCATAACCCTGTAAGAGGATTTTGAAAAAGGAGCATTTTAATGAAGTATGGGTTACAGAGGTAGAGAACCCACTACAATCACTCAGATGGTCTTTGGCTGGCTGAATGTGATGGAAGGTGCTCCTCTGCTGCTTCAAGGCCCGATACATTCATTCAGCCAGAATATGAAATGCGAGCTTGGCAGTGTTTTATTTAAACTAGAGGAATATTAAATATTAAAATGCCTAGTTCAGTTTAAGACCCTTATTAAAACAATTGTAATATGTTTTATAGCTGTACTAGAAATAGGTAGAGGTTTAAGGGAGTGCTCGAACTGTCAATGTTTCCCAGTGAAAATTAAGGTGGCAGGAAACATCCCCAGGAAAATTTGGATCTCCCTGGCTAGAAAATGTCCTCATTCCTATACAAGGGGATGGACAGACATGTGCGGCAAAGTATATTATGCCAAAGAGGGCGGTCCTACTGGAGAGTGTAAAAGGGTAAATTCTGGAGCCCCACTAAAAAAAAAAAAAAAAAAAAAAAAAAAATACAGCTGCTCTCTCTGGAATCTCGGGTATAGCCAGGGTCTGTTGGGCAATTCCAAAGATTTATTTTCCTAGTATGGTCTTGAACTTTCATTGATTTGTAAGGGGTTAAACAGAGCAAGACTTGTGGCTAGGGTTGCCACCTTTTCTTCAAAAAAATACCGGCCTTGGTACTGTCTCCATAGACTTAACATTGGCCTGATGCCAATTTTTTTACCGGCCTGCCGGTAAAACCACCGGCCAGGTGGCAACCCTACTTGTGGCTTTGCTCAGTTAAATACACAGCAGCCTGGTCTGGCATCAGATACAACTTTTTGGATTAGTTAAGGATAGAACTTAATTTGCAAGCTTTGCTAAAATAAAATACATTACAAAAGAGATGGGAGCCAAGGTATAAAGCTGGCCTTTCGTTTGGCAGCTCCACGAGCACAGATTTATAGATGGGATTAGTTTGGAGAACATCAATAGCAAAGTTGTATTCTGATGACAGCGGCACTTTAATATATTGCTCTCAATTAATGATTGATTCCAGATAATATTACAGATATCAAGTAGGCATTATATTCTCTTTTAATTGTCTAATATAAAGCAGAGCAGCATGGAAAAGGTACAGGTTTACGCAAGTCCACAAAAATCAGAAGACCATGTAATTATTAATTAGCCTGCATATAATTTAGCCTGGGCAATATATTCAGTATAATAAATGACACAACAAGCTAACCTCCTGGGTCGTAAGAACAAAGTACTCGTATAAATTTAGCCCTAAACCATATCATAACCAATATCGGTAGTACTAAAGGTAAGAGAATAATGCATAAAAAAGGAAAAAAAAAAAGGCCAGAAAATGGTAAATTGCGAGACAGTTATAATAAAAGCACTGGAAAAAAAAATTTAAGATGAAACCAAGGACAAGTTTAAAAAAAACATTACCAGTAATTTATATAGAGCCAACGATTTATGTAGCGCTTGCAAACTTGCATGGCTCTAAAATATGCATTACAGATAAATATAGATTGTTGGACCAGAACCATCTTATATTGTGAAGAAGTTACACTTACAGGAATGATCAGGGTAGGATGAGCATCTTCAAGCCTGCCTTTTAGCCAAAGAAAGTCTTGATATCGTCTTCGAACTTCAAATTCACAAGAGTCAAATTCACTACGAGTGGTCTAAAAATACAAGTAATAATAATAATTCTAACAAAATGATGGATGTTAAGCTGCTGTATATTCACGAACAATATCTATATTTAAAGTAAAAAGAAAAATGCTAGCCAGCGTTCCACTAAGCGAATATGTTAAAAAAAAAAAAAAAAAAAAAATATATATATATATATATATATATATATATATATATATATATATATACACAGGTGTACATTTCTGAAAAAGCTAATTTTTGAGTACCACATATCCGATCACTAGTAAGGAATATGCTGGGTCAATGCACATGTAAGTAGTGTTCAAAACTTTACTTTGCCACTATTCTGCACTATTTTTACCCCTTTCTTTGGTGTCCCAGCAATGTACAATGTTGCCACCTGTCCGGTATTTTACAGGCAGGCCGGTACAAAAATTGTCATCAGGCCAATGTTAAGTCTATGGAGACAGTTTCAAGGCGGGTATTTTTCCGAACAGAAGGTGGCAACTCTAACTACACTGGAGGGGAGAACTCAGGAAGTAGAGGTTAAAAGAAGAAGTCTTGCTAAACGGGTGACTAGCGCCAAGTTAGAGTCTCTGAACCTTATTTTAACGTCAGGTTTAACATCAGATTATACGTAGCCGCAGATACACACACTCACCTTTGTTGCAATCCTGTATGTAATGAACGTTTCGATTGCTGTGATGTGACTTTCTGGCTCGTCAACTGTAATGAAGATATCCTTGACATCTGGCTCATCCTCGAATTTATACTGATTGGTCATGGATGATGGAGAAGTTAACACCAAAGGACTGAACGAATTTCCATCAGTCAGTGTTGCATCCTATGGACGCGAGAGATATTTCAACACGTTGTCAGGGTACTATTTGGAACGCTGTCATTTTGATTCATAATATGTTTACTCAAGACAAACTGTCTGTAAGCAGCTGTTAATGGGAACATAGCAATTAATTAATCATAACTCATTATACATATTGAGAGAGAGAGTCGGATTATTTGTAGATGTTTTATCAGAAAGGTAGAGAATATTCAGTACAAAAAGGATTGTAAAGAAAAAAAGAAACACGTTTAACAGCAAAAAAAAAAAAAGCAGCCTTTTGGCCTCCTCGGCAAGATCCCATGGGATTAAGAAGAACAGAAATAATTCTAACAGTTTCAAGTCATTCTGGGTTGTATATAAAGAAGGTGCACACTGACACAGCACCCATCACTCTCCTGGACTTGTGCCATGGATAAACAATCATGCTCTTTGGTGCGCATGATGAATGCTGGAGAATTATGACAGTGCTATGGGCTTCTCGCGGACTTTTGCATTTTCTGACAGTTTGAAGTCGGGAGGTTTTATACATAACCCCAAATATTCTCAAACATGGTCCATGTGCATTTTATTTTTAAAGCAAGATGCTCAAAATATTTAAATATGGCAGGAAATGGTATTAGAAGGTGCACATTAAGCTGTAGCAGGAAGTTTGTTACGGTTACGGTTATCTCTCAGTACAGACATTTCCATAGCCAAGAGTTTGTCATTTACAAAAGTGCCAACATTTTCTACAGTAGTGAGTAACAAAAAGTGGTACAACACGTAGATGTACAAGGTTAAAAGGAGCTCACATAATAGATATTTAAAAAGTATACACTTATCCTTCCCAGAGCAACAAAAACCAGAAATGTTGTATTGGACGGTTATAGACGATGGTCGCTGATGATAGGATGTGGATATTCTACTACTACAAGGGACAGTTGGGAGGATAAATTGTTAAACCTGTTTACGTTGTTCTTTGTTGCTAGTCTTATTTACACGTCCCTCCTGGATTATATATTCTGGGAACCAATTTAGGTAAAGGTCTCAGCTATCCCAAGACCAATGAAATTCCAGGTTGATTTACACCTTAATATGGGAGATGTAAAGAGAAGTGGGATCTCCAGGAGGTTTCTGTTTGAGAAGTATACACTCCAGGTGTATCAAAATACACAAGGGTGAGAAGTGAAGGGAATCTGACCTTCTGAAGCAAACACCGGGATTGGGAATACCAAAGTCCAATATGAGTGAATAAAGGAAAATCACATTCTAATACATTCAGATGTTAGAGGATTTGTGTGTTTAAATTATAATATATTTATATATTCACACACATACACATTTGTATACATACATGTATATACACATACATGTATATAAATCCACATACATATCTAAATATATATCAACATGTATACATTCATATACACACACATATTTATACACACATACATGTGTGTGTGTAGTTGGATAGATATTTGCGCATGTGTTGGGGATATGTATAAAAGGAGCCTATTCCACAAGTAACTATAACATATACATCTTGGTTGATTCATTGGGATCACTATACCTTAGCTTTGAGTGCTGTAACCAAATATAACTTTAGAATAATATCTTCTTCACAAGTATAGTATTAGAAGTGCTTAGATGTTAGCCTGAAACGTCATAATTAAAATAAAGTAAGTCAGGAGTGTGTATATACTAATTTACTTCAAATCAAAATGTATCACAAGTTACTTAAAAAAATATATATGTGGAAACTGGAAATGCTAATTTATTCTTGAAGTCAATTTATCGGTTATCATTTGGGCTTCTTTCATGATAGTTGACTTATAAACTGAAATCTTATAATATATATATACACACACACACTAATTGTTATCACTTGTGATTGATTGAGAAATTGTAATTTAAGTCCTAGTTAAATTTGTGAGCTAAGGGCGCCATCTATTGGAAAATATTGTGAACAAAGATGACCATATCTTATCAAATATTACCTGGGGGCGTTTTTAGAGAACCAACTAGATAAAGACAAATACATGTGACACACCTTCAATGGGTTGGATTCTAGATGTGAAATTGAGGATCAAGTCTTGGAAATTGAATCTGGGGGAAAAGATTTTAATCATAAAAAGGCCATACTGACCCTATCACCGCTATCCCAGAGGGAAAAGCTCCTTCTTAGAGGACAACTGTAGTCTAGGAAAGATGTTTCGTTAAATAAGTTTTGCACTGTTAACAACAAGAGGAGCGTTCCCGCTTGCTACTGGTGCGTCGCGCATAGGGGATGAGCCTTTCTCGCATGTGCAAAAAAATGTAATATATATATATAACACTTCACATTAAATCCACACACATTCACACACAGCCACAAATATACACAGTCGCATGTATACAAATCCACACACAGCCACACATACATACACAAATCCATACACAATACAGTCACACACTTGCACACAGTCACACACTTGCACACAGCACATAGTTTTTCTTTTTGAACGGGGCTTTGAGGTTCAGACTGCTCCACCGCTTTTCATTGTGTAATGTACCAACGCTGGTTACTGATCTACTAGCATTGTGTGCATTCATGTCACTATATTGTTCACTGTAAAAATGTCACCGATTGTATGTTTTGGCATTATCTGATGATTCAGGCAAAATCATTGTTATTTTACAACCGTGCTAAAGGCCTGTAACTGCATTGCTTATACAGTGTAGCAATAGGTGGTGTTTTCTGGTGTATTGGGCTCAATGTGTTATTATTGTGTGATATTTCTATATTAGTGTGTGTGTTAATACATTTTCATATTTTGTTAACCGTGTACATTATATCAGACATAGTTTAATATTTAATATTATTGGGAGTTCCATAGAGAGGTGACACCTCTGATAAGGTCTCGCAGGCACAAATGGGTAGCAGTGACTAAGATGGAGGAGAGCATTAGTCCACTTGAGGAATGTAGCATTTGCTCCTTGTAGTTTGTTAATTATGGCGTTTAAACATGTATCCTACAGCAGACAGAAAGCCAGTGGAGGGCTTTGCAGAGCGAAGCAGCGAACGTGGAGCAACGAGTGAGAAAGATGAGCCAGAGGAGGGGCAGTCAGGAGTATATTGCAGTAGTCTAGATGAGAGGCCACGGGCCACAAGTGAGTACACAAAGCTTTTGGCAGCATCTTTGCTGAGGACAGGATAAATGCCAGGGTTTGGACATGGGGAACAAAAGGTGAGAGCAGAGTCAAAGATAAAGTCAAAATAACTAGTAGTAGGCTGCATTAGGGTGGGATAGAAGGTAGAAAATGGTGGTCAGACGGGGAAAAGAAGCATGAGAGATGTTAGAGATGGTTCATGACTTAGTGAATACTAGGTCTAGTGAGTGAACTTCAGTGTGGGATGCAGAACTGGTCCATTGTGACAGACCAAAAGGAGAGGTCAACGTAAGAAGGTTTGAGATGGTTGGATGAGGTTGATGAGGTCAATAAGAATGTTGAAGTCTCACAGAATGAGACAGTATGTTGCCTTTTGGCTGGCGGAGCTTTGAGGGAATGCAGTGCGGCTCGAGTACTAAAGATCGCATATTTGATATTTACACTTCTTTATCCTGATACATAAACAAAGGAACTATTTTTCCTTTAACACTGAAAACCCAGTTCCATTAAAAACCTGTATCACTACTACGTGACTTCTCTTTCACTACTGAGGCACACTGTAGGCCAAAAAAGAAGCATCACAAAAACAAAGCTCACAAAATCCAGCCAAGTGTAATAAACTCCGAGCTTTAAAGTTAGATTATTTTTCTCCCATTGGTAATTAATGTTAGCATTTCTAGGTCATGGCAATATTATCTGGCTGTAAAATACCCTGCTTTAATTAGAAGTCTAATGAGGAGTTTGTTCTAAGGTTTGCTGCTAGCCTCTCTTTCCATATGGCAGAATATTACTCAGCTGGTTAAATCATTAAGAACTTCCTGTGGAATCCTTGAGAAAGGTGTTGAACATGTTTCATGTTCCCTATATAACCATAAGGCTTCACAACTTCCTTGCACACATAACTTGGCATACTTTGTATTGTCTTATAAACGTTTCTTGCTATGAATGTTACCCAATGCATTTGAATAGTGATGAATATTTATAATATTGTACATTTTGCATTTGGTATACAGGACTGTATTTATTAACCCATTTGTTGATCAAATGTATGGCTCTTGCCTGCAAAAATAAAAGTATTTTCTTTTTCAACCGAATCTGTTAAACATTGTGTACACTGTGTATGTAGATAATATAAACACATTAGAAATGATCGATACACTGTGCTAGCAAAATTGCAAGCAAATACATAAAATGGGAGAAATAGAGGATTTAAATCAGTATGTGGGGTCTCCTGCTTATGACATCACCTTGAAAAGTAGTTAATTTGGATACCAAGCCACAAGGTGATGTCATAAACAGGATACACCATATATATGAACATATATTTGTCTCTTATTTTATGCTATTGCTGTGCACGGGTCAGTTCCAATTTTGGGAATCTGCCCTGCTTTTCAGAGAATGCATACTTCTGTCTCACCAGAGAATGCATACTGCATATGCACAGATGTGTGCGCAGCAGCACTGTCAGTTTGAGTGACTGACACTCCACCTCCCAAGCTTACGATTCATCGTGTGAAAATACACTACATGATCAAAAGCAGGGCTTGGCAAACATTTGTAACTTTCTGGAGCCAGACAACCAATTTGGGAGCCAGCCCACAATCAAAAAAGTTAGGAGCCAGCAGTAGCGATTTTAGGAGCCTTGGCTACCGAGATTTATCACAGCTAGCCAAAAAGTATCTGGACACATGTTTGTCAAATAACCTCTTGTTGATGGCAGTCAAGAGACCGTTCTTTATAGAACCCTTGGCTGTCTAACAATTTCTATTCAACCTCAGTCTATGGCTGGACCTGAGAGACAATCCATATATCAGAGACAATTATATATGTATGCATACTAACATATACAAATGTCTGTATTTAGATTAAAAAAAAAAAACTGTGTAGATCACTAATTGCAATATCATTCTTTCTCTAATTTTAGAGAAAAAAGGTCTTTGCACAGCCACCAAAAATATATATAAATAGATCAAGCAGTAGGTTGCCATAGTGATGGCAAAAGAACCCCCGTTTGCCAATACATGTAAAATGCAATGTATAGCTCCAGCTAATTAGAGTTTCATTCTGCTTCTTAACTGTCACATTTCTACACTGTATTGACAGAATGGGCCTATCAATCACTGCTGGGTGAGTCATGCGAGAACAGTAAAAGTTACTGAAATAAGTTTGTTCATAGAGAGAGAGAGAGAGGTAGAGAGAGAGGGGGAGAGAGAGAGGGGGAGAGAGAGAGGTAGAGAGAGAGAGGTAGAGAGAGAGAGGTAGAGAGAGAGAGGTAGAGAGAGAGAGGGAGAGAGAGAACTTTCCAAGGTATACATAGTTATTAGGTGAATGTATGGGAAAGATCAGTAATGCTTCACATGTCACATTTAATTTGAAAGCAAAATAAACAAGTTATTATTTGTTGTATTATGTCAGGAGACAGGAGGCCTAATATAAAGATGGAGAGTGGGTGTGAGACATTTAGAAGATGCAAGATTACAGGACTGGACTGAAAAGGATACAGGGAAGTTGGGGGATAAAAAAGAAGAAGAAAAAACACATTGCAAAGGTGCAAAAATGACACGATGATGAGACCAAAAAGTGGAAGGAAAAATAAATAGCAGGGAGGATAAAGTATAAAAAAAACCAATGAACCAAAATAAAGGAAAATAATGAGGGGAAGGGGGGATGCCATACAAAATGGAAGGTCAAATGGACAGAAAGATGGGAAGTTTATATAGTGGAAGAGAAGAGATGGAAAATAAAGGATAAGCAACCCATTTGGAACACAAAGCGAAAGGAAAATAGGAGCCCATAGCACAAGATGGCAAGGCTTAAACAGTTCTACGATAGAGTCCACCATGGCATGGGAGATGAATGAAGCAGAACCAAGATGCTAAGAGATACAACCATCTTGGTCAGTGTTGGGTCAAGCCAACCAAAAATAACGTTACTTACATAAAACACATTACTGCTTAATATCGGAAATATTGGAAAATATTTAGAGTTGAATTTTATAGTTTATTTAATATAGAGGAGATTTTAAATTATAAACCACATGATAAAAAAATAAATAAACATATGTGCATTTAAATTCATTGATATTAAAATAATGCTACAAATATTACAAATCAGTGTCCAGAAAAAAAAACATCTTTTTATGATTCTGTACATTAAGAAAAATAAAAGAGTCCACCATTTGATCTAATGATGTTTGATCTCTTTAGTTCGCTGATTTGGGGATGGGACACTTCATTGCGGCTGCATCCACGCAGTAAGGTGAGTTTTAATGTGTTAGAGTTAGAAGATAGAGTTTTAGAATTAGAATTTTAGTGTTGGGGTAAAGGGTGGTTAGAATTAGGGTTTAGGGGGTTAGAATTAGTTTTTAGGGTTCGGGGTTAATTTTAGTATTAGGGTTTAGGGGGTTAGTATTAGGGTTTAGGGGGTTAGTATTAGGGTTCGGAGGTATTAGGGTTCGGAGGTTAGTATTAGGGTTTAAGGGGTTAGTATTAGGGTTTAAGGGGTTAGTATTAGGGTTCGGGGGTTAATTTTAGTATTGGGGTTTTGGGGTTAATTTTAGTATTAGGGTTTGGGGGGGAATCATTTATTGGGGGGTATTTTCTTTTTACTTGTACGTTTGTAAGAGCTGACAGTTCAGTGCTGAACTGTCAGCTCTTACATAGCCGCGTCCGCGATGAAACAACCGCATTATTCTTCACTGCTGACAGTTCAGCGCTCTAACTGCCGCGCTGAACTGTCAGCGATGAAGCCGCGGCGAAGAAGTGTCCTAGACCCGCTGATTTATGTTAGCGAAGTATCCATTTTTTTCCATCCTGTTTGTATATTCTGGGTACACTTTAACTTTACTATGAGGCGATGTAGTTCCACCGCTTCGAAGGAAGGGAGTCGTCACTGGGAAATGTCTGTTCTTTTACCCAGGAGATAATCCTAAAAAAAAAAAAAAGTGAGTAAATTTCTATCGGGGCATCTCATCCGTTTTTTTCCGTGCTACACATTGTGTTCTGTTTTCAGTTTTTTTTTTATCTATTTACATGCACTCCTGCTGAGATATATTCTGTTTAAGATATGTATATTTTTAGATTTGAGAAACACTTTGTTTGTTTTTCACCATTTGCTGTGTGTGTTTTGGAGGAGCCACACTAGTGTTTGCTGCACTGCTTATTACTGTTGTATTTTTGGCTTGATTAGCGCCGATCACTTTTACACTATTGTACTCGTCTGAAGAAGCATTACCTGGGACAATGTGTCACGGCTACAAACTCCTTTGCAACATTTGATGCGAAAACATTGCTGTTACTGGCAACCGATGTGACTGACACTTCAACTGGTGAAACAAGCATAGGAAGTGATCAATGGTCAGCCAGTGTTGCTGCAACACCTACATTTTGCCCCAGGGAACAATGTGATTTCTCCATGGAGTGATCACAAGCACCATATTGAGAGGCAGCATGCCTTTTACATATGCATCTGCCCTGTTGTGGACAAGAGCTTTAGAAGTGATCAGTGTTCACTTCCATCGCTTAGAGTGTTGCTAGACTGCTTCTAGAGTCAGCAATATTACAATATTGGAGAGAAAAAATGGGGGTTAGTGCTGGGGTTAAAAAACAATTTCGCAGGTTTTTTTTTTTACTAGCATTTTTAGAAGTCAGAAAAAAAAGTGTTTTCTTTAAAATTTTTCACCATTTTATTTTATAGTGAACAATTATATAATCACAATTCTGGTAGCTAGAGAAGAAAGCCCCTCTTATGCTGATAAACACATAGAATTTGTGCGGGTAGAGTAAATACCCCCCAGGACTCGTATGACTGTGTAAGAGTATGTGTTTCCTACATAGAATTCACTTTAGGACAATGTTTATAAACAATCAGGGACACTATAGTTACCCATAAGTTGAATACTCAGCTCCTATTAATGAATTGTTACTCCAGGGGCATCTATTATTGCTATTTTTATTGTTACTGTTGTGCACTAATGAAAATGATTTGGGAATGTGTACTTTATATGTATATTTTACGCTACACTTATGTTTTTACTGGAAATCACCACAAATATTAGAGAGAAAGAATGATTACTTTATCTATATTAATGTGCACCTTAAATGAGGCAATTTCATAAAGCCGATGCGCTTTTCTTCCGCACTTACTTTTGAGTCTTTTACGATGTTTCCCTGTATTACAGGGTGTGTTTTTGTAATCTATATTGTATGTTATTGTTCGTATGGCTTTTTATGTTACGAAAAATAAAAGAATTTATTTAAGAAAAATAAGTTTTTTTTTTTTTAATTTTTCACCATTTTTTTTTTTTAAAGCGAACTATGATATAATCAGAATACTGGTAGCTAAATAAAGCACCTCTTATGATACAAACACATTATAGAACTTTTTATTAAAGGAAAATTACAGCTAAATGCATACAAACAAATAGAAGTGTAAAAAAAAAAACTTCCATTGTCCAGAATGAACAAAAATGCTCTAAAAATCCAGTCACTAAGGGTTTAAGGTGATTTACATCTCAGACATCCTAATAACGATACTGTCAAATACCATTTCTTTTCCTGGACATTGATTATATTTGTAGCATTTTAATGTATTTTTTTATATCGACTATAAATTTTTAATGCATATATGGTTTGTTTTTTTCATCGTGTGGTTATATATTTTATCATCTCATCTATATTGAATGAACTATAAAATTAGACCGTGGCAAATATTTGGAGTTTAATGTTTTAAAGGGGCTTTGTAAGTGCTGCCCATTTTCCTTTTAATATTTTTGCTTCTCCTTGTGCGCTCACACCCATTATAACCTTTTAGCTTATTTTGGTGATTTGGGAAGCAAGGAGGTGGGTGTAGTTGCATCCCCCATTTTTGTTTTAGGTGCGGGGGTTACACTTTTTTTTTTTAGATAATATCAGAAATCACCTGGCTTGTAGCATATAGGAGAAAGATTCCCCACCATTGCTGTAGTTCATTTTTGTATAAATATATTGTAAAAAGCTATACGTCCCTCATTGTTATGGCTATCATGCACTAACCGGATTCCAGAACTGACTAGGTAATGTGAAGTCACATATAAAATCAAGAAACAAGCTGTAGATCTATATTCTGTTTCACCATAATTATTTTTTTCCTGTGTCATTTCAGAGAAGCATTACATTTTAAGGCCCACATTTTCTTGCAAATTCTATACATCATCCCCTTCCTACAGAGGTTCGGAAAGAAAATTTTCTGTCAGTCTTTGAATTTTTGTAACAGGCAAGTACGATTATAGTAAAAAAAAAAAATCACAACAAAACAGTACAACATCTCCCCCTTCTGGTTTTGCTCTGCAGTGCAACTGAACAAAGTCAAATTGAGGAATTGGAAGAATAATTATTTTTAATGATAAGTTGTTTTGATGCCAAAACACAAACACTGATGTGCGTGTCAGTAAAACAAAAGACTTACATCACTCAGTGTACAATCCAGATTACTTGATCTGCAGCTTTTATGTATTTAATTTAGAAATTGTTTCACCAGGAAGAATACATTGAGATTTCTCTCCTTTTAAAGGGACATTGAACCTTGAAGAAAGCAAGGGTTAAACAAAACATGTCCCAGGACTTTTAAGTAAACCCGACGTGTATCTTAATAGTCTCACATGCGAGGCGCAGCAGGTTTCTGGTTGACGGACAGCCAATCAGAGCGGGGGCTCGCCCATTTCTGACTGCCGTATCTGAGGGTCTCTCGCTGCTACCACAGAGAGACTCGTTTTTGCATGGGATCAGCAGGGGGAGGGACCTAGTTAAGGTGACCCTTGCTGATCCCATACAAAAACGAGGGTCTCTCTCCACTAGCAGAGAGAGACGGTCGCCGACCAGACGGCTGTCTCCTTCCTGTAGAAGCATGGCAGCTGTCGGTCAGAGGATAAACTGGCGTGTACTATCAAAAGTACACGCCAGTTCATCCTGACAACAGGAACAACTTACATTTCCCTTGTGCTTCTATATTAGCAGTACAAGTGAAAAGTAAGGTTTAGTGTTCCTTTAAGTATGTTCTGTGCACCAAGTCCAGAACGATATCACATAATATTAAAAATGCATGAATCTCGATTTAAAGCAATGAGATTTCATCTGTAACGGGGCAGTTATGAAAACTATTCATTACAGGGAGGCATTTAAAGCAATAGATTCCTGCAAGGGGTTTAAGAGATATATTCCCTACTTCAGCTGATGCAATCACTGTATTTGAAACATCAGAGATATAATATAGCCTCAAATTAGATTTTCAATGATGTGCAAGTTTCTGATTTTACTACTGACTTAAAAGTTATCTTTATGTGAATATACAAATGCATTTTTTATCTGAAGTTTCAAGGTGGCTATACATGAGCACAGGTAAACAAAGGATAAAAGGGTGGGGAAAGATTCCCCTGTCATCATATTCATTGTATTTGTATTATGGTTTCATAAAGATCTGTTTAAGTATACCACTTCCAGCCATTTAATCCCATTGCTTTACAATGCTGGCAATGCCTGTTCGCTTGAGTTAGAAATATCATAGCTTGAACTGTAAAAAGACTTGCATATTTATTTTTAAAGGGTCACCTTCAATTTTCATTTCTGTGCCCCATTTTGTTTTCCCAGATTGGAGAGATCATTTAATTCCTGCCGTGTCAAATATGAACAGCACTTTTGTTTGGGTATACGAAGTCTCAGGATTAAAGATTGCAATAAAAAACACCAATCTTCTCCGACCTTGATTTGATGTGCTGGGATCCATGCAAGTCTTATCTGCGTTTTTTCCTGTCTGCAGCGGACACACGTGTTATAAAAGTTTTTTTATTTTGTGCATTTGTTGTTTACTGTTGATCAAAATGTATCTTTCCTACTACTTACCGTGCTCAGCCCCATCCCTCCCAAAGCTTCATTTAACCGCACAAGGTCCAAGACAGCAGTGTCTGTCTGGCATTGCAGGTGCTCCCTGCTTACTACGGGGCACCCATGACACACTGCAGTGCCTGTAGGTGCATCCCCCTCAGCTGCCCCCTAGCTGAATTGAGAGTGCAAAGTTTCCTTGTCCGCTTATCTTGTCCAGTTTGAAAAGGCCATATCTTTCCAGTGCCTCTATTGGTGGGATCTAGTTTGAAGGGCTATTAAACTATCCTTGGTTCACTTTCTGGTTATTGACAATGCTTGTGGACCTTGTCTGTCTGACTTGCGCTTTGTTATCTCAGACATATTATCCGTTTTCTCTATGCCATGCACTTGCCATTTGGCCAATGTTTGTGGGCTGCGCTCTTAGGCCGCCTGCCTCTTGTGCACATCAGAGCATCGAGTTCACATGACTTCCCGACACGCAGTGCTGGGGCAAGTCCTGTGGGTGCTGCAACAGAGGTTACTAAACTGGTGATAAAGATGGGTGCACTGGAAGCCTACAGACAGTAGCCTCATTGAAATTAATATCTTTGGATGTTTGTAAATCTTTGGACAGGCGAACCCTCAGATGAAGAGTCAAGTGAAGACAAGACAACTGAACCATAAAATTCAGGCATTAATAATGGAATTGGAGCCAACAGGTGAAACCGACAGCTGAACCGACGCATGAACTGTAATAATCAGGCAGTAATAGTGGAACTGGAAAAATAGGCAAGAATTTTGAAAAAAAAAATCACTCCTGTGTCCAAGAACATGCAGAAACGCTTGTCGTCTTTGGTAGGTGTAGCTGAATCTCAACACAAAATACGACAAATCATACAGATGCAGAATCAGCTTCAATGCGGACTAATGCAGCTCTATAGAAATAACATTATAAAGTTACAATACATCCATCTAAGGTGTTTTTTTTTTCTAAAACCTTCCACCGTGAATGCCAAGATTTCAATCTCTCTATATTTTATAACAGGATATATCATTAAATAAATACGCTTAATAAACCTTGCCAGTTATTGAAATGTCTTATGTAAGTGCTATACATTTTTTTCTAATAAACAACCTTGAAATCCTAAGAAATTCTGTGGGAAAAAAAACAACCGAATATTGAACACTTGAAGCCAAATAAATGGACATATTTCTGTAAATGTGAGGTTTACCTTGGTTTCTTTCATAATAAGGCTCCTGTTCAATGTAACCGACCTTCTCAAAAAGCCTTTTCATAAAGCAAAGAACAATGATGAAAAGAAAATAAGGGAAATGGATTGCATTACAACAGAAACAAATTAACTTTCTTGGGTTACAGAAGGGGGAAATACAGTAATCCACCAAAAGATACAAATACCTCTATTAATAAAGAGAAAGATTACAGCTTCTGTCAATACAATGAAAAGGTCAAAGAGAAAGGTATAAAAAAATGTAAAAAAAAAAAAAAAAAAAAAACCAGTTGCTACACCATTATTTTATATTCCATGTAGGCAAAACATTTGTAGGAGACTTTACTGTATTATAATATAGAGGAATAAAAGCACATTTGTGAATCTAGACTTTTTGAAATTGTTAAAACTTAAACATTTTCGCGGATCATTGTCATTATATGACTTGTGGCTAAAGTTAATTCAACCCACCAGTCTCCCTGGCAAAAGTAAAAAAATAATAAAAAAATGGATAAAAGTGGTATGTCAGCGAGAGTCATGTAGAAAACTTTGGGCTACGTGGAAATGGTGCCAATATTACTATTTTCTATGTACACATTAAAGTGAATGTACCACCTAAACACCGTTTTTACAGGGAATATAGAGAATGAAAAACGATTAGGAGAAAAATGTGTTTCAAAGGCGTCTGTGGAGTCTCCTGCTTATGGCATCACCATTGAAAACCAGTTAATTTGCATATGAGGCCACAGATGATGTCATAAGCAGGAGACTCCATAGACACATATAAAAAAAAAAAACATTTTTCTCCTAGTTAAGGCATTTGCTTGGCGTTTTGCTAACACAATGTATAGATAATTTTTCAATGTTTAGGTGATACAGTCCCATTAAT
Source organism: Pelodytes ibericus (assembly GCA_036172795.1). Classification (NCBI taxonomy): domain Eukaryota; kingdom Metazoa; phylum Chordata; class Amphibia; order Anura; family Pelodytidae; genus Pelodytes; species Pelodytes ibericus. The sequence continues at coordinate 20,451,247 of CM069865.1, forward strand.
AAATATATCAATAATCTAAACATGTAAAATTGGTCTTGGGCTGATCAAATCCCAGCAATGTTGCCGAAGCTCGGTGTACTGGCAACTGCTAAACCTATTGCAACCCTAAACAATGAATCCTTGGCAACTGGATACATACCCAAACTTTGGAAGTCTGCAAGAGCAGTACCTATCCATAAAAGTGGTGACAATGCGTTGGTATTTAACGACATCTAATATCATTGCTCCCTGTCAAACATCCTGGAAAAATGAAATTATGTGTGCATTATCAACAATCTACATATACGGGCTACCTTTAAAATAGCACGACTGGGACATTTTTTCCACAGTTAGTGATATTTTCAGCTTCACAAGTGAATGCTATCCAGTGAAGCAAAAAAAATGGTCACAATAACCGCCTGTGGGAGGTCTTAAAGTGACAGGCCCTATGCAAATCAGGTTAGCGGTATTTCAGGCTCCCTCTAATGGAGGCAAGTCTGAAACACCCAGAAAAGGGGCTGTCTTTAGCCTGCAATTACTGAGACAGGCAGTCTCAGCCATTACACTGAGGATTTTAAATTAGGCTAGGGGCTAAATCAGAATCCATTGCTATCCTCCCCCAAATTTGGGCGGATGGATGGGGTGAGTTGATCCTGGTTGCCTTAACAGTTAGGCAGTCCAGGATCACCCATTATATTTTGCATTTATTCATGGGATCACTGTGAAAATCATTGATCACATGCAATGAATGCAAAAAATACAGTAAATGACAATCAGTGCTATTTGAACATTGGCTGTCAAAATCTTCCCTCTCTCACACTTTTATCTTGTTTTGCAGGAAAAAAAACACACATTTGCCATTTTTACACTCTTTATTAAATATTATACATTACACAAAAGGTTAAGTCTAAAAATATGGTCTCAAAAGAAAGCCCTGTGAGTCCTTAAAAAGCATCAAAACAAACAAAACCATTGTCCTAAAGGGGTTAAAAAAATTGCGCAAACACATTCCGCTTGTGAAAAAAAAAAAAAAATGTTCCTTTAATAAATGTCACCTATGGTTAAAAATAGATTACAGAATGTTTCCTGCTAAATACAGCAAGGCAATTCATCATTACAGCAACAAAAAATGTGTAACCAAGTTTGTGGTGAACCAGTGTAAATGGCTGGAATTCAAGACTCTGTACCAGCAGCGACATTATAAAACTCTACGACTGTGACCACTGGAACCCCAATAACTGAAATGTGCGTTACAATAGAATTCAGCAGGAAAACAAAAAAAGGCACTTCTTAAAATATGTTACATCTATTTTAAAGTTGCTCAGATTAGAAACATTCTTTATGTGGTATTACATAATGCTGCATCTACTTTGTTATTTTTAAACCTGTTTTTACTTTACTATAGTTGAGGAAATACATGTCTGAATAATTAAGGTGTGCTTCATTTGGGTACAGCTAAGGGAAAACAAAGAAAGACCATTTATAAAGGTGTGTAAGTTATATCTACACACACAGTGGTATGAGCACATACACAATACATTATACATTTTCATAAAGATTCATAGAATCAATTGCAACTAAACTAATTAGTATTAGGGCTTAGTGTTAGTGGTTGAATTAGAAATTAGGGATTAGTAATGGGGGCCGAGTGTTTGTTGGTATCGGGGGCCGAGTGTTTGTTGGTATCGGGGGCCGAGTGTTTGTTGGTATCGGGGGCCGAGTGTTTGTTGGTATCGGGGGCCGAGTGTTTGTTGGTATCGGGGGCCGAGTGTTTGTTGGTATCGGGGGCCGAGTGTTTGTTGGTATGGGGGGCCGAGTGTTTGTTGGTATCGGGGGCCGAGTGTTTGTTGGTATGGGGGGCCAAGTGTTTGTTGGTATGGGGGGCCAAGTGTTTGTTGGTATGGGGGACCAAGTGTTTGTTGGTATGGGGGGCCAAGTGTTTGTTGGTATTAGGGTTTGGGGAGGGGTAGCTTTTAGCGGGGTTATAATTTGTTAGGGGGGGGTTTAATTTACATGGGGGGTTACTCTGATTGTAAGTGCTTACATTGCTGCAGTGAAGGGGCCGCATTGCATTTCACCGCTAAACTGTCAGCTTATATTGCTGTGGTGAAACGGGCGCGTTTTGTTTCACCGCTGACAGTTCAGCGCTCAAACTGCCGCGCTGAACTGTCAGCAGTGAAACGCCCACACTGAACTGTCATAGACCCATTTCTAGGTCCCAGCTAATTGTGGGGTAAAGTTCTACCAGAGGTCCAGTCACCAGAGCAACTAATGGAATGTTCCCGCAGATAAGTCGGTATCACTTTTAGAACTTTGCCCCAGAAATTACATTATACAAAAACCCCATTATGTTTACTAGTGGTAATAATGGAAAAAGGTTGAGATCCGTTACAGGCTGCTCCTGTCAACCATATAACGCCTGCTAGCTTTATGCTTAGCCAGTCTTATGGTTCAAACTGAAAAAAACAAAAATGGCTGGTGGAATGAAACATTGGGCATAATTTAATACTACACATATTAATAATTTCAGTTATATTGTAACAATATAGGCCTAGCTTGAAAACAAAAATAAAAAGTAGGGTATTACTAGGTTCTATTTTTTGCAATACTTCATTTAATATGTTTTTTTAAAACAGATCTCATCATCATGCTGGTTGAATGCATAATTAACATTTAGCTGCAGCTGTTCTTTAAAAGGTGATTTACTACATTCCCTTCTTAGCATGCAAATCATGGTCACTTAAAAAGAGACTGGCAACTTACATAAGCAATGGCGAACATCTTCTGCAGGAAGCCAAGGGTAAGCTGTCAACGTGACATCTCATTTCAGGCATTTGTCTGACCATAAAGATCAGTAACTCTGCTCATTATTGCTCTCCTTCCCTTCCTAGAACATGCTCTTGCACCATTAAGTTCAAGTAAAGAAAAAAAACTGTGCACCAAAGTGCCTCATATCCACTTATGTCAGTCTTAGATCATAACATTTACTGGGTCCTCCATAATAATGGTGATACTGTAGATACATGCAGAGTGCCAACTCTGTGCCACCTGTGCCATAGGTTTGTCACTGTGAATGTAGAGAATAACAAATGGTCTATACTTTATTTTGAGCAAAATTGCAAGACAATGCATTAATTAAGAGAAAAATGTGTTTTAAGTGTGTGACGTCTCCCGCTTGTAACATCACCTGTAGCTGGATATGCAAATTAGCTTATTGTCAATGGAAACTGTCACAAGGGGTGTCAAAAGCACACCTTTTCCTCTATTCCTCTTATGATTGCTTTTGCTTGCAATTCTAAACACAATGTACAGATCATTTTCCATATGCTTTATATCAGGGCTCGACAAACCCCAGGCGCCAGGTCGCCATGGCGACCAGGAAATTAGACCTGGCGCCTGGGTGCTGTCAGCCTCCTGGTCCCCTTGCCGCTGCCATCCGATTTTTCCGCAGGGCGAGGGGGTAAAGTCTGTGCCGATGGCCGATGGCACAGACTGCAAGCTCCGCCCCCTCGCGCAACGCGTGTCTGAGTGCCGGGTGTCGTCACGTGACATCCTGGCACTCAGCACGCCGACCAACGGAGTTAAGCTGCAGCGTGAATGTCCCCCTCCCCTGCAGTGAGGTAAAAGCAGCTGGGAGGGGGACACATCAAGAAGAAACCCCAAGAAAAGACTGTGTGCGGTGGGTGTGTGTGAGGTGTTTGTGTATATATGTGTGTGTGTGAGGTGTTTGCGTGTATATATGTGTGTGTGAGGTGTTTGTGTGTATATATGTGTGTGTGAGGTGTTTGTGTATATATGTGTGTTTGTGTGTATATATGTGTGTGTGAGGTGTTTGTGTATATATGTGTGTGTGAGGTGTTTGTGTATATATGTGTGTGTGAGGTGTTTGTGTATATATGTGTGTGTGAGGTGTTTGTGTGTATATATGTGTGTGTGAGGTGTTTGTGTGTATATATGTGTGTGTGAGGTGTTTGTGTATATATGTGTGTGTGAGGTGTTTGTGTATATATGTGTGTGTGAGGTGTTTGTGTATATATGTGTGTGTGAGGTGTTTGTGTATATATGTGTGTGTGAGGTGTTTGTGTATATATGACTGTGTGAGGTGTTTGTGTATATATGACTGTGTGAGGTGTTTGTGTATATATGACTGTGTGAGGTGTTTGTGTATATATGACTGTGTGAGGTGTTTGTGTATATATGACTGTGTGAGGTGTTTGTGTATATGTGTGTGTGAGGTGTTTGTGTATATATGTGTGTGTGAGGTGTTTGTGTATATATGTGTGTGTGAGGTGTTTGTGTATATATGTGTGTGTGAGGTGTTTGTGTATATATGTGTGTGTGAGGTGTTTGTGTATATATGTGTGTGTGAGGTGTTTGTGTATATATGTGTGTGTGAGGTGTTTGTGTATATATGTGTGTGTGAGGTGTTTGTGTATATATGTGTATATGTAAAGTATGTGTGTTTGTATATATGTGAAGTAGGCGTGTGTGTTTATGAATTGTGTTTATGTTTGCGTGATTGTCTGGCTCCTAAAAAAAATGTCTGGCTCCTAAAATCAAAACAAATTTGTCAAGCCCTGCTTTATATTCTACATTCAGTATAAGCAATGTTTAGGATTTCAGATTTGTATATAGTCAGTAGGTAAAAATACACAATGCATCAAGAACCATACATATTTTACACATACACACACATATATATATATAACTATTGCAAGGTATTTTGACAATTTATAGAGATATTATTTTACAGCTCTTCAAATGGACCAATATTTTTATGGCAGGTCCTCTTTAATAGGCAATATTCTACTTAACCAAACAGTAAGTCTAGCTCCTATGATGCTCATCTATCTGGTAGTGTGTGATTAAAACAAGGATAAGAAACACAGGATAAGAAATATATTTTTTTTTGTTGGGCTGTGAGCCCAGTATTACTTTTTTTTTTTTAAATATTTTTTTTGTAGCTAGGAAAATAGTACTTCCATAGGGTTCTATGTAAAACAATAAACTTATATTTATAATGAGCCAACAATTCACATAGCTTATGGTACAGAACACAAAAGGGAACTACATACTATGTTAGATGAGCAGGAACAGACTGAGCCCTGCTCACAATATAAATAAATATTTATAGATAACAAGCAAAGAGTACTGAACTGTTTTTCAAATAGGGGTACCATATAAAATGTATCTGTCTAAGCCTGATGGGAGTGCTCATTTAAATTGAAATGAACTGCCCGTACTGCAGCAATGGCTGTAGCGGATAAGGCTGGATGTTGTGTATAATAACATAGTTGCAGTTGAGTGTTACAGCTTCCAATGGACACACCTGTACTTTGAAAAAAACGCTAGTCCCTTAAAATCAGTGGAACGCTATAAGGATGAGCTATTCACACCCTTTAATCATAACATTTTTGTGTTACATGTAATACTGATTTTAAATGTAATTTCACTACGCACACACAGGGTTAATTACCAACTGAATACATGTGATTTTTTTCCTAAAAAGGTATGGGGCGATGTTACCACACCACTTTGCAAACATTAGAATCAGTTAGTTATTCCACGCTTGACATTCTCCTGATAAATCAAACTTTGAGCATCATAGATTCCAGGCCAAAGTACACATAATGGCTGAGGGATAAGATATCCTCTACCCTGGGAGCCATGCCCATGTATTAGAAGAGCCCAACATATTCAATCTCCACAAGCCAAAATTTAACAAGAAAAAGCCCAGTGATAATACAAAAACCATGTAACAAATTTGACTCTCTCCTACTGCCATAAAATACCCTGTTAATACATTCTATTATACATTATGGTTTGATGCTTGTTTAACCCCTTCGTGACGCATGGTGCTTGCGTCCCAAACGACGCAAGCACCAAAATGTCACAATTTGTTCCTGGCCACGGTAGCCAGGAACACTTTGGCAGGGACCCGATCAGGGTCTTAATAGACCCTGTGGGTTCCTGCCAAAAAATCGCGAGACCTCCGGACGTCACGGAGGCGTGCCTGAACCCGGAAGTTCGGGCACAGCGCGATTTAGCAAAATGTAGCCGGTGCTCGCTTTGAGTAACGGCTACATTTTCACTGTCAGACTGAGGCCACTCAAAGTGGCCTCATCTGACAGGTGGGATCCCGCTGTAAGTGCCTGTAGCGGGATCCGAAAACAGCTCATCGCGGGGAGCCACGATGAGCTGTTTAGTACAGGACGTACTATGCCGTCCTAACGACTTTAAGGCACTTAGTAAGCATAGTAAGTCCTAACGTCACGAAGGGGTTAAAAAAAAAAAAAAAAAACTAAACAAATTATGTATAAATATATATTTAGATATTCTTATAATGATGTATGTTAATAACATGTCTGTTATTGATTTGGAAATACTGGAATGTTTTTGAGACAGATCCCACTGATCGCTGCTAAGGAAGGGACTTTATTGGCAACTATTGCCATCTATTGAACCTAGCTTGAAGTAGCCACATTTCAGATTTTTTTTATTTTTTATTCCTTTCTAGGTTCAGGAAAAGTGCCATCCAACTATTAAAGCAGGAGTAGGCTTCCCCGTCCTAAAGTAAACTGCACCCCTCTGTGTGCGGGGGCAGTCGTGCTGTAGAAAGATAACATCAGATTTTGTGGCTAAATATTTGTGCGAGTTGGGTGAACAAACAAAAATTAAAACCCACCAGCTCCGCATCAGAGATCAGTTACCCTCAAACGGACTGGCACAACTCAACTTTTTTTTTATCTTTATGTTGTATGTGGAATGTTCAAAATTCCAAAAGTTTTAAACACACAGAAAAGAAATTTGGCATTAGTCAGCCTCTGAGGAATTTCAAGCTTATTCCCTAGAGACGAATACTTATCAAGTACTGATGACTTCAACAGTCTATCACACTGCCTCAGTATAGAACGGTGCCTAAAATACTGGACACCACAAAAGCATTGTTGAAATCAATGCAAAGGTCCACTATTCATTTGTGTTCATGGACACAATGACCAAATAGTGAACTTTCCAGTTAAATCTGAAGGCCGGGCAAATATCATCTAACCTGACGTGAGCTCCTCCAGAGTACACACTACTAATGGTGACAATTTATTTCAACAGTTCATGTATTGATTACTGATATCAGTGCACCCAGAAAATGAATCAATAGAGACTGTGGCAGATGACTGTTTAACCCATTAGTGACATGACCTTTTGACCTTGTCTTTCCCTTGGTGACAAGGGCTGTTTTGACATTTCTGGGGTGTTTGTGTTTAGCTGTAATGTTCTTCTCTCTCACATCCTGTACCCACATAAATTATATATCTACCAAAGTAGACAAGTAGGAAAATTCCTCCCACTCAATATATCATATAAGCACTGGGTTGGTTCAATAAACCATAAACCTGTGTATCACGCAAACAGGAAAACAAGGTTAGTACTTTTTCTTCATCATTTGCCAGATTTTTCTTTTGCTCATGTAATAAAGTAAACTCTTAGTTCCAAACCAGTTTCCACCCACAACATCAGCAGTGACAAGTTGCACTCCTTAGCTTCTCAAGGCCTACATTTCCCTAACAGCTTATCACATAGGAGGCTGGCAGGGGATAGTGGGAACTGAAGTCTTCCAACAACTGGCAAACCACAGAGAGACAACCCTAATTTATATGTTCTCGATTATTGTCAAGAAGAATATATTTCTTTAAAAGTGTCCCTAAATAGAACTGTGATGTGGTCACACTGCACAGCTGCGCAGCTATGTTTTGTATCATCACAGGCTAAGTTAGTGAAGACTATTTCAAATCTGGTTTCATTGTAGCAACAGAACTGACTTGCAATGTACTGCACATTGTGACAATTACAGGTTAGGAAAATGACTCAGACATCTGTAGTTTTTTTTTTTTTTATACTGCTAATGATTCCCATTCGGTGTCATAACAATGGTCATGCTGTACTATTTGCTTTTGCCAGCAGATTACTGCTTTGGAATATAATCAGGCCCTTATCACAGTAACAGAATGCCTTGGTGAACTTTGCATGTGTAAAGCGATAACACACTAAGCAGATATGTGTTTTCAAATGGTGATCACTGCCCCATATAGGAACTATTAGAATCAATGTGAACAGGACAGAACTCGGGTAAGTTCAGCAAATCTTTCAAAGAGACGCTGCTGATAAAGAACAGCCTATCAAATGTTAGCATGAAGCAATGTCACATAATCATAACAAACAGTTTCATATAATGGATTGATAGGCCTGGAAAACCACGCAAACAGTAATTATATACACACACTATATTAGCAGAAATGCAAATAAATAGATTGAGAAAAAATATCAACTGTGGGTTAATGTGCCAAAGAACTACTTTCAATTCAAATTCTGTAATATTCTTATCAAGCCACAAGGTGATGTCATCAACTGGAGACGCCACAGACATCCCTAGTGAGCTAGTCTTTCTCTTTGTATCTATGCATTTGCTGGAAATTCTGTTTCATTCAATAGATTTTGGAGTATAAACAATGTTTAGGTCAAAGTCCATTTAAATATTGTAGACTGTCCTGGGAAGTAGGCTTGTTGCTAGAGTGTTTCTTATAGTCACACCCTATGATCTCATGATATTGAGCTGAAATTAAATACCGCTATAACACATGTTTTCATAACATTTCATATATTGTAACTTATGCCACCTATACCAAAAATGCCCTGGTTATTAATTTGTTTATAAGATTTCACTAACCCAGACAGTATTCATGTCTTGTACATATGACTTAAACTTTTGGAAAATGAGTGTCACTTTCATTTTACTGTTGCTGAACAAGTCCTTCCATGGTGGGATGCCCCCACACAGCTGAAAAGTAGTCAAAACTCAACTAAAAATAAATAAAACTAATGTAGTGCCTTATCCCATGCACATAATACAAGATCAGCATTCTACAACGTGGCATTGCTGTAAAAACCTATTAAGCAGAGGTTAATATCTGGCACAATAGCTGGAGTACAGTTCTAAGGTCTTTAGTTGGCAGAGCATCATGGGAACTGTACTCCACAACTAGATTTGCCTAAAGATACATAAATAGCACTGTGTTAGGAACTGACTGGGTGATCACAAGAGATCTGTTAGGATCCCAGGCAGCATCCTCCACGTCCCACACATGAATACTCCCAAAACTTTCACCCGCAACTTTGCTGTACCATAGCAGCCCATACCTTGCTGAACACCTCTAGGTCATCTTCCTCATCAAACCTCAACACATCCGGGGACAGAGCAGAGAGCACAGCGCTGTGTCCAGGGGTTATAATGCCTGGAGATACCGAGAGACTCGGTGCGGCCACAGACGGTGCCTCCATCGTTTGCTGTGCTTGAGCTTTGCAGCAGCCCCCGCTGTGGTTTGACAAGCAGACGGCTCAGCTCCCGCCTCTAACCATTCTCAATTGGTCGCTATCTTCAGAGTTCCTGCGCAGAACCGGAAGCGGCTGAGCAGAGGCCTCGTTGCTAGGCGACAGGACCCCGCTCTTCCCTGATCAAAACACCTCGGCGAGGTAGAGTCACTGTCAGCGAGAGGGGCTGCGATGTATTACATAGGTTCATGAACCTTTCCAGGCTATTTGGTCATTAATAGCTGATATCCAATAGAGGATGGACAAAATAATAGACACCACATCAAAGAAAGATTACCTTATTTACCATGGTGCTTAACAGGGCTGAATGAGCATTAACCCTTTAGTGGCATAGGCTGTTTTTACACTCCTGCGGTGTTTCTGTGTAGCCGTAATTTTATTTTTTTCTCCTTTAATGTACCCACACATGCTATAAACTGTTTATTGCTATAAGTCGCATTTCTACATACTATAAGTAGTATTTCTTAAGTTATTATTTTCATATTTCAGTGTGTTATGTCTGTCCCGCTCAGCGCTTAGTTCTACCTCTGTCCCCCAATTCACGGCAGAGGTTGAACTAAGTGGGGCAGCGGGATACAGGACCACAATTCCGCAGTCTTGACCGTAGAGAGACACCAGAAAATTCCTACTGCTCTGTAGTGATTTTGTCTTCAGTTGCCAGCTTCAACTGTTCAGTGGTGATGCCGACCCATACCTCCCCAGACTCTGCCCCCAGGCGTTCCGATTCGCGGGGGCGGCAATGTCGGGAGGTATGGGATATTGGTGAGGCCTGTCTATCTATGTGCCTCTAAATAGTTTGTCGTGGGCCAAAAGTTGCCGCCCTCCGCTGTGGAAACCAGTGGACTGTGCCTGCTCTTTAGATCACTTTTAGAACTTGGCCCCAGAACTGAGTTTTATAAATAAACCACTGTATTTTTGGCATGTAAGACATACAAAACAGACATTAAAAATGTCAGTGTCTTTTATGAATAAAATAGCATACCTCCCAACTGTCCTGCTTTCCACCAAGTTCAATCTCTGTTTCTCTTTTAGGGACAGAGGTAGAGGTCCGCAGATCTGCCAATTCATTCTGCATTATCTGACGGGGGCATTCCCCCTCCCCCCTTTTTTTAATGCAACTTGGCATATTTAAAGGAGGAGAGTTGCCGGAGTGGTGTCGGACTTCACAGCCCAACTCGCCACCATATTTGAGCGCGCTTGGGTTTTTAGTGAATAGCAGTTTTTATTACTTTTCACTGAAGGGATAAGATGGGAGAAAGAGATGGCGCGTTGGCAACATGGGGGGAGAGGAAGGTAGAGATTATTTTAATAAATACTGTGGGGAGGTTGATTTTTAGTGAATAGACCCCATAGAAGTCAATTCACGAAGTGGACATGTCCGCTTCATCAAATTAGTATAGACATATTTGAAAGAATATTAGATTTTATTGGAGGCTTTTGCTGTGCTTACTCTTTGTCCAGCTTTAACTTGTATAGGTTGCTCTGTCAGTAATCACATATGGAATTCTGTCAATAATAACATTACAGGAATTCTCTTTTCCATATATGATATAAGAATGGCATATACAACAGTATGATGCAATATTACTATAAACATACTCATTTTTTTGAATGGTTTCAGAGAATAAAATCTTAAAAGCACTCCGTCACATACAAGTTGCTTTTATTGTGAATATAGGGAATAAAAATAAGCTATTCACTGAGTTAGTAGATTTGTAGGCAAATGCATAAATGAAAAGCAAAATTTGTTTTAAATGTGCTCGTGGTGTCTGCTATTTATGACATCATCTAGTGGGTTAATATGTAAGTTACACATTTGCCATTGAAACTAAATGGTTTGCATGTTAAACCTCTGGATGGTGTCAATAACAAGAGTCTACATGGACATGTTTAACCCTTTAAGGACCAGGGATTTTCCTGGGCCAAGGACCAGAGCGTTTTTCAATTTTTAATACGCGGTTTTTGAAACATAAATTTCCTCTCTCTCATTTAACGCACCCATACAAGTTATATGTTGTTTTTTAGAGGACAGTTAGAGCTTTCTTTTGATACCCTATACATAAAAATTATTTACATTTTAGTATTAAAAAAATCATATAAAAGAGGAAATTTTTGAGGAAAAAAAAGTTTTTCCCCATTATTTTCCCAATAATAAGCTACATAACTAGTGCAACACTAACCCACTTATCCCCCCTAATTAACTAACTAATAAAAAAGAAAAATATTGATTCCCAAACCCCCCATAACAAAAAAGACAGAAAAAAAACTCTGAAGAGTGCGATGTCAGATCAGTAAAAATCATGCAACAGGCATGCAGGGGTTACATTTTATTAAATAAATATATTAAAATTACCTTTATTTATAAAAAAAAACTTTATAAATTGTAAAAATAAAAAAATCTGTTAAAAAGTATTTTTTTTTTTTTACCTCTGTATTTAATTAATTTATTTTTATTTACAGGTCACTCTCTGTGCTTCACTATAAGAATGTGAAGCACAGGGAGTGAATTAGAGGCAAAGTCAGTGTGTGAACACACTAACTTTGCCATCTAATTTGCATGTTATCGCGGTGATTGAGCAATCACCGTGATCACATGCCCGGAAACTGACCGATCGGGTCCAGGAGCTTTGCCTCGGGTGCGAGGCTTAGTCCTGGACCCGTTGCAGACTAGCTGGCAGTGCCCACGGAGCGCACCGCCGGCTAGACTGCATGACGAGTTAACTCGTCATAAGGTCGCTAATGCGGCGGCTCTTATGACGAGTTAACTCGTCATAAGGTCGGGAAGGGGTTAAAGGAACTGTCTGGTGCCCAAACGTTTACATTTTGCATTGCTTAAAATATAAAATACTTAAAGATAGATGAAATTGTGAAATTACAGCAGTTTGCAAGAAACCAAGACTGCCCACACTAGCTGAGTAAAAGTCAATTTCCTTTTTTTTTGCTGCAGGAACAAATGAGAATCATTTCATTAAAATGAATGGAATTTCTTGTATCTCTAGTGATATTAATAGAAAATCTGTTGCACTGTTAAGAGATCCTACTGTGTAGAAGAGCAAGTTTATTACAGTCCACACAATGTATTCTGTTCCAAGAGTACAGGAAGTGACTAAATGAAACAATACTTTATATGTACAGTGTCTATATAATCAGTGCTGCTGCACCTGCAGTACACTTGCAGAGTAATCACTTGGGAGGGCTTGAGTCAAATATTAAAAATGTGATTTATGCAGAATTCCTGCATCAAATCACACTGGAAAAATGCCTGTACACTATACAAGCAGTAATCTTCATCTTGCACCAAAGTAAGTTTGGGGACTAGACTGTACCTTATTAACACAAATTTCTTTGCAATTTTGCTAATACAATGTATAGATATTTTTTGATACTTTATATTCCCAATATAAACAATGTTTAGGTTACAGAGTCCCATTAATGTACTATAGTGCTTCAGTTATAGACCGTAATTTAAAAAATATATTGTATTTCTTTTATTAACAACAAAACAAACATATACAGAAACGTAGTGACAAAATTCTTGGTATGCTGGTAGAATCCTTGTGATAATTACTCTGTAGCGTTAAATCAGATTAATAAGCACTCTGGGAAGCTTATACTAGCAGTTATCTCATACGTTGGGATCAAAATAAAGAGAACTATTGTCTCTGCCTTGTGAATTTAAGTCAGCAATAGGCTTTAATCATATAGTTGTTTATATTTTGTGCCGAATATTTTTAAGACACATTGGAAAATACAAAAAGAGAAATACCACAGTGACTGGTCCATTGTTACAATGATGATATGAGGGAAAATTCTAGTTAGTGAATTCAATCAATTTTATTTTACAGAATGCTCTTAAGACCTCCAGAAATATCCTGCATTATAGATGATTAAATCTTTTAAGATGAGTCATGAGGGGCATTTAAAGGTTTTATGGATGGAAGCTATTGTTTGCAAATTGTGTTTATAAAATATGCAGATAGACAGATCTATATTTGCTACGTAGGTCTGTTCCATAAGACCCTGCATTTCACACTAGGAATCTATTCTATAGCAAAACAGTTCTTTCTTTCTATTTAGTAAACTTTTAGGTTAGTCTTGTTACAGTCATAATTTCTTATGAATGGGGACTCTATTTCAGTTTATAGAAAGCCAATAGCATTACATGTATTCCATAAACCGAAAGTCTATAAACCGAAAGACATTTGGTTTATAGACTTTCGGTTTATGGAATATATGTAATGCTATTGATATTCTATAAACCGAAAGTCTATAAACCGAATGTCTTTCGGTTTATAGACTTTCGGTTTATAGCCGAACCCCGAACTCCAACACGAACATACAGTGGAATGTCCGTGTTCGGGTCCGGGGTCCAAAAACCGTAATGTTCAGTACGAACCCGAACAGTGCGGTTCGGGTTCGCTCAACACTACACGTGGCCAGTATTTTACCGCAGGCTGGTAAAAAATTGGCATCAGGCCAATGTTAAGTCTATGGAGACAGTACCAAGGCCGGTATTTTTCTGAAGAAAAGGTGGCAGCCATATCTGCATAACACATCTGGATTTTGAAAATAACATGACATACATTCTGGTTTCACTATTATTTTGTGTGATTTTTCTTTTGCTTCTTTTCTTGCTACAGAATCAGACACCAAGGGCATAAATAATATTGTAATAGTTCCTGATGATTATTATTTTTCCTCATATGCAGAGACTGATTACAATAGAGATCAAAGGCTTTTATTTCCAGCAGTGTTATTGTATTTTTTGATTACAGAGCTTGCAAGTGCATTGAGTGTGATCTAGGAAAGGATTTTGATGCTCTGGGTTACTTTGGCTCCAAGAATAGAACCAAATTGGATTAATGATGGAACACATTATTTTATACTTGTGATAATACCAAAAGCACTGTGCCATGTCTGATCTTTATGTTATATAGATATGCTACTATCTGAAAAATAATCATAAGCCGAGATAGACAATGCCACATGTGTATAAAGAACGGTATACTTGGTCTAGTGCATTTTTAATTTGCAGCACCTTAAAGGAACAGTAATCCACTTTTATTTATGAAAATTTATAAGAAATCTTATTTCTATTTCTTTCGATTGTTAACATAAAAAAAACAGTACTACACTAACATCCTCACCTACCACATAATAGATTCAGTTAATTACTCCCTTCAATTAATACATCTATATTACAGGGGCACAACTTTTATTGCACACTCCTATTAGGGCGACCACATTTAATTTCTGTCATTCAGAACAGAATACACACCGGTGTGTGTGTGTATGTGTGTGTATGAATGTATGGATGTATATATATATATATATATATATATATATATATATATATATATATGTATAAGCAAGTTGTGAGAGCAGTTTCCTCTTCACTATGTTAAATCTGTCTCTCAGTATGGCTGTAGATCTTCTGTCCATCCATAGTTCCTTCAAACATTTCATATATCCCCACAGGAAGCTGTTTCTCAGTTAGTGTGGATGTAGGTCTTCTATCTATCAAACTCTCATACATCGACTCTTTGTCCATGTGTGGTTTGTTCCAGTGGCCCACTTATTATCAGCTTGCCCTGGTTCCTCAATGCAGAACTTGTTAGTCTGGGTGATGTCAGAGCCAGCCAGCCAGTTTGTGTCAATCTCATATTTTTTTAGATAGGCATGTGAAGCATTAGGGGTTCTTACCCAAGGACCTCTACTGGGAAGGTAGATTTCAGCCTGGATTTGGGATTTTTGTGGATGTTGTTGTTCCTTGTACTTTGGTATCCCACAGTCACATGGGAACCACAATGAGAAGGAAAAGAAGACAGCCATCATCCAAGTACCACCAAAGAATAAGACAGGTTCTGAAGAGTCATCTCAAGTGGAGGAACAAGAGCCATAGAATATCATATTATAATGCGCATATTATGTTATAATATGTGTTATAGTATAATTCACAAATTTATTTCTAAAAGCTTGACAATAATTTTGATACTGGATAATACCGGGTTTTATCATATTTAAAAGAAATATATGATTGAAAACATGCATTTATTGTTCCTTTCTCTGTCTTACTAAATTCCAGTTGTTTTTCACACTTTTCATTGTTACCCCAATAGCAAAATATTGTGCCCCCAGGAATAGCCAATGCACCCTCGGTACTTGTCAATGCTCCCCCAAAACATACCAATGCGCATCCAATGCTTGTCAATGCACCCACAGCACTTGCCAACACACCCCTGGACTTACCAATGCACCCACAGACTTGGCAATATACCTCTGAGGACTTACCAATGCTTCTGATGCTATCAGATTTTCCTGGTATCTAGTGAGGCAGCTGGAGGATGTCTATGTACGGCTTGTTTATGTGACAACCATTGGTGCCTAGTGTCCAGAGCGAGTGAACTAGGATTTTGGTGGTCCCTGTGCTGTGAACTGGCCGAATATGTGCGATGTTCCTTAGGTATAGATGACAGGATTTGGCTAAAGACTGAATATGGGGAACAAAGGAGAGGGCATAGTCAAAAGTGAACCCAAGACATGGTCAGCTGGTATGATTGTAGCATTTTCAAGGGAGACTGTGAACCCAGGTGTAGGGATGGAGTTTGAAGGATGGAAGATGATCAGCTCCATTTTGGATTAAGTTTCAGGTAGTGGTCCGACATCCAAGTGGAGAGACAATCAACTACATGTGACACGACAGAGGGAGTAAGGTCGGGGAGGAGAGGTAGATCTGCGTATCATCCGCATATTGGAAGCAAAAAGAGAGGATGATTTCTCCCAGAGAGGTGGTGTACAGGGAAAACCATAGCAAGCCAAGGACCAATTCTTGCGGAACGCCAATAGAGAGTGGAACAGGTGATGATATCGCTCCAGCGAGCGACAGTGAATAGGAGCGCTCATATACGTACGACTCGATCCAAGAGAGTGCCATACCACCTATGCCAAATGAGGATAATATGTTAAGAAGGAGGTGGTGGTCAACGGTGTCAAAGGTAGCAGAGAGATCTAAGACGGATCATCACTGAGAAGTGGCCTTTAGATTTGGCAGAGAGCAGGGGGAAGGCAGTTTGATACTCTAGTGGGGGCTGTTTCAGTAGAGTGTAAGGGTCTAAACTTGGACACAAAGTTGGAAAAGGGATATCGGACGGTAGTTAGATGTAAGTGTGGGGTCTAGGGACGATATTTTAAAAACAGGTATTATTTGGCCTTGCTTGTTGTGTCTCTCTGTTCCTGGAGCTGCATTTTGATACAACAGTGTCACCACCTACACGTTTATACACAGGAGCAGTGGGTTGCTCAAAAAAGAGGCAAGAGTCGAATCCAATTGCTCTGTTGCTTTAACCTATTGGTGTCTGCCAGTGGCGTAGCGTGGGGGGTGCAGGGGGGGCCGGCCGCACCGGGCGCAATATCTGGGGGGGCGCACTAGCCCTATGCGGCCGCGTGGCCGCCAGGGCCGTCTTTAACGCGGGGCAAACGGGGCAGCTGCCCTGGGCCCATTTACTCCTGGGGGGCCCCAAGGCAGCTGTCCCGTGGGCCCCCAGCCCCTGCTGCCGCGTTCACAGCGCATTGCGCTTGTGAACGTTTTTTTTCGGCAAGCCGCATCTAATGGATGCGACGGCCGGAAAAAAAAACAAAAAAACTGACGGCGGATGTGACGTCGCGTCACATCCGGTGTCTGTTTCCCTCCTCCGTGCAAGAGGGAAGACTGCACGGAGGAGACATCCGGCGGGGGACACGGAGCCGCTTCATGTAAGTACGGGGGGGGGGGGGGGGGCTGGCTGGCACAATATTCCTGGTATCTGACTGGCACTATATTACTGGGTATCTGATTGGCACAATATTACTGGGTATCTGATTGGCACTATATTACTGGGTATCTGAATGGCACTATATTACTGGGCATCTGATTGGCACTATATTACTTGGCATCTGATTGGCACTATATTACTGGGTATCTGATTGGCACTATATTACTGGGCATCTGATTGGCACTATATTACTGGGTATCTGATTGGCACAATATTACTGGGCATCTGATTGGCACTATATTACTTGGCATCTGATTGGCACTATATTACTGGGTATCTGAATGGCACAATATTACTGGGCATCTGACTGGCACTATATTACTGGGCATCTGATTGGCACTATATTACTTGGCATCTGATTGGCACTATATTACTGGGCATCTGATTGGCACTATATTACTTGGCATCTGATTGGCACTATATTACTGGGCATCTGATTGGCACTATATTACTGGGTATCTGATTGGCACTATATTACTTGGCATCTGATTGGCACTATATTACTGGGCATCTGATTGGCACTATATTACTGGGCATCTGACTGGCACTATATTACTGGGCATCTGGCTGGCACTATATTACTGGGCATCTGATTGGCACTATATTACTGGGCATCTGATTGGCACTATATTACTGGGTATCTGATTGGCACTATATTACTTGGCATCTGATTGGCACTATATTACTGGGCATCTGATTGGCACTATATTACTGGGTATCTGATTGGCACTATATTACTTGGCATCTGATTGGCACTTTATTACTTGGCATCTGATTGGCACTATATTACTGGGTATCTGATTGGCACTATATTACTTGGCATCTGATTGGCACTATATTACTGGGCATCTGACTGGCACTATATTACTGGGCATCTGGCTGGCACAATAATACTGGGCATCTGACTGGCACAATAATACTGGGCATCTGGCTGGCACAATAATACTGGGCATCTGACTGGCACAATAATACTGGGCATCTGACTGGCACTATATTACTGGGCATCTGGCTGGCACAATAATACTGGGCATCTGGCTGGCATAATATTACAGGCATCTGGCTGGCACTATATTACTGGGCTCTGACTGGCACAATATTACAGGCATCTGACTGGCATAATATTACAGGCATCTGACTGGCACAATATTACAGGCCTCTGACTGGCACAATATTCCTGGCCTCTGACTGGCACACTATTACAAGCATCTGACTGGCATAATATTACAGGCATCTGACTGGCATAATATTACAGGCATCTGACTGGCACAATATTACAGGCATCTGACTGGCACAATATTCCTGGCCTCTGACTGCACACTATTACAGGCATCTGACTGGCATAATATTACAGGCATCTGACAGGCACCATATTCCTGGGCTCTGACAGGCACAATATTCCTGGGCTCTGACAGGCACAATATTCCTGGTATCTGACTGGCACAATATTATTGGTATCTGACTGGCACAATATTACTGGTATCTGACTGGCACATTATTACTGGGCTCTGACTGGCACAATATTGCAGGCATCTGACTGGCACAATATTGCAGGCATCTGACTGGCACAATATTACTAGGCTCTGACTGGCACAATATTACTGGGCTCTGACTGGCACAATATTACTGGCATCCGAAAGTTACAATATTACTGGCATCTGAATGGCACAACAATTATGGCATATGTGTGTGTGTGTGTGGGGGGGGGGGGGGGTAACATTAGAGGTACAGGATTGAGGAAGTTGGCTCCATCTAGCCCAGTCTTGGATCATCTCCAGGGTATGGTTCCATTTTGATGTTTAGTTTTTGTTCTTGATATTGTTTGTCGTTTACGATGGTTGTGAGACGACATATAATAGCATGGCCCATGCTAGGTTACTACATGTGTATATTTGTATTCATAGACCTGCTGAAAATGTGGAGAATGTGTGTAATGCATGTTCGCACTCAATAAAGTGTTGGAAAATAAACTTGTATTTAGATGCATTTTACTTTAATTACATAAGTATTTTCATAACAAACAATACATGTGCTTGGGGGGTAAGGGTTTCTTTAACTAATCTAGTAGAAGAGACTCGAGTGCTAAAATCCACGGGTTAGGGGGCGCAAATTACTTGCCTTGCCCCGGGTGCTGACAACCCACGCTACGCCACTGGTGTCTGCAACAGATTTACACTATTGTCAGGGCCTTTACCAGGGCAGGTAGGAGTTTCAGTGCCGGGGTTGATGAGGAGTCTGGTTGCATGCAAGTATTCATATTGCAGGGTTGAGAACAGGTATAGAAACAGCAAGAAATAAGGATTGTAATAATGACTGTAGTAATGACAGACAAAAAAGGGCTTTAACAAGGAACTGCAGTACAGGAAAAAGGATTTAGCAGGAACTGCAGTACATACAAGAAGCTTTAGCAGGAACTGCAGTATAAACAAACACAGAGATAATGGTAGAGAGTGTAACACAAGGGGTGAGGCCTTAGGTAAGGGTGAGGCATGAGAAGGGCAGAGTATGGGCAACTAAGCAGGACAACATAGATAGTGCAGTTTTGCTAAAGGAGTAGGCCCTAGAGAGAGCAGTTTAGCAGGAATAGGCCCTAGAGAGGGCAGCTTAATAGGAGTAGTCCATAGAGAGGGCAGCTTAGTAGGAGTATGCCCTAGAGAGGGCAATTTAGCTGTAGTAATTATGCTGTAGCCAGATGGTCTCAGGAAATGCTGAAAATCTTCCCCTGGCTGGTTGAGCCCTCCAGGCTAGGGTTCCCTGTTCCTGGACAGTACAGTTTAGCTTTAGCAGAAGATCAAGAACAGATGAAGAAGATCTTAGAAGTCAGGCAACCAACTTCAGTGCAAAAGCCCTATTTGTAATAAACTGCAGGCACTTAACAGGTTGAGTTGCACCAGCTACGAGCCCACCTGACAGCAACAGAGGGAAAGTAATACAAGCAAAACAAAAATGTAGGTTGGCCTCTAGAAAGGGAAGGAGTAACATGAGCACAACAATTTGACTTCTAAATGCAAGTGTCAGTAGGTCAGGGTAGAACCATTTTGTTACGTCTTATGTTTTTTTTGCATATGCCTGGGATGTACTGAGGACCACCATAAGTGCACAATTAAAGGGAAAATATTCCTTTATGTGTTTTGTGTGTGCACCACTGAGTCTTTGACCACTGTTATTGTATTTGTTCTTTTTTCACAATTTGTGATGTGATTGATGGCAGTTTCCACTTCATCTGGATCCGGTAAGTCAAACATACAAATAATTATTTTAGCAAAAATGTGTGAGCTTATAGGCACTCTTCTAATTTTTGTTGTTTAAAAAAATGCAGCACTAAACCTCCGGTGTAAATTCCTTCCCAAAACACAAACGGCAAACAAAGTAGTGAGTTATAGTGACAGTGTGCAAAAATAAATAAATGACAGAAAAATATCAATATTTGTTTGATTGGTACATAGAGAGAGAAGGAGACATAAAGAAAGACATAATAGTGCAAAACATAAGTACACCTATGAATTAATTAAGCCCTCGGTTACTCACACAGTGAGTCTTATTGAACCAGACACAAGACCTTTTTTTTATAGGTATCACTCTGGTATATTCGGCATATACTCAACTAGACATGACGCCAAGATGCAGAATTGTGAAAGAGAAAAAAAAAAAACAAGTGTTACATGAAACATTTTACTGATTAAAAAAAGTACAATTACTAATTACATATAGTTAGGTTTTTTCAGTGCTGCTTGATGCCTCCTCCTCAATATCGTCTGAGCGCAGGAGGTGATTATTTTTCTCCTCTGATGGTACGTACATATACATCCTGTGCCGTGAAGGGGTTAAATGCCCCAGTCAGAGGCATCACTAGGGTTGGTGTTCTCCGGTGCAGTAACTCATGGTGTATCCTCCAATACCATGCCAAACAGATTCCTTAGTAATGCAAGTGAGATGGCCCATTAACTATGCTTTCACAGGAGCCCCATTGATAATGTCACACACAAGAGCCCCATTAATTATGCCACACATAGGAGCCCCATTTATTTTGCCACACACAATAGCCCCCTAATTATGCCAAACACAAGATCCACATAATTATGCAGCACACGGGGCCCCCATTAATTATGCCACACAAGGGACCCCCATTAATTATGCCAAATACGGGAGCCTCACGAGGTGACGGCGGGTCACGTCATACAAAGTTTATTGAATAATTGCATTTCTTGATTTTTTTCCCCTTCATCTGCACCCACATTGCACCTAAAGGACTGAACACAGCACCATACAGTACCCACAGCACTTGCTATGCACCTATATTGCACCCACAACACTTGTCTTGCACTCATATTGCCCTATGGCATGCCACAGTGTCAATTTCCCCCACAGAACATACCCCAGTGTCACTTTGCCCCATAGAACTAACCCTGCAGAACATGCCACAGTGTAATTTTCCCCCATAACACATGTTATTTTTCCCCACAGAACATGCCACAGCATCACTTTTCCAACTAAAATAAGCAACTGTCATGTACGAATTAACATGCCACAACCACTTTGCCATTAACATATGCAACACTAACTTTGCCTATTAAAATATGCCATAGTTTGTCAATTAAATATGCCCATTAAAATATTTCCCAGCCAGGTGCCCATTGAAAGAATACCACTATTAGTTTGCCCATTAATATGCCACCGCCAGTTATCCCAATAATATTCCACTTTTATTTTGTCCATTAATATGCTTCAGTTTGCCCATTAATATGCAAGAGCCAGTTTACCCATTAATATGTCACAGTTTCTCCATTAATATCCCACAGCCAGTTTGTCCATTAATATGCCACTGTTAGTTTGCCCATTAATATGCCACTGTAAGTTTGCAAATTAAAATATACCACTATTAGTTTTTCTATTACTATGCCACAGCCAATTTTCCTACAAATAGGCCACCACCAGTTTGCCCATTAATATGCCAGTGTTAGTTTGCCATTAAAATGCCACAGATAATTTGCCCATAAATATTCCACAACCAGTTTGCCAGTTAATGTACCACAGCCAATTTGCCCAACAATATGCCACTGCTAGTTTGGCCATTAATATGCCACAGACAATTTGCCCATTAATATGCCACAGTTAGTTTGGCCATTAATATTCCACTGTTAGTTTGGCCATTAATATGTCACTGTTAGTTTGCCCATTAATATGCCAATGTTAGTTTGTCCTTTAATATGCCAGTGTTACTTTTCCCATTAATATACCACAGACGCCCGATGCAGTCCCCAGCACCCCCCTTGTGAAGCCACTAGCCCCAGTTAGTAACACTTTTGATCTTTCTGTCCAGTTGTCTTGTCTACCTATCAATCTCTGTAGCTTATCTGTCTTGCATGTCTATCACTTTGTGATAAGTTTCATTTTAGTTTGAATTATCATGAGTGTGGGCTTTTTTTCGGGGGGTGGGGGCAGAATTTTGTTTTTCTCCCCAGGGAGCACAATGTCTTGGGCCGGCCCTGCATATGCATATTTTCCATCTTAAATTACGCCAGATCCCGGTATTCCAATGAGCAGAGCCTAAAGTAGGCAGGGCTATGTGATGCAATTAGAGGCATAAACCATAAGATTGAATTGTTCCGAATGACACTGGAGAATGAATAGAGGATTGCGCATGTACAGTCGTGCCGGTAATATGAGTGACAGCCCTGCTGCGCCCACCTGGTAGTGCTCATTCTTCCAAACCATGCCACCAGCGCACTGTGTTGTAAGGAGGGAAATGTTAGCAGTCTGTGTCTGCCGATGGCTTATCCAACTTGCAAGAGGCAAATGTTCTCACAGAATTCACTCCACTGAGTTTGTTCTTATATATGCACAATATATTTATATTATCATTTTATAGGAAAACAATTCTATACCAAAAGTAGCGAGTTATTTTGCCCTGTTCTCTAAGCACATTCTTCCTTCCAGTGAAGTTTTTTTTTTTTAAGGAAAATAAGCATTACATTAATTATTACAGATGATTTGTTTTGTAAGGTATTTTTTTCCCTGGCAATTGTGTATATTGCTTTTTTTATTTGAAGATTTCAGCATGTAACTATGCAACATATTACTGCTCATAGTGAACAATTTCTCATTACATTTCCTGTCCCTTTTTAATTATGCTATTTGTAAAAAGAAATAAAAAATAATTACAATTTGATATTGTAATACGCTGCAATGTTATTGTCAGGTAACAATGAAAACAATGTCCACTAGGTGCTGCTGTTGTATAAAATAAAAATAAAAATCTGAGACCAACATCTAACAATGACTAATTTACCTTTGATAAGTGTATGTATATAATTAGGTATTTCAAGAAATGAAGTGAGTTTAGAATTGCTAATTGGACATTTCTAATGAGCTGGATTTCAGTTAAAGATCACCCAATGCAATCTGACAAACTTTCATAACTATAATCATTTCTACTCACCTCCACCTCTCATTTAACTGTCAAATATTTTTTTTTTTATGCTTTATGTATCCTGTCATTTCTCTTTGTTGTTTTTTTGTGTGTGTGTTTTTTTTATGTGTGTGTGTTATGTGTAACATTCTATTACAACCACAATTCCTTTTGTCTTTGTAGCCTCCCTATGTAATTATAAGGTAGGGAAATGATTGCGATAATATGATTGAGGGCAGGTTAATTCACATATTTTTTGTTCATTACCAAAGATTTAACAATGTAAAATTGGTTGGGAAAAGAATGGCACACAAATAGAAATGTGTGATTTCTTCACAACAGTCTTACCTTAGCTGCATAGTGGTAAAGGTTAATATATGGAAACATACAACAAGGAGGGGAAAAAACAAGGCATTTTTTTTTTTTTATCTGGAGAAGCCTATTTCTTGTTTTATAGAAGCCTATTGTCTTTCAAGGAAGCTAAAGACATTTAAGGACAAGCCCTTGTGACAAGGCTATGTCCTTAGTTAACAAACATCCTTTCCCTCTAACAAGGACATTTTCTACAGTCAGTTTATTGGTTGCTTCCACACATTTCTCAAATGTTGTTTATAACCTGCTATAGTTTCCTGTAGTTTTTTAATCAAATATCTTTTTCAAATTGTATAAGAAGCATGTTGTTTTTATTACTACCAGTTCTGTATTATTACAGTACTTTCTTAGGCTTCCTCTAAAACATATTTCTGTATATTGTACGTCATTTAATAAGTTTGGATGGTTGTAGACTAGAGATGCAGAATTTTCATTAAAAGAACTGTAGCAAAAAAATGACCTTATGTTTAATTAAAAGATACTATCAACTGTAGATGATTTATAAAGAAATTATTTAAAGAAAGAATACAAATTAAGTGCCTTATTGAGCTTTCTTTACTCCATATAGTTATCTCAGGAGGCAGACATGTTGTTTAGAATCTTGGGTCAGATCTTCACTTACCTTTGTTCAGATGAAGAAAGATCTGACCCATGTGACCAAAGATTCTAAACAAAAAAAATCTGCCTCCAGGTAGAGCTATATGATGAGTAAAGATGGCTCAATAAGCTTCTTTATTTGTATTTTTCATTAAAGCATTTCTAAATAAACTTGATGCCATCTTTCAATTAAACATAACTTAATTTTTTGCTACAGTTGTCCCTTAAATGTTTTGTTTTTTATTATTTGCCATGAATTGTACACATGCTTGTGGCTCGGCTGGCTCAGATGTAGCCAGATACTAGTGTAATTGGCACCAATAAGCTATCAATAAACTGAACATTGCTCCCACAATTAATGATGTTTGAAACACCATCATTATAAATTATATATTTTCGTCTGTTATGTTGCTTGGCTAAGTCACAGCCCACTCAGGTTTCTCCATTTATTTTTAACAGTTCATTATGAAATGAAT
This sequence comes from Pelodytes ibericus, assembly GCA_036172795.1. Taxonomy (NCBI): domain Eukaryota; kingdom Metazoa; phylum Chordata; class Amphibia; order Anura; family Pelodytidae; genus Pelodytes; species Pelodytes ibericus. The sequence goes on from CM069865.1 coordinate 20,476,272, forward strand.
AAACCCAAAGGATATTATTTGAATTTTAAGTCAACCAGCAATCATGCAGTTTTTTTTTTTTTAGATAAAAATTTAAATGAAAACGTGGCTGGATAAATTAAGACTCTTTTCGGAGAGAATAAATCATGAGCTTTTACATTAATGTATTTGAGTTAATGACACAATCTAAAATGTTAAAATAACATTTTCAGTATGCATTCTTTAAAGGTGCTTAGTATTGCCTAAAAAAAAAAGTCTATACAACGTACAATCGTTATTGTTGTTGCCATAGCAATATTCCTACCTACCGTATTTGCTCAAATATAAGATGACCCTGATTATAAGACGACCCCCCAAATTTTAGATATTCATTTAGTAAAATAAGAAAAAGTCTGAATATAAGACTATCCTCTAGGAAAAAAGTGTTACTTGTAAATATTCACATGTAAACTGTTTTTTTCAGTAATAAATTAATAAAAATTGTAATAGAAAAAAAAATTGCATTTCTTGTTTTCATTTGCCAATCTGCCCCAAGACTTAGCCAATGGATCCCCCCCCCCCACAACCATCTACCCCCCAGACAGCCATCTGCCCCCAGACTTTGCCAATGCTGCTCCCAGACTATGCCATTGCTGCCCCAGACTGTGCCAATGCAGCCCCTGCTGCCTCCAGGCTGTGCCAATGCTGCCCCCAGATTTTGCCAATGCCCCACTGCTGCCCCCAGACTTTGCCAATGCCCCCTGCTGCCCCCAGACTTTGCCAATGCCCCAGACTTTGCCAATGCAATCCCCCTGCTGCACCCAGACTTTGCATATGCCCCCAGACTTTGCCAATGCCCCCCTCCCTGCTTCAAATATCCCTGGTGGCTAGCGGGGGCAGCAGGTAGATGTCTGCGCAATGCGTGCAGACATCCTCTGCTGCTGCCTGACACATCTGTCTTCTATGATGGACCGCTGGAAGGTCAGATGATCTCCCGTCATTGAAGTACCGAAGGAAGAACCGGGAAGCAGCGGAGGACTAGCCACCAGGGATATTTGAAGCAGGGAGGGGGAACCAGGTCCCCTGCAGCTCTGCGGGGGACCTGGATCCCAGTCTTATAGTCAGACCTCAATTTGAGGTCTGTTTATAAGATGAACCTCAAATATAAGACATAAGGGGCATTTTTCAGAGCATCTGGAAAAAACCTTGTCTTACATTTGAGCAAATACGGTACTTCCTCTTTGTTATATGACATCACTCAAACCATGCACTCAGTGGCTACCTCTCACCGAAATCACTGAGGCCCTTGTGAAATTGTTTTCAATGTCAAAATATCGGAGAACTGTAATATGTTTTAAACTAACTCTATGTGCAGTTCACATATATCAGAAACATGTGTAGCACACAAACAATAATCGGTGGTACTGCCTCTTTAATTAAAGTGATAGACTAATCCAGATTCATAACAGAATAGATTGTTACTTGATGGGTCTAGGTTATCCACTTTGTGACTGATAAAATGATTTTTGGATAAGTTTACAAATCTATATATTGTGCAAACTAAGGTTAAAAGACATGATGATGTTCTCAATGTGTTCCAGTGCTGTCAAATTTGTTCCATCCTAATCCATCATCTAATGCTGATTTGTTCTCCTACAGACTATGCTGTTTAAAGGTTTGCAATGCATGAGTCACTTGGTTATAAATACATATGACATCACTTCTACTTACTTCATTCACCATTACAAATATGCAGCCGTCTTAATACGCTATAATTATCTCAGACTCTCTAAGAGTAAACAGTACCAAATAAACTAGAATAAATATTACTGCGTAAACAAACAATACAGCAATAATTTATTGATCAACTAGATTATGTACCGGTAAGTTTCTACTGGTTTTTAAATAATGTCATCCTCATAGTTGCCAACAGTTTTGGATTTGCCAGGATAGCCCTGGTTTTAGGGGATCCTGTCCGAGTTTGTCCTGGCATCATTGCTGCTTATGCACAGTGCATTGCAATTCTGTCACATCCTGGGAACCATTACTCAGATGTTAGCAGGTATGCATCTTCTACAGAGGGAACACAAGTTAAAAGACCTCTTAAAGGTCAACTGTAGCAACAACAAAAAAGTAATGTCTAATTGAAAGATAGCATTTTAAATAGATATGCTTTAATGAAGTAATATAAATAATGTACCTTATTGAGCCCTCTTTGATCTGTGTAGCTATAATAGGGAGTTGACATGTTGTTTAGAATCATAGAACAGTTCTTCATTCACTGTGGTTCAGATGAAGGAAGATTTTACCAATCTGACCCAAGATTCTAAACAATATGTCTGCCCCCTGTTAGAGCTAAACGGAGAAAATAGGGCTCAATATAGTATATTATTTGTTTTCTTTCATTAAATAATGTCATTATAAATCATTGACATTTAATACAATCTTTCAATTAAACATAGTTTTTTTTTGCTACAGTTGCCCTTTAATTTTTTGCTACAGTTGTCCTTTAAGTGCACCTCGTGATATATTTACAGATACCAGTGGATTAACAATCATCTCTGTCTCTCAGCTGAGGCTGAGTTGTTATGAATACTGGCATGTGCTAAGTCTTCCAGGGTCCCCTTTATCCATAGTGCACATTATGGGGGGAGTATAAATCTCTTATTTTACTGCTTTATCCTAGTATCCTATAGTTTTTGGAGTGGGGGGAGGTTTATTATGTGGCTGTATGTAACCCACTGTCTTGTAATAAAAATCACTCATCAACACCTTTATTTTGTCCCCTTCGTCGGTAATGATATCCATGGCCTATCCAAGCAACAGGAGGGGTTATCAGTATTATTATTGTATTACACATTTTCCTAACAAAAGATATTATTGAAGTTCAAGTTTGAAAGGAAAGACTCTTAAGTAGAACCATAAGGAAGTACAGGCTAACCATTTGGTTTCTGAGATATGTCATCATACTTAGGAATAATATTTGGAGTGCTACAGAGGAACTGATACACAGAAATTCAAGGAATGGCTCCAAACAGGGGGATTAATATCAGGTGACGAGACAGACAAAACCAAAATCCCGCGGATAAGTCTTACGTCTTTCTCTCCTCTACTTGGCGCTTACTTACGGATTGCATAAGGAGAACTGTATGGAGCGACATATCATCATTTGGTTTGGGAGGCAAGTCATCATACTTAGGAATTATATTTGGAGTGCTTCAGATTAGTAGTGATGGTGACCATATTCTAGAGAGAGTATGCCTCTAATTGTACTGCTTTATCCTAGTATCCTATTTGAGATGTGTGTGTGGAGGGGGGTGATTATGTAGGTGTATGTAACCCACTGACTTTTTGTTAAATCACTCACTCTAGAACACCTTTGTGTTGTCCCCTTCATCGGTAATGATATCCAAACCCTATACCAGCAACAGGAGGTTATCATTAGTGTGTCTCTACTTTTATAATATGTGCAGGTGATAGAGCTGTGCAGACTCCTGGCACTGTCCCACAGTGGTTAACTTATTGTTCCAGGAGCAGGAATAGCCTCGCACACATCTCTATGCTGCAGATTACAGGAAACTGCGATAACAAGTAATCAATGTCCTCTAATCTTCAGATGGAAGAGGTGTTTGTTGCAGAGGTTACTGTGAATGAGAGCAGGGCAAGGGATTAGCTGAACAGGAAGGATTTCTTTGTATTCTAACTAGTCTTTTTCTCTGCTACAAATAACAGGTGTCTCTTGAAAAAGTGACTACCAACTCAGACCTATAAGACTTTGGTCTTTTTTTCTCTAGCCCTACAATCTAATACTCGTTATTTTCTGAGCCAGCCTTTTGAAAGGAAACTAAGACCTATGAGCTATGAATTTCAGTTGGCTATCTGTTCAATAATTGAGAGTAAGCTAATATAACTACTGGTTCAGATACAAAAACCACTAAAGGAGATTGGCCTTAAGCTTGAAATTGCCTAGTCAATTCCCTGCATTTCCTACTTTGACTAAAGCTCAGAATTTAACAGTAATCTTTAATATTAATTGTCTGGTTTATTACATTGTGTATAAGGACTAAACAATGTTGTTTTATAATAAACCTTTTAGGTCAGTGGTGTCAATCTGCACCCACCTCATGTCTGATGTTGATGGACTACCTCTCACCTTTTTGGCAGAGGACGATGGGACATGTAGTCCATCAATATATTTGGTTAGGAATAGCTATTGCGTTGGAGAGCTACTGATGGACACCCATAATGCGTTGTAGAGCCAACAATTGACACCCCTATTGGGTTGAACAGCTTTGTCACCCCTGTTTGTTGAAGTACCGATTGACACCCCTGATGGGTTGGAGAGCTAGTGGTTGACACCCCTGCTCTAGGTGTATTTCAGCTAGTATTCATTATATAAAAAAAACTATAACAAATAATTTTTCAAATATTTTCTGCAAAGTATGATAATATAGTTGTACATTCTGCTTTCATATGTAACCTTTGAAATAAATTGCCATATCTTCTCCCTGTACCCTACAACAACTTCTCACACATAGACACACAGGGAGATCATAAACAATAATTCCATAAAGGTCACCCATTCAGCAGGCACTTGCTGCTTACAGCAAAGACTGCACATGGCTATTAAAGGTCAGGTTTTCTGAATCATAATTTTTTTTTTTTTTTGCATTAAAACATATATTGCATGGCAATCTGACTTAAAATTCACATTTAATACATTAATTCCACGCCTTAGTAGAGGAAATTAAATTCTATTATCTTCCTGGTGTGTTAGCTTTTGAGCTGATGGTTTAATGGTTTTTAAGAATATTACAGATTTAGGACTTCTTAAAAAAAAGAAGAAGAAAATACCGAAATGGTCATAGTCACCTTTTCTTGACACTGTCAGAGAGTTGCAGTGTCAATGGAAAATGTCATGTGCTTGACATGCATCAGCCTAAATTATTGCTAAAATTCACTTTTCCAACTCTTGGTGAAGATGGAAGTTGAAGTTAATTATTTTACATATTGAAGCTCTAAAGATATATTTTAAAAACGTTTAGTTTTTTTCCCATCTTTTGTTGCTCGTAATAAGACGAGCCGTTGAGCCCCTGCCCTCCTAATCTCCGCGCTCTTATAAATATTGCATTGTATAATTAAAACAGACTCATTTAGAAGTAAGAACAGTGTGAAGCAGCTCTTCCTATGTAACCTAATTATGCCTTTCCACACTGTAATGTTGTTTTGTGCAAGGGGACTAGATGTCCCTTATTTCAGTGGACAGTCCTACGATTGAGGGAACTATTTACTAATAAAGCAAACTGATGAGTGAATTGCTAGTGAACTTCAAATATCAGTCATTGATAGCGGAGTTGGAATTTTTTTTCACTAGATAGTTCACCACAGTTCACTTAGTAGAGAATAGACCACTGTCTTGAATGGTGAATTATTTTCTTGCACTGTGTTCCAGCCTCTCACTGTGGTGCTTCACCCATCTATAATGCTTTCTAAGATATGCCTAAAAAGTGGAGATAGATAACAACATACTTGTCAGGGTTCTACCCTGTCCTCCGGACACATGCATTTAAAGGTCTCATTTTTAGACTCATATTCCTCCTCTAGGGACCACCCTACCCTTTTTGTTTTCTTTCTATTTCTTCCCTCTGTTGGTGTCAGGTGGGTTCGTTCGCTGATGCGACCCAGCCTGTTAAATAACTGCAGTTTGTGGCAAACAGGGCCTTTGCAATGAAGTTGGATGCCTGACTTTTGAGAGATGCTACATCTGTTCCGGATCCTCTGTTTAAGCTGAATTGAACTGCTGCTACTGAACCACTGCTTTCATCTGCTCTGAATTTCTGCCTTGTCCAGGAACTGGGAAACCGAACATGGAGGGCTCAACCAGCCAGGGAAATGTTTTCAGCATCTCATGAGACCATCTGGCTACAGCATAATTATTATAGCTAAGTTCCCCTCTTTAAGGGCCCACTCCTGCTCAGTTATCCTCTCTAGGGTTTTCCTGCGTAGTTACCCTAGATTAGTGTCAAAACAGGAATAGAGTGTGGCAGCAGTAGTTATTGTTTATTGGGGGAACCAGGACAGCTAGATGCATCTTTCCAGAGGTTAATTGATGTTATAGTTCAATGAATTGTAAACTTCTTTACAACTTCCTACAAAGGTGATTTATGAGGGACTTTTTTTGGAGATAGCTGTTTGTGAAAGAGGAAAGACAGAAGATCACTAATCCATCCTATTGAACAGAAAAATGGTGGTTCGCTGGAGTGGGGTTTTAAAAGTTACATCTGCTTGTATCTTCTGGCAACATCTTTAATACAGTACCCATCGAGGTTTCCCTATTTCTGATTAAAATGAGCATCTACTACTCAGGAAGATGTGAGTTGGCAATTTGTAATACTGTACAAGACCTACAAAGTGTATTAATATACTACACTGTGATTTATTATCTGTTTAGTTTTTTATTCTATATATCTTTGTTGAATGTTTGAAGTGTTCCCTCACCATACATGGCAAATCTGGTGTGTACAAAGTTAGTTAACACACTTTTTCAGTTTTTGTTCACAATTTGCACAATTAGGAGGCAGATAATAGTTTGATCTGGTGCTACTCTTCATTTACATTGAGCCGCAGTGTATTATCTCTTTTCCGTACATAAAAAAAATCTGAATGTATGGATTGTAGCAATTTAGCAAATCGTGTGAAGTTACCAAACAAGGATTCATTTAACAGTCACTAACACAAATAGCAATAAATAGAATTATTACGCACCCTGCACTAAGTTGTGTGATTGGCAGGGATAATTACTAATCACCAGCTACATAATCTAATTTATTTACTTTGTGCCATTGACACCAATGCCACAGCTGAAGAGGTGTTAAGTACATGATATAGTTTCTTTCATTTAATGCTGTGAAGTAAAGGTTTCCTGCAGACAGCATCTGATTTAATTGTGCTTAATATTAGGTAACTTTCTTACTTCCGTGATCGGTAAATGCCCTTTCTGACCTAAATAACGTGTTTCCAGCTGTTCCAAGCTGCTGAAGTGGAACGCGTGTGGGCTGGCTGCGCCCCTTTAATTGTAGGGGTACATTTTTATTTTATGTTGTACGGCAAAAAGTAGTCTTTAAGATGTTTTAGTTAAGTGATAGTTTACTACCTTTGAGGGAAGTTACAGCCTTGCATTTATTGTAGTTTAATTACATTGAACACATTTTTTATTCCCTGCTAACAGTCTTTTTGTACACAGCTGCTTCTGCTTGACGTTTTGTATTAATCGTTGTAAAGGTATAGACGGCAGCCATTTTTTCCCCTGTGGTTTTAAAAGGAATTGGGGTTATGTCTATCCCCGCACATAGAATTATCAGGAAGTCCAAACTTTGCTTGCTATACATAACAAATGTCAATTGTGCCTTTTTCTTTTTACATCCACTTTCTTTGGCACTTTTTTGCACTACAGCAAATTTACTGCCTGATGGGTCGGAGTGTTGGAGTTTGATATATAAGTAATAGAGGAATTAGATGGGCACACAAAGCTTCGAAGATGAACAACTCTGGTTTATTTTGTAAACTGAATCCCAAATGAAATAACAGCAAAGAAATAATTTTGGGAAGGCAAGTGAAAGCTTTACAATCGCTCAACGCGTTTCACACTTATAGTGCAATAGCTCAAAATGCGTCAGAGTGATGGTAAAGCTGTCACCTGCCTTCCCAAAATGATTTCTTTGATGTGAAGTTTTCTTTATTGTGATTCACTTTGCAAAATAAACCGAAGTTGATTATTTTCAAATTTGTGAGTGCCCATCTAATTCCTTTACTACTTATATGTCTGTTGGTTCTGCCTGATCGCCTATTATGGAAGGGCTCCGGCAACGAAAAGGTGTGTTTGAGTCAAGCAATTGTATCCTGCCCATCCATTGCAGAAGCCTGGAGATAGTGTATGTATATATATATATATATATATATATATATATATATATATATATATATATATCAATTGCTGGCATGTGATGTCATTCGGAAGCTGCAGAATTCACACTTAAATGTTTTATTCTTTCCCCCTCAAGGCTATATCTTTGTTGCCACCCATCAGACTGCCCCTGTCACTTCCAGTTCCAATGATACCTAATTATAGATTCATTAAATTGATATTCTTAGCTACATGCCTATTATAGCAACATAACTGGACTTGCAAAAGAGAGGAAGAGACATTTGCAAAAGGCTTTTTAAAAAAATAATAATTTAATTTTGCCATGCATCTGATTTATGAGCCGCTTGTCAGTGTTTATCATTATAAATTATAAAAACGGCCCGAAATAGTTTCTCAACAGAAACGTCATATTAAAGAGATCCAGCAGAAGGCAGTGCCGTTCTTCAGGTCAAAACGTTTTGAAATTTCTCTGTGAGCGCTGGGTGTGTGTTTGCATCAATATACATTGAAAATAAAGAGCCGCATACCAACGTGCCGAAACTGAAAGCTAAGAAACCACGAGAAATCAACGCAAAGTTCAAATCTAACAAATATAATGACATTCCACATGCATAAACGATACAGGGCCTGTCAGTGTAATGCAGACAGTTTAATGTCGCAAAGTGAGTCTCACTTTTGTCAACACAAGCAGCAAGGGAATGCATATTATAAAAAAAAAAAAAAAAAAGAAAAACAGCTTTTCTCTCCATGTCAATATTAATAACAGGACTGTGAAAGGAAAATCTGAAAATCTCCTTTTAGGTATAGTACATGAAAAGACTGGTGATATGTAAGATCCAAAGTCTCTAATACCAGAATATAATGTGTGGAATTATTTATTAATTTACTTGATTTTAAAGGTGGAAATTATTATACTATCTATCTATCTATATATATATATATATATATATAGTTATATATATATATATAGTTATATATATATATATATATATATATATATATATACATACATACGTATACCTGAGTAAATGAATAGACACTCTGCTGCATGTTTTCTAAAATATGTACACACATACACATATTATTTATAACAAAACTCCACAATGAGGCACTCCAGTATACTGTGATCTGCTGGGGGCTTGATAATCAGAAAAATACATACAAAATACAGAATGCCACAGAGTATCAGCACTCAACTTGCAAAACTAGAAAAATGTATAGGAAATCATTCCACGTGTGGTCTCTGTAAGAAGACAATGTTCATTGAGTGATAATGATATCATTTTTTTTCTTATTTTGTAAGTTGAGGAGTGCTGATACTTTGTTGAATTCTACATATCTATTTACATCGTAGTGCAATGTATATGTTACATTGTACATATATATGTCACCCACATTTGTTTTGTTAGAGAAGTTCCCAACATTTTTCAAAGATTACCTACATACAATAAATGGTATACAGCAAGCCATGCAACAAATATATGCCATATCTTATTGCTATAAATAAATAAATAGTCCTGTGTGAAAACAGTGATTGTTACACAGCCCTGACAATATATATATTTCCAAACACTTCCTTAGTTAAAAAGAATTTCACACACCTATAGATTTTCTTTTTTTTTATTAGAAACCAATATTTTTACAGTGGAAAATGGTATGGCCTACCATATGTCCATATATGTAAGCTTTGTGTACCATACACACAAAGCTTACTAATTCTTTGTGTGTATACTGTGAAAGAATATGTTGGTGAAAGTTGGGTTAAAGGCCAACTTTAACCAAATTTTGGTTTCCTTGGCTTTACGTACACCCTTTACTGAAAGAACATAAAGAGAAGTTACAAAACATTGGAGTAAAGAAGGGTAATCAGATTTAATTAAATGGCCTTCATTCTAATTATAGTTCTCCATTAAGTTATAGTTCTCCATTCAAATTAATCCTTTTTTGAGCGCAGAGGAGTTAGTTTGTTCTACACTCATTTTCGTTGAGGCAATTCAATATTGCTACTAAATAATTTTTTTCATCTCCCTTTTCCCACAAGGCTTAGTGTTGCTTCTCAATTAATTTACTTTATAGACAGAATTGGAATAGTGTCAGGGCAGAGGGCACTCAAGGGATATGATACTATTCATGGCAAAGAACAGGACAGTGAAGCATGAATGCATTTATGAGTATGGAGATACATGATTAAGTGAGAAGCAACATAATAATTCATCTGTTTCCTTGCATTCTAAGTAGACACAAAGAGATTATGACTTTCACAGGTTAGACTACCATAGAGCACAACCCTTAGCTTAAATTTGACATTGGCTTGAATAAAACAAGGATGAAGAACCTGATTTTCTAACTAAAACTCCTGCTGTGAAAACCTGAAGCTGAAGATAGTGTTTGTTGGAAGCATAAAATTGAACAAGATTTTAAATGATTTAAAAAGGATCTTTGTCCATAAAATATGTCTTAAAGTTCTTTGCAGTTGGTGGAAAACCATAACCCTGAGAATATATATAAGGTCCAAATAATGGGTCCAGATCAAAGTAGCCAAATTTAGTTTTAATTTTCTGAAATTAGTTACTCAATATAGGCATTTTTTTAGTATTTTTTAGCCCATTTTTGTCCATATTCAAGAATTCAGGCCCTGCGAATCCTATGGAACTCATTATATGTCGAAATCCCCTAAAAAGAGCCAGAAAATGTCTATAAGAGGCAAATTTCAGGCATTTAAATTCCCCAGTGCAAATGCTCCCAGCCCTTATATTACATACATGGGGGACCAGGGCTAGTTGCCTCGCCCGCCATGATTAATGGGGCCAAAGTTTTTTTTGTTATTTATGGGGCCAACGGCAGTGCTCTGGCCCCAGGGTGGTGATTTGTTTTATTATTATTATTATTTTATTTTTTTTAAATGTATTTGTATTTTTGGAGGACTTCGGCTATGGGTTGGATAGAGTTTAAGGGGTGGATAGAGTCTACTATTCCACAATGCCTGATTTTTGTACCAATTTGGAAGCACTTAAGTACTTCTTGAGTAGCACAATTTTGGGCTATATCATCAGCAAAGTGGAGTAATGGTCAAAATAGCTACTGCCCCTCCTAGAAAGGAACAGTTCGAAAATATGAAACAAATAAATACAACAGCGTTTACATGTGCTATATTGTTAGTGTGTATAGTATGTTTAAGAGTCATAGTGACATGGGAGGTATGTGTAGTAAGAAGTTTGTGAGCAGGGCCTTCTACTTCATCAACTGGTTTGTCTCTATTTGTCTAATGTAATCCATAACTCCCCTTTAAAGATCTGTACCGAGCATTCTGCTTAAATTGCGAACCTCTTCTTGACAACATCTTCAGACTTACTGTTCCCACTGATTTCATTGACTCTATCCAAAATGATGGCCAAAATCTCATTGTTCCTCTTCTGCATGGCTCTTCCTCTTGCATCTACAAACATTCTGCTGCTTTACAACTAAGTACTATACGGTACAGACAAACCACTAAAAGCAAAACTTTGGTGCTGCTTGCCTAAATGCCTTTACTTCCCTCCCCAGCCTGCCTTGCAGCACTTCCCTGCTGCATAATTATTATTATATGTAGTTTTCATTTTTAGCTTAGGACCTATACATTTATATTTATATGTTTGTTTAGGTTCAATTTTATAAATAAAACCCATGAATGCAGCATTTTCCTTTCTTTGTGAGGAGTGCACTACATTTTAACATGAACTGATCAGGATCTCCCTTTCCATCACTGACATTTAATAATTAAATCTAGCAGTAGATTCAACAATAGAACATATGCATCAGCTTCTTTCAAATTACATTTCCTTCCTGTTAGATCCATTAGTATAAACCAGACTGCCTTCAGAAAACCCCTTATTGCGGCTGTCTTTTAGCAAAGTTCCTTAAATGGATAATGCACTGCATATTATGAGCCATTACACAGAACTCCCCTGTGATGGAGTTTTGGAGATTTTAAACGAAACAGCTGGAAATTGAAGAGCACAAACTAACGAGGAAACAAAAAATAAAAATGGGTGGAATGTAAAGCAAGACACACAACAATCATAAAACTGAAGTGCATGGAAGTGATTGGAAACACTCAACATGTAAAATGTAATTGTTTATTGATGGGACTTGTGTTAAAACCACACATGGTTTCGTTTTTTTGTGCACTTCAAAGGCCTGATAATATTGTTTGTAATGCAAAATGTGTGGTCTCATACATCATTTTCAACAAGAATGAGCCGTTGCTAGTAGGGCTCTGGAGTAAAGTTGTAAAAAAAGAGCAATGCCTAAAGCTCAGTTTCATAGACGCCAGGTTTGACAGCTGATTGTCAGGCTCCAAACTTCATCTTCCAGGTTAGGAGATTGGTTTCTAGCTTCGACCAATGTATGACCATGTATGAGACTAGCACCACTCACGTGGCAATCACCATGGCAACCAATGGAATGGTGCCCCAATCTATGTAGCCCAATGATGTATAACCCCCTACTTTTATATTAAAAAAAGAAAAAGGTGGAAAATCATGAGAGTGGTAGTTAATTATGCAAACCATGGTAACAATACCTTGAAATGCAATTATGTCAGTGGACATTCTCAACTATGACTCGAGTGTAGAGTTGAGGGAACCCAGACCACAAAGTTCGGGTTCGTACCGAACATTAGGATTTTGGGACCCTGGACCCGAACACGGACATTCCACTGTATGTCCAGGTTGGAGTTCGGGGTTCGGCTATTCATATCGCCTAGACAAATTAAAAATTACAAGTGACTGGACAGCTATAGCCACAAAAAAGGCCAAATAAAAAACCATAATACGCACCGCAACTGTTAAAAAAAAAAAAATGAGCGCAAAAAATAAACAAATAATCGACTGGTAAACAAATAATCCATCTACGCCCATGGAGGGCCCCGGGCAGACTGAGCTCTGCAGGGCGGGGGAAGGCTTATAAAGCCTTGCCATGGCCTGCAATTAAGCTCAGAGCACTCTGATCGGTTGGTTTAAGCCAACCAGTCAAAGTGCTCTGACAGGTAAATGAAGAGACTGACAGGTAAGTCTCTCCATTTACCTGTCACAGCATTCTGATTGGTTGGTTTGAAATCCAACCAATCAGAGTGCTCTGTGTCATTTTACACAGCGTGGAAAAGTTCTTTAGAATTTTCCCACTCTGTTTAAAATGGCTAGCACTCTGATTATTTGGCCTTTTTTAGGGCTAAAGAAAAGAAAAAAGAAGACATCAAATGGTAAGTATGAAATTGTTATTATTTTTACAGGTTAGTTTATTGCCCATTAATAATAGTGAGGGGGGTTAGGTAGGCATTTTTTTTATTGGGGGGGAAGTGACTAGGGGCTAGGCACCCCTAGTCACTTTATTTGTGGTCCCCACCCGCTGCTCATGGGTGGGGACCTGGGGGGGGACACTAGGTCCCCCCTCATTATTGTTATAGGGTCCCCACCCGCTGGCAATGTTTGGGGACCGGGGGGACATTAGGTCCCCCTAACATTTTTGGGTTCGGGGTCAAGTTCAACCCCGAACCCGGACTTTTTTTCGGAGTTCCACCGTACCTGCCGAACATCAAGGTGTCCACTCAACTCTACTCAAGTGTAATCCTAGGGCAGGCTCGTATTTATATTTTGAAATGCTACATTTTCATCAGCTAGTTTAAGTGAAGTGGCTCATACCCAAAATTGCTATTGCTCTGAATCAATGTATCTTTGTATTTTCCAAACTTTTTCTCACAAGGAATGCTATACTACCAGCTTTTTATATACCTCTGTATTACATAACTATAACCTTTATTATTCCATGATTACTCCAGCTGCAGAGGATAGGGCTTTGCTTACAAATCCATTGCTTTCTACAGTGATTACTCTACATTTAGCCTTTTGTCCCAGAGCCTTCTTTATACATAGAGTACCTTCTATTACACTCACTCCTAGTTTTTCAAACAAAGTGTTCACCCGATTAAATAACTTTCTCACCATGCATTCAACACCTTCCATCATCTGTATGTTTCATGAATAATCTAAAGCACCAACTGTGCCTATTGTGTAAAATAAAATCGCCTTTTATAAATGAACAGATGATTAAAAATTCATGTAAATCTGCATAACTTTGTGGAGAGCAAACATGTTCAGAAACACATAATTGAAACAATATATTTGACTTTCGTACAATGAAGTGTACTACAAATAAAGAGACAGGACTGAGATTATTTTCTATGTCTGTCATAGAGCTTGACTCAGCCCAGACATATCCTAAGTATTTCACTGGGAAGGATCATTGAGTTGACATATCAAGTATGTCCTATGGATGCTACTAATGCCCAGTTTAAAGTATGTCCTATGGATGCTACTAATGCCCAGTGTAAAGTATGTCCTATGGATGCTACTAAGGCCCAGTTTAAAGTATGTCCTATGGATGCTACTAATGCCCAGTGTAAAGTATGTCCTATGGATGCTACTAATGCCCAGTGTAAAGTATGTCCTATGGATGCTACTAATGCCCAGTTTAAAGTATGTCCTATGGATGCTACTAATGCCCAGTTTAAAGTATGTCCTATGGATGCTACTAATGCCCAGTTTAAAGTATGTCCTATGGATGCTACTAATGCCCAGTGTAAAGTATGTCCTATGGATGCTACTAATGCCCAGTTTAAAGTATGTCCTATGGATGCTACTAATGCCCACTGTAAAGTATGTCCTATGGATGCTACTAATGCCCAGTTTAAATATCTCCATTTTCTGCTTCTTTGTTCCATTACATTAGCATATGAGACTGGCTCTGATTTAGGTGGTCTGCTGCAAGGGAGATATTAAGTATTGTGGTTTAAAGAGCAGTGGGATAGTTGTGAGTCATCGACAAGAACAGTTGTGAAAGTTAAAGGCATCTGTTAGTCAGTGGTGCACACCCACGACATGCCCCATCACCCACGTTGTACACCCACGACATGCCCCATCACCCACATTGCACACACATTAAATGCCCAATCACCCCATTACATGCCCCCATCACCCACATTGCATACACACTAAATGCCCCATCATCCACATTACATGCCACCATCACCCTCATTTCATACCCCGACCATGTACATTACATGCCCCCATCACCTCGATTAATTGGAAGGAGCTAAAGCTTGCTGAACGGTGGGGGAGGGAGCGAAAATTTTTGAAGCACCAGAAGTGTGCCTTAACACCCTCTGGCAATGTGCCGCCCTAGGCGAGTGCCTTGTTTGCCTTGTGGAAGAAACACTACTGCTGTTAGTGTGCATTGAGAAGATTATGTAGACAGGAAATCCCAGAAGGAACAAAAGTGTTTTGAGGGACCCAATAAAGAATGATAAGGAGCTGGTGCCAGGGAAGGAGGCGCTATAAGATTGGTTCAAAGGAAATGAATAGCTGACCCTAGATGGAGCTGTGGCATAAAAGAGTAGAGATTTTACAAAATAGGGTAAGCAGGGAGATTAGTTAGTAAGGTGTATCATGGTAGACTTCCCTCATCTACTTGAGAAAACCAAATTGCCAAGGATTAAGTAAAGATTTAGACAAAAGAAAATGGATAGGCACCTGCAGTTTAGCTGCTTATGTAGTTTAGAAACTAAGGCTACAAAGGGTATAGGAATAAGATAATGGGGTGATATGTAAACATACCACAAATGCAGACAGTGCCAAATACTGGAGCTAGCTATGTGTACGCCTATGTATAAAGCAGACTACCTATGGATGTCAGAACCCCCAATTTGTTTTTATGTATATGTGATAATAGGTTTCTAGGCTTATAGTTACATTTTCAGTAGCAATGAAGAGGTATTAGAATAGTGGAAAGAAAAAGAAAAATATCCAGGAAAATAGTATTTGTTCCAAGATGTAGACACAGTATACCCAGAATCACTTCCAGCGGTGTGAGCACCAAACACATAAATATTACTGTCTCTGCTGCCCTGATTCTGTTGATTTTTAAATTATGGGAATAAGCTTTACACTTTTAAAATACATTTAAAGGGACACTACCACTTACATAAGATGTAACTAGATAACCTGGTCATTTAAAAAAAACCACATAAAAAAAATCATATGCCACTGTTTTTTTTTTTTTTAACATGATTTAATTAATTGCAAATAAAAGGAAAAATAAAATTAGGTGTTTATCTCCAGCATCCATTTTGTGTATATTTCCCATGATGCAACATCGTCCAATATCTTACAGCCAGTTTCACTTTACAATTGTAACCAGAGCCTGCATGATGATGTCATAAAACACACCATTGCTCTTTGACTGGCTCCCGTGTATCATAGTGGGTAGGACTAGGTGGCTGTGTACACACTTTTTTTTCAACCTGCCTTCCAACATGAAGAGAGGAGAATAACCTGATCAAACAGGATCATAACTCCACCCTTGGATGTAATAGTTCCATTACCCTTCCATTCAATGCAAGTCTATAATCAGAATTCTGACTTATAGACTGCATTCTGTGTCCCCAGCCCCAAAGTGATACTTGTGCTGTCAAGTCACTGGGGGTGGCACCCAAAAACACTATATTTCACAAAATGGGACCGCCCAGTTTAATTACATATTTTTCATATGTCACATAACAAAAACAAAAGACAAATCTGAAATCAACAATACAAAATAAAAAATAAATAAAACCTTTTCATTTTTTGGTCTGTGTCCCTTTAAGCTGTTTTAATCGTTCTTTAATAGTAATGTACAGGTGTGCTTACGTGTTACAATTTAGTACATTTGTTTATTCTCTGTACTTTTATTTGCAGTTTACTATTAATATTTCCTATTTGTTATTTACTCTGGTTAAGTGAACACAGTTGTTTTGATGCCACAAGAGCTTTCATCTGTACTGTTTTACAGAGAGGCAAGATCTTTGGCTGATGGTTGCAGTCTATGTTGACAATTCTTCTATTTTCTGTTAAAACACAACATTTTACATTTAGAAGAAAGTGTCAAGAATGGTAATGAATCCCTTCATAGTCTTTGCTTTCTAGATTACATTGTGTGCTTTAATAATCATGGTGCATTTATATCATACTGCAATCTCCAAATTCCACCACCCCCTAGTTTCCCCAGCATGAGCTGCACACAAGCATAGAATGATGAATTTCATTGACAGTGGATAAGAAATGTTGCTGACTGAACCTTTTCAGATCATTCATTGCTGTTAGTCTCTGCAGTATTGAGAAACTGTATATTGGAAAAAAAAGAACAAAACCCAGTCTTACTGCTTGTAAGGCTCTCATGGGCACACATGCTCCTTATCAAGCCTCACAGCGATGTGAAATCTTTTATCGTAGGATTTTGGGTCAGTTTACTTACCGAAGAGGAGTAGAATATCCACCTCGAGAAAGGCAAACCGATTGTGTTTTACACATGTAAGTTAATTAGTCTCGGTGGGAAAGCAAGCGATCGATCATGTTTGGGATCATTCCAGCAATGGATGAGTGTGTTCAGTCTCCTATTGTTTAGTTTGTTTTTTTAAAGAGCCCTATGTTTTTATGATAAGTTTTTGATAGCTGAAGAGAAACTACGAATACCAAGCTAGAGCAAATGGGCTTTTTTTCTTTAAACATGCAGCCAATTGATTAATTTATGTAGTCAGTTTTTGACTACCTAGTCCCCTACTTCAACCCCTCCAGGCTTCAGGGGTCCCACTGCAGCAGGCACCTTGTGAGTGTTTTAAATTATTTTTGTTCGCCGTCTGAGCAGTTTTACGCTATGTTCTTTTCTCGATTATCCCTGTCTCTTTTGAGACCTAGATTCTACACCTGTTTTTTTTGTCCAAGAATATCAGCTCTCGTTCCATTCCTTTTGAGTTTGCCCAGTCACTCATTTTGGTAGGTTTGTTGGGTGACCTTCAACAAAGATTTAAAGGTCACCTTTCTTGTCTGTGTAGAAATGAGTGGACACCAGGAACTTTTGTATCTTTTGCATCAGTCAAAATGTTTATTACTTGATGGGTACTACTACAGGAGTTTCACATGATCTTGAATGACTGAAAGCAGGAGATCCTGGTGGCCCATATCCTCAGGGTGGTCAACTATAGATATCCTTAATTCAGAGGATAGAACTAGCTAGGACTGCAACAGTTGTCCGATGGTCAAAACTCTTCTAAACTCCACAACACAGTAAAGGAAGAGAGTATATTTAAAAGAAGAAAAACTACCACAACTAGAGGACATAGTCTACAATTAGAGGGGCAACGATTTAAAAGTAATATCAGGAAGTATTACTTTACTGAGAGGGTAGTGGATGTATGGAATAGCCTTCCAGCGGAAGTGGTAGAGGTAAACACAGTCAAGGATTTAAAGGCATGCGTGTGATAGGCACAAGGCTATCCTAGATATAAGATAGAGAACTAGGGACTAATAAAAGTACCGTATATACTCGAGTATAAGCCGAGTTTTTTAGCACATTTTTTGTGCTGAAAAATGCCCCCCTCGGCTTATACTCGAGTCGGTGTCTGGGGGGGAAAAAAAAATCTAAAACTTACCTCGTTCCTGCTCCGTCTCCCGGTGCTCTGAATGTCCGTGGCTGTGAGGGAAGCGTTGTGCGCTCCCCTCCAGCCGCGCGGTCAACAAAAAGTGTGTTTTTTTTAAGCAAACTTTATTGTTCCGCGCGGCTGGAGGGGAGTTCACAACGCTTCCCTCACAGCCACGAACCTTCAGAGCACCGGGAGACGGAGCAGGAAAGAGGTAAGTACTGGGGTCTGGGGGAGGAGGGTGGCATAATGAGCATACTAAGGGGCAATATCCTGGCATATGAAATGGCACATTGGGGGCAATGCCCTGGCTTATTAAAATGGCACATTGGGGGCAATATCCTGGCATATGAAATGGCATATTGGGGGCAATATCCTGGCATATTAAAATGGCATATTGGGGGCAAAATCCTGACATATTAAATGGCATATTGGGGGCAATATCCTGGAATATTAAATGGCATATTGGGGGCAATATCCTGGCATATTAAATGGCATATTGGGGGCAATATCCTGGAATATTAAATTGCAGATTCGGGGCAATATTTACCAGTAGCTGCCTCATTTCCCACCCTAGGCTTATACTCGAGTCAATATTTTTTCCCAGTTCTTTGTGGTAAAATTAGGTGCCTCGGCTTATATTCGGGTCGGCTTATACTCGACTATATACGGTATTTAGTAGGGCCGATCCTGGGCGGGTGCACGGGGTGCACCGCGCCCAGGCGCACGGGAGGAGAGGCGCTGAAGCAGGGAGCTCTCTCCCTGCCGTCCTCCTCCTTGTTAAAGCAAGCACAGCGCGACGGGTGCAAGCTCCGCCCCCGTCGCGTTCTGTGATTGGCTGCTGCCGGGAGGAGGATGTTCTCTAGAGTAGCTGCCAAGACACCATAGAGAACATCCTCCTCCCTGCAGCCAATCACAGAACGCGACGGGGGCGGAGCTTTCCCCCGTTGCTCTGTGCTTGGACTAACAAGAAGGAGGAGGTAATAACAGTTGGGGGGTGTTAAAATATAAAATAAAAAAACAAAGAAAGTGTGGAAGTGTCTGTGAATGTGTATAAGTGTGTCAATGTGTATAACTATGTGTGTGTTACTGTCTGTGTAAATGTTTGTGTATGTGTATAAGTGTGTATGTGTGTGTCAATGTGTATAACTATGTGTGTGTTACTGTCTGTGTAAGTGTGTGTGTATGTGTATAAGTGTGTATGTGTGTGTGTGTACATGAGTGTCTGTGCAAGTGTATCCTATGTCTAAGTGTGTAAAGGTGGCTGTGTTTGTATTTATGTATGTGTGACAGTGTGTATTAGGGTGTCTGTGTAAATGTATGTCTGTGAGGGTGACTAAGTGTGTAATTGTGTTTGTGTGACTGTGTGTATTTATGTATGACTGTGTGTATTTATGTATGTGTATGACAGTGTGTATAAGGGTGTTTGTGTAAATGTATGTCTGTGAGGGTGACTAAATGTGTAACTGTGTTTGTGTGACTGTGTGTATTTATGGATGACTGTGTGTATTTATGTATGTGTGTGACAGTGTGTATAAGGGTGTTTGTGTAAATGTATGTCTGTGAGGGTGACTAAGTGTGTAACTGTGTTTGTGTGACTGTGTGTGTTTATGTATGACTGTGTGTACAAGAGGCCAGCATGGAGAACAGAAAGATAGAGATGGAAAAAGATATAAGGGATGAGGGGAGAGACAGACATGGGGTATGAGTGGAGAGAGAGAGAGACAGACATGGGGTATGAGTGGCGAGAGAGAGACAGACATGGGGTATGAGTGGCGAGAGAGAGACAGACCGACATGGAGCATGAATGGAGAGAGAGACAGAGACATGGAGCATGAGTGGAGAGAGAGACAGACATGAGGGAATAGGGAGAGAGAGACAGACATGAGGGTACGGGGAGAGAGAGACAGACATGAGGGTACGGGGAGAGAGAGACAGACATGAGGGAATGGGGAGAAAGAGACAGACATGAGGGAATGGGGAGAAAGAGACAGACATGAGGGAATGGGGAGAAAGAGACAGACATGAGGGTATGGGGAGAAAGAGACAGACATGAGGGTATGGGGAGAAAGAGACAGACATGAGGGTATGGGGAAGAGATAGACAGACACAAGGGTATGGGGAGAGATAGACATGAGGGTACGGGGAGAGACAGACAGACATGAGGGTATGGGGAGAGACAGACAGACATGAGGGTATGGGGAGAGAGAGAGACACGTGAGTGACTAACTTGGTGGAATATTATTTATCACTCCTTGTGTACTTCTTTTCCAATGATGCTCAGCCAGACTAATGAGAGACTTTGGCTGGTTGGGAATCATGGGAACGGTAGTTAAAACTCATTTTGCTAGCCTTCAAAAAGTCTCCCATGTTGCTGGCTGAGCATCATAGAAATAAATAAAACCACTACACAGTATTATGGCAAAATATATATCTTTATTTAAAATAAACGTTGGTCCTTTACATTAAAATACAGTTTTCTCCCTCCCCCTCTCCCCAATATTGAAATGGGCATGTCTGGAACAGAAATGTCTAAAGGGGAGGAGTTCATAATATAGCCACGCCCACCCTTGGGCGCCAAAGGAAAACCTGCACCCAGGCGCCCGTGACCCTAGGATCGGCCCTGGTATTTAGAAATTTGGGCAGACTAGATGGACCGAATGATTCTTATCTGCCGACACATTCTATGTTTCTATGTTTCTATTATTAGAGGTACCTAAACAGAATGCAAAAAATAGAGTGCAACAATAATGAATGATGTTCTAGGGTACCTGTCGCCCACAAAAGGTGAAAATGACAAATTAAGCTTTAGACAGATTTAAATCTATAACGTTCTACTCAATATAGAGAGAACTGTAGGGAATTGAGATGGGGATGTCAAACATCAAAAGGTAGCCAGAGAGAGAAATATTTTCAAATACAGCTGAATGGGAGAACTTTTCCAAATCATCTGCTTTGGCCTTAAGTTTGAAGTTACCATCTCAATTCCCTGCAATTCTCTCTTTATTGAGTAGACCGTTTATTAATACTTCAGCACTTACTTCTCCAAGATGGCTGCCAAAACTTCTAATATGGCTGTCATGAGCCTCCACAAATGGTAATAGCACAGAGCAGGGCAGCAAACTAAGTATTGGCGAATTCTCACGCCCTCATTAAAGTGGTTTGGAGCGTAACCGTTGCACCTGTTTCACAGCCATTGTTATTACATTACGTTACCATTTATTTATATAGCGCCAACACTTTACGCAGTGCTTGGTACTAAGCATAAGTAGGGAGTTACAAACAAAATTAGGCAAACATTTTCAGACTAAAACATGAGGCCCTGGTCGCAAGCTTACATTCTAGAGGGGATGGGGAACATGAGAAACATTAGGAGTGAAAAGGCAGAAAAGATGGGGCAGGTACACATAGAAGTAGATTGTGATAATGGAAGGTATGGGGGAACTGAGAGAGTCACACCAGAGGTTATTTAATTGGTGATTTAGTTGGTGCATTGTAAGCCTACAAACTCCAGAGACACAGAAATAAACATTATTTTGGAGGGAGACTGCAGGTGAGTAGTGTGTGAGGTGACTAACATATTGCTAATAATTATGTGCAGGAGGGGGCCATGACAGGTGGTTGATTAGAGGTCAAGTCACAGTATCTGGTGAACCAGGCCTATTGTTATAGTTTTTACCTTTATGCCAACATTATTAATTTGACTAGTACAAACTATAGATTGTATTGTATTATTCATATAGTGAAACCATTCATTTTTTTCAAGGGAGGTACACTTTTTTTATTTTTATATGTATGGGCAAATGAATGCCGTTCAGATGCATTATTGACCATTTTTAGTCTGCATTAGTAACCAATTTGAAGAATAATAGGATCTAGCGGATCCTCGGGGATATATGTAGCATTAGCCTAGATATATATGTATAGAGAGGTGAATATTGGATGATGCCAGCCATTTAGCACTGAGCTCTGAATTCTGCATAGAGATTTTCCTGCCTTATAACTCACATCTGTTGAAGCAATTTGGTATATCCTACACATATTAAATCTTTGTTTGTCACATAAATTTGCAATGCAAGGCACACATCACCCACACTCAGAAGGGTACATTCTCCTTAGTGTATAGAAGATTTCACTAAAAATGCATTACCATGTAACACGTTTATCTCTAATGAAAGTAGCTGACATTTGACAGCCCTGCGTAAACTTAAGCCAATGAATTCTGAAATCAGATGCGTACGGAATGGGAAGCCTTATTATAATGGATGAGACTGCCTCTTGGCAGATACAATATGTTTTTAATTATACTGCTTCTGTAATATTTGCATTACAGAGAGAAGGCAGGTAAGAAACAAATCTAAAAATCTCACGGTCAAGTGCAGATTTTATTTTTTAAAAGAACACAGGCTAGCACAGGCTAATAAACATAAACATAGTTAAACGAAAGATAATTTAACACGTGTACTCCAGAAATAGGGCGGCACATGTGATCAGGCAGTCTCCCCTAAGGCTTCTGAAAAGAGAAGCCATGGAATTTGCACTAAACCAACAATAGATAATCTAACCGTCTACTGGGGTTTAGAACAGAAGCAGTCACACAAAAATCCGTTAGCGCTTCAGAGGAAATTTTACACGGAATCGTGTGCTTGATGGAAAATTATGCAAAAAAAGATTTCGAAATCAAATATTTGTTATTTACAAAAGCCTATCGTTTTTTAAAATATTTTTATTGGGTTACAACACCTCCACCCCTCCACAAAAAAGCTTCCAATATTCCTGTGTGTCTAAAAATGATGTGTATATATATATATATATATATATACATACACAAAATCCAAAGATCAGCGCACTCACATCAAAAAGGGTTTCTCAAACTGTTAAAGCTATAGATTTCATTAAAGCTACCCTTTCTAAGATGACAAAATTGGAGATTTAGTCACATATAGGGCCACATTATGCTAAGCCCACCGTTACAGCATATCGGTGTATCCTAACACTAAATACTGTTGCTTTTGGGGCTTAATCTCTCCATTGCTGTGAGTACACATACATTTACATATATATAAACTAGTCCACAAGGAATGCACGCACTTAAACTATAGCATATAATATGAGACCAAATAGTTATACAATAAATAGTTATCAGGACATCATATATGTCATATAACCCAACAGCACCAGACACAACACTATAGCACACAATATAACCCAACCAGGGCCGGCCTTAGGGGTGTGCGACCTCTGCGAGCCGGTAGAGGCACTGGAATGGGGAGATCAAAAGATCCCCCCTCACCAGCCCTCTGCTGGATCCAATGAGGGGGCGGAGCTAACCGGCTCAGGGGTGTAGCTCCGGCCCCACGCTGTGAAGCAGAGCAACGGAAGTTTCTCTTCCTGCCCGTGATGCAGACACTGTTCTGCTTCACAGGGTCGGGGCGGAGCTACATTGCTCAGCCGGTTAGCCCCTCCCCCTCCTTGGATCAACATTTGCAGGCAAAGCGAGGGGGGAGAGAGACACGGAACAGGGGGAGAGAGAGAAAGAACAGGGGGAGAGAGAGAGAGAGACAGAACAGGGGGAGGGGGTAGAGAGACAGAACAGGGGGAGGGGGAGAGAGAGACAGGGGGAGGGGGAGAGAGAGACAGGGGGAGGGGGCAGAGAGAGAAAGAACAGGGGGGGGAGAGAGACAAAACAGAGGGGGGGAGAGAGACAGAACAGAGGGGGGAGAGAGACAGAACAGAGGGGGGGTGACAGACAGAACAGAGGGGGGGAGAGAGACAGAACGGGGGTGGGAGAGAGACAGAACAGAGGGGGGGAGAGAGACAGAGGAGGGGCGAGGAGAGAGACAGAACAGAGGGAGAGAAAACAGGTATGGGGGAGTTAGAGAGAGACAGACATGGCAAGGAAGAGGAAAGGGACACATACATAGGAGGGTGAAAGAGACGGGGGTGAAAGACAGGGGGCGCACGGGGCAAGCCCGCACAGGGTGCCGGGACACTTAAGGCCGGCCCTGAACCCAACAGCACCAGACACAACACTATAGCACACACAATATGATCCCTAAGCACCAGATACAACACTATAGCACACAATATAACCTCTCAGCACCAGATACAACACTATAGCACACAATATAACCCCTCAGCACCAGATACAACACTATAGCACACAATATAAGCATACGGCAACAGATACAACACTATAGCACACAATATAACCCCACAGCACCAGACACAACACTATAGCACACAATATAACCCTCAGCACCAGATACAACAATATAGCACAAAATATAACCTCTCAGCACCAGATACACTATAGCACACAATATAACCCCTCAGCACCAGATACAACACTATAGCACACAATATAACCTCTCAGCACCAGATACAACACTATAGCACACAATATAACCTCTCAGCACCAGATACCACACTATAGCACACAATATAACCCCACAGCACCAGATACAACACTATAGCACACAATATAACCCCACAGCACCAGATACAACACTATAGCACACAATATAACCCCACAGCACCAGATACAACACTATAGCACACAATATAACCTCTGAGCACCAGATACACTATAGCACACAATATAACCCAACAGCACCAGACACAACACTATAGCACACAATATAACCTCTCAGCACCAGATACAACACTATAGCACACAATATAACCCAACAGCACCAGACACAACACTATAGCACACAATATAACCTCTCAGCACCAGATACAACACTATAGCACACAATATAACTCCACAGCACCAGATACAACACTATAGCACACAATATAACCTCTGAGCACCAGATACAACACTATAGCACACAATATAACTCCACAGCACCAGATACAACACTATAGCACACAATATAACCTCTGAGCACCAGATACAACACTATAGCACACAATATAAACACAAAGCAACAGATTCCCAAATTCCTAAAATCCATGACATTTCTTTATCTCTTTCCCCCTTTTTTATATGTTTTATTCCTCCATGTTTGCCATCTCTTTCCCCATCATTGTATGTGTTTTATTCCTCCATGTTTGCCATCTCTTTCCCCATCATTTTATGTGTTTTATTCCTCCGTCAGTGACCTCTTTTCACCTACATTTTATCTTTTCTGCCCCATGTCACAATTTTGTCTGTATTCTGCTCCAATCAATCACCTCTTTTCATCCTCTATTATCTTTTCTGCCCCATGTCATCCCATTTTGTTTGCAATCTGCTTCCATCTTTCACATCATTTTATCCTCCATTATCTTTTCTGCCCCATCCACTTGTCACCATGTTGATTTGAGCAGAGCCTGGTCAGAAGGGCTGCTCAGACTGGACAAATGGAGACCTCAGGGAAATAAGCTCTTCCTACCTGTTACAGAGACCTATGGTCTCTGAGTATCTTCCCCTGTTTCCTCCATGATGTTGCACTGCAGGCTCTCTTCTGTCAGTCATGCTGCCACATGGAGGGCTGAGGGGCGTGGCTATAACTTCATATCCCCGGGCACCCCTGTCATTGGCTCTCCATGCAGCATGACTGACAGCTGCAGAGACCTGCACCAATGTGGATGGGAGACCAGTATTACAGCAAGCAGAGTTGCAGAGAGCAACAGCTTTGGGTGCCACCTCCTACCCCAGCAACTGGTGTGCAGTCCCCTAGGGACAACTAGAGGCTGCACACTGAGTAAAAATAATAATAATAAAAAAAAAGCACCCCCCCTTGCCCCCCCCCTGCGGACGCCCATATATATATATATATATATATATATATATATATATATATATATATATATATATATAATGTCCTGATGAATGCCCAGCACATTCTGCTGTGTTACAGCTACAAGGGGATATGCTTATTGCATTTAACACTAAACAGTGCTTTATCAAAAGCTGGCTTATCCCCAAAGCACACCACAATATATATAAAAACAACCATTAATAACACATGTACGCCTTCAGAGTGCACCTACCCACCCATAGGAGGAGAAATGATGTCACGTCTACCACATCTTTGCACAAACACATGCAGTCAGGATAATTAGATTAACCTATTGGAATGGGTGGAGTAGGGCACTCAATGAAGCAAAATTGTATTAAGAAAAACACTATAAAGTTCAGTGAGTGATATATAAACAATCATATAATTCATTTAAAGTAAAGTAATAGAAAATAAATCACTCCCTGTCAGTAGCAATAGCCCTGCATTACTTGTCTATTAAATATATGTCTAGGTGCTGGACATAGAAGAGAAACCGAAAGTTCACCCATCAGATGAATCTAATGTAACTCTGTTTGTAAATCACCACACAATGCATATGAATATACACAATGAATATAAGGCAGTGTGGTCGGGATGACCATGATACAAACATAACTGGAGAGTTACACAGTATATCATGCTCCGCCTCATCAGATG
This sequence comes from Pelodytes ibericus, assembly GCA_036172795.1. Classification (NCBI taxonomy): domain Eukaryota; kingdom Metazoa; phylum Chordata; class Amphibia; order Anura; family Pelodytidae; genus Pelodytes; species Pelodytes ibericus. The sequence continues at coordinate 20,503,069 of CM069865.1, forward strand.
CTGTTGAGTAAATCACACTGTAATGTCTTGATAGGACTTACCATTCTCGTCACCTGGTTGTACTCCTCCGCTAACAACCTCTGCACTCCCTCTCATTGTCACCTCCCTGCTCTGGTCTTGTTTATATTTATTTTTTGAGTTGCTGACTATTAATTGAAAAAAGATCAATTCTAATTCGGTAATTAGAAATTAAAATCCTAATTATTATTTGAAGTTTGTCGTTACTGAATCCACACCTCCCACAATTTTACAGTTGATCTTACCTCTTTATTGTTGTAGCGTTGTATCATTCTACATGGGCTTCATTATGGTTATACATTGTTGTGTGTTCTGAAATGTATTTTTCTGCATGACCCTTTTTTGCATGTGTTTTATTGGCATGTCCATAGTTGAATATATGTGGAAATATAATTTTCTCCCCAAATATGCTAATTGTGGAAATTTGTATTGGAAATTATATTAAGGCATATATGTAGTCATGTCCATGTGAAAAAAGTAGTTATTCCTTTATATTGTGTAGCCGTATTTCAGGGATTGTTTCTATTGGGCTATTATGATCTAAATACAATTCAGATCAAATCGGTCTATATTTTGAAGACCCTTTTATAAATGCCAATGCCAAAGTCCAATCAAAGTATTGGAAACCTCTACTCAGTTCAAACCAGCTTATGAATGCGTGTGGTGTTCTAAGATGGATGGATGCCTTACTGCTATGAAATATAGTTCATATTTAAATATAACTTTGCTACATTTAATCAAAATTCTATTTGTATAGTAACATCGATGGTTCCATGTCATCACAGAGTAAAGATGACATTTTATGACTTTTAGTTCATAAAAGCTTTATGTCTAGGACCGCATCGGTGCGGCTTTGGAGTCTTGTGTTCTATAGATCTTAATTGTTTTTAAGAAATATATTTGATTCTGAATTTAAAGTTTAGTTAATTATTTATAGCTGACATTTACAGTTCATCTTAAAACAAACCAGTTTATCTACTGTTCTTCTTAAGCTTCACATTATAGATCCGTTCTTTAAATCTCACCAATTGACTTTTTTTTTTTCGAGTGGTCAAGTTCAATTAGACTTGGAAGCAAGTCTGGCTTTTTTTCCCCACAAACCAGTTCATGGTTTAACAGCGAAAACAAACCTAAAAAAGTTTTACTTAAAGGACAACTGTAGCAAAAAATGTACTAATGTTTATTTGAAAGATTGCATGTAGATAGTTTGAATAGAAATTCTTTAATCAAATAATGTACCTTATTGAGCCCTCTTTGCTCTGTATAGCTCTAACAGGAAGCAGACATGTTGTTTAGAATCTTGGGCGGGATCAGTTAGATCTTCCTTCATCTGAACCAATGTGAATAAAGAACTGTCCTAAGATTCCAAACATGTCCACTCCCTGTTAGAGCTATACTGAGCAAATTTCTACACTCAATGCAATTTTTCAATTAAACGTTGCTTATGTTTTTGCTACAGTTGTCCTTTAACAGTTTAATGCTACTGATTGTATCTGCTTCGTGAAACACAGAAAAAAGCATAAACTCGTCGATGCAAAGTGATATCATTCGTGTAAGAGTGTGCAGTGCACTAAGATCTGGATTTCACCATTTTTACACTTGAAATCAGGTGCACACCCTATTTGGGATATTTGTCCTGCAGTTCCACTGTGACAAATGAGTAAGCATTGTTGTCCCCCTCCTGTGCCAGTTTGTTATATTCAACCTCTTCCTGACGCTATGACATTCTATGCCATCCTGTTTTTATGGTCCCAAAAGATGCTAGGACGGCACAGAATGTCCAGCCTTTAACAGCTCATATCGGCTCCCTGTGATGAGCCGTGCTCGGATCCTAATGCAAGGACTTGCAGAGGGATCTCACCTGTCAAATAAGGCCTCTTTGAATGAGCTCAGACTGACAGGGAATGTAACTGGCTACATGTTACATTTCACACGTGATGTCGGGAGGTCTCGCAATTTTTTGACTGGAACCCACAGTGTCTATTAAGACCCCGAATGGGTATCTGCCATTGTGTCCCTGGCTACCGATCAGCTTGTGACCGGTGTCCAGGAACAAAAAGTGACGTTTTGGTGCTTGTGTCTTCTGGGACGCAAACACCATGCATTACGAAGGGGTTAATGGAATAAATGTTTTTGACTTGCATGGATTTTGGTGCAGATTGGTCTCTCCATGTGCGTCAATTCTCACCTCTGTTCCGCTATCCTAGGTTTCTGCTTTCGCTGATGTACTGTTTTAAGAGCTACTCTCCCACTGTCAAAGATTGTAGAGCAAAAAAGGTAGGAGGTTTGCATTGCAGAAGAAGCTAAGATTGCATTTAATCTTTGTACTGTTTAAATAGAAAGTATATTCCAGCAAATAACGGACAAACAGAGGTTTCACGTTATGGATTTATTCATTGAATCACAAAAATTGACTTTTTCACGTGGTCAAGCTTAACTGTACTTTAAAAAACAAACTTTGTTATGCTTCTTAAGTGATATATTCTTGAAAACAACAGTTACAGCTTTGCAATACCTATTTAAGGATGTTTATTTTGATTTAATTTAAGCCATTCAATAATATCCAAAAACCTTCTTGCAGTTTAATATAACATTTTTATCTTGCTTTGCCTGCATGCGTATTATTTATAATTTACATCATGAACACAATTCCTGCTTAAAAAGATTTAAAAAAAAAAAAAGAAAAATAATCTATATATATAATGCTGCTATTAACACTTGCCACTACACTAGAACAAATGTGGTTAATAAAAATAAGTGTGAGCATGTAGGGAAGGGGGAAGAAACCACATTATGTCCAAAATGGCAGTGAAATTCAAATGCTAAACCATTTTTAAGTATGAATTTGAATCTATTAAAAAGCTACATAAAAGACACATATGACAGATCATTTAAAAATATCACAATTTTATTTATTTTTTTGGAAAATGTATAATACTTGATCTCAAAAATTATATTATGTGTGCCTCAATCTTGGGTTCACATACAATTAGGGTTGCCAACTTTTCCTCAAAAAAAAAAAAACGGTCAATGATGGGTGGAGCCAAAAAAGGGTGGGGTCATGAAGGGTGGAGCCACAAAGGGGGCGGGTCCACTCAGTGTCCCATGTCAGATTGAGCTTCAGGCTCCTGGTACAGATACCAGATTCTTCTGCATAAAAAAAGTATCTGTATTTGAGCTTGTTTCAAATGTATGTATTTCTTTTTTCAACCCAATTAACTATGTCAGTATGTCTGTGCACTATTAAACCGACACACGGTTTCCATGTATTTACAGATATCCTTGAATGACTTTTCACATGAAGGCTTCCTGTTTTTTATTCATACTACATTCCGTAGCTTTAATTATTCTGTTGTTTTTTTTTGTTTGTTTTTTCAGCTAGTCTCTCATGGCATAATTTGCAAAGCTATTAACCATACCTTGAATTATTAAACAAACATTAACAATGCAGAATAATGAGTTCTTAGTGTTCCTAGTGTTATATGGGTGGGTGCTTCCAGATGATTATAGCAGGGAATGTTTGGAATTGGTAACTACCCAACAAATTATAGTAAATGCATTTTTTCTTTTTACATAAATAGATGTATTTGTGTAGAAAATGCTCATGCATACAGCTAAAAGAACAGCAATCAGATAGCACTTTACATGCATCAATGTCGATTGATTGATGTCAGGGTAGACTTTCATAGTGCACAAAACAACAGCAATGTATATTCAACATAAGAGCTTTACATCACAGAGAAGGTATATGAAATCCCATAATGCATAGGTCTCTTCGATGGAAGATTGTGCCAGGATAATACAGCTTTCCACCTTACTTCATTCAAGTCAGGATGTTAAAGGACAAATGTTGGAAAAAAATAAGCTGTGTGTAATTGAAAGCTTGGATCAAGTGTAGGCATTTTAAATAGAATTGCTTTAATGAAAGATTAGAAATAAAGGACCTTTTTTTGCTCTCTTTGGTTGCATGGCACAATCAGGGGGCTGACATCTTGTGTCAGATCTTCCTTCATTTGACCCAAAATTCTAAACAATGGATCTAGAGCAGGAGTGTCCAAGTTTTTTTCTGTGGTTTGCCACTTCACCAAAAATGTATGTGTGCATGGGCCACATTCATTTTTAATTCAGAGAAAATTATGTAAATGTATATATTTATAGACTGTTTTATATATATATATATATATATATATATATATATATATAAAACAGTAATGTGCTGTATGTGAGTGTATTCCAGACTCCACAGCAATAAAACTCACAGTAAAATAAAAAAAAACACACAAATACACACACAGTCACAGGTACACAAATACACACACAGCCACATGTGCACACACAGCCACACATACATACACAAATACACACACATACAAAAATACAGACAGCCCCACTTTCACACAAACACAGTCACACTTTCACACACACTGAGTCACACTTACATAGAGTCACACTGACACACAGACACATTTACATACAGACTCACACTGACACACACACACTTACACACAGTGACACTTACACACAGATCCACACTGTCACACATAGAGATACAATCACACTTGCACACACACTTAACATACAGTCACACTTATACACACACTTTCATAGTCACACTTGCACACACCATTATATACAGTCACACTTGCATACACACTTACATGCAGTCACACTTGCATACGCACAGTACCTGCCCAACCACACAGTTTTTCCTTTTTTTTTCTTTTTTATGGGGCTGAGCACTTCAGACCCATCCTCCATTTTTCCTTGCGTGACCCTCTGACCCGCGCTCTAACCTCACGTGCAGGGTAGAGGAGGTATTGTGTCCACTATACGATGAGAAGCTATGTGCACGGAATATTGTTCCCCGATGCTCCTTCCCATGCGGCCAGCATTTGGAGGTGCGGCTACCGCTGCTTAGCTCACGTGGGCCGCACCTCGATGCCTGGTGGGCCACATTTGGCTCGCGGGCCGCATGTTAAACGCCCCTGATCTACAGAATAGTGTCACAATACGTTATAACATTGAGTTGGAATAATACATTTTTAAGATTTTAATAATTTTAGTATAGTAAGAATAAAAGCATAAAATGAGTGAACAACCAGCACAGTACAAGGTAAAATCTGTTCACTTGGTACAGGAACAATAGTAGGACAACCATACAAGGTGATCGAGGAGAAGACAAATGGTGTAAACAGACACTGCTTTGTGAAGTGAGGTTCCAAATGTGGGTGCTCCACTCGTTCTGTAACCGGATAAATGGGTTGTCAGAAGAAATAGAACCTTTTAGGAAAAAATAAATAAAGCTCACCGCAGGCTGGATCCCAGTAAAATCAAAAATATGTGTTTATATTAGCCCATAGTTCTTAACCAAATCTTCTTGGAGACAATCCACAATTAATGGACCCATCCCAAATATCCTACCACAAATTTCCGCTCCTCTCACAACGGTTTACAATTTGAAATAAGAAATTTTGTCACATGTTCCTCAACTAATGTGATTTATTTAATAGAGTGCCCGTGTGGTCTGCAATATGTGGGACGGACCACTAGGACACTCAAAAAAAGAATTGAGGAGCATGTAAGGAATATAAGGAATGGGTTAACCACTCATAGCCTTTCAAAGCACTTTATGGATTTTCATCAAAAAAATCCGAAGGGTCTCAAATTTTGTGCAATAGAAAAAGTTCAAAAGCATTGGAGAGGAGGGGACAACATTTTAAACATTGGAAGGAGGGAAATGAAATGGGTTTTTAATTTGGCAACCCTGAAGCCGCAGGGTTTAAATGCCGATTTCGACCTATATAATTTTATGTAGTAGGGCTCCTATTATTGTATTTATGTGTTAATGCTATGTTTACTAGATGTGTGCATTTTATAAACGTTTTTAATATCTTCCCCATACTTATATATCTTATATTGTTCTAGTATATATATACCAGTTTTTTCTTCGTGTGCAGCTATTATTTATAGTTAGCCACCTTTTTGTATATAAGTCCGTTTCTGAAATGCACATTTCTATATGCTGATATATACCAGCCTGTTTTTTAGGTAAAGCGCTATGTCTTTTATTCTCCCTCTCTTTCTATGGCATATGTAAAACTGAGCTATTTAGCTTATGTCCCGTTTTTGGAAGAAAATAACCTAAGTCCAAATCTCGCGAGATGTGAAGACAGAGAATCTCCAAACAGAAATCGCGCGAGATGATGACGAATGCGGAAGCAACGCCAGGACCCGGCAATACCAACGGAGGATAAAAGTGCCATTCTGAAGCAGGGAGTCCAGACGCCTGGTCGAAGCTCATGTAGAGCGAAACGCGTAGCGTTCTGGACTCAACCTGCTATTCCTACCATTGTACTTTTATTACTTTTATTATTTTTCTATATTTAAAGTAATATTTTGTAATATTTTATACTACTTGCTGTAAAGGATTCCTGTCATTCTGTGTGGCGCCCACTTCATGTGACTTCCAGAATCCTCATGTAAGCAGCTACTATTTTTTTATTAAAATCTACCTGTTCTATTATTAATTGATGTCCTCTGCTGTGTTTTCATGAGAATTACTACTCTGAAGCCAGATTTCTACCGGACATACCTGAAGTGCTGTCTCTTTTCAAAGAGTTTGTAAGTGTATTCCCTTAAGGGGGACTGACACCATCTCCCTGATTTTTTGGAAAATAGATCCACTATCTCTCATTTGAGAGCCACTATATATTTTTCTCACTAAGGTGCTTAATCACAGTTTGCTCTCAAGCGCATTTTTATGTTTTTTATGTTCTCACTTTGTTGCTGTGTGGTTTAGGGACACACTACCTAAGTGCTGCTAAGAGCTAAGATATCAGCGCTGGTTACACTGTTATATTATTGTATATTTGATTAATCCACAATTAATAACGCTCAGGCACAACACCAAGAAGTTTGGTTAAAAAAACTTCAACTCCCAAATAAAATGTTTGGTATCTTATCTAAGCACAGATTGTACCTGCTACTGTAACATTGAGACCTCTGGAATTAAGGGAGTAAAAAAAAAATCTAACAATAAGCCCAAATCCTAAAGCTTAAACACACATTACCCTTATTCTTTAATTTGATTTTCACTAATTTGTGTTATTTGCCATTTAAATGCTGCTGAGTTGGTCACAGCCATTGGGAAAACAGCCACAGAAGTGCATACATCAAGCACCTTCTCACTTAAACAGTAAATAATAAAAAAAAGTACATTGCGGTTTCAGATTCATTATACAATGACTAAAAGGGTCTGTAAATTAAAACCTCTGTAAGTCTTTTAACAGACCCTATTTTACCAAAATTCTAAACATGTTCACCGCCTGATAGAGCTAAACGGAGCAAAGTAGGCTCAATAAGGTACTTTATTTGTATTCTTTCAGTGGAACATTTCTATTTCAATTGCATATACTTTCAATTAAACAGAAGTTCATTTTTGCAGACAGTTGTCGTTTAAGAAGTTGGAAGGATGAATATAAGTCAATAATAAAATGAAATATGTTATTAATAATACTAATTAGATATTTAAAAACTATGTATAATAAAACTTTATATACTAAAAACTATATATGTGTGTATACATACACATACAAAAAGGATTTGGGCGCAAGAGCATTTTTCCAGTATTAATAAGATATCTTCTGGAATGGCACTAATTGATAAGTAAGATAAGTACTTTTAAAGTGGAGAGTGTAAATGGTACAGCTGCAAAATGAATATGAATAATAGAAGGATACAGCTAATATGATCATTATTTATCAATAACAGAATATAAGATAGGGCTTAATCTAACTGGGGCAGGCACCAACATTGTCTATTTACCGGGATATGTGGTGGAGAATTTGATGATGGCCTATGGACCTTCACAAATCTTGCCATGGGGACTGATGTCCCTGTATGGACAGCATGCCTATCCCTGAATCTGACTGCCTTTTTTTTTTTTTTTACATGAAAACTCATTATCCGAATGTTAGGGGGCGAAATGATCAGCAGTGTAGGGGAGTTGATGGGTCAAGGAGGTTGTCTGGCTTCATCTTGATCAATGCAGAGAACAAGATCTTGGATTGGTTGAACTTGACAGGCATTATATCTTTCTTTTTCTAAAACCTCAGCTATGCTGCTATGTTACTAAATCAATATTTTGCCTTCTACTCCTGTAATACAGTGGAAAATGTTTTATCTGTTTCTGATTTCATTGTCAATACTTACCATTCAAGGTTTGTACCAATCTGTAAATAGCTTAAGAATAAAAGATTCTGCAGCACTTAAAATATTACATGTTCTTTATCTGATGTTTTGCTGTACATTTGAATACTAATTTCATCCTGGACTATAATACATAATTATAATTGTTTTCCACCACTCCTTTCCTCTAATGGTATAAATGATTGCATAATATTTAATTAGTTTGATGGGATTAATATACAGAGTAAGTTTAGGGAGAAAGGAAAATGCGTGGGAAACTTCCTCCTACTGACACCAGTTTGATGATTGTCCAACAGCATCCAGCCCATTACTCAGATTTATTTGCAGAGCTAGCTTTAGATTTTTTTTGTAACGTACAGATCAAAGTTCCAAATTTAAAAGGACAATGGGTTTGACCACACAAAAACAAGGGAATAGGGAGCACAACAAGAAATACCAGCACACAACCAACAATTGCTAAAAATCTCTTAATGCTACTTTTAAAACACAGTTGAAAAAAATTGGATATTTAGTCACACATTCATGGCCATCTCATTCTTAGCCGAAGTAAAAGATTGAGGGAGCGTAAAGTAATATAAGAACTTCCTCATATTACCAGGCTCATGGATGCTGGAGAAGATTCTCATGATCTCACAGAGTCCGTGTTTTCATTTTGAATAAAAACAAATTGTAAAGCATGATGCAAAGCTTGGAGGAAGAGGAGAAATACCAGTATTAGGAAAGAAAATACAATTACATCGCTGTAAATAGCATCTGCTTACATTCAGTGATCAGTAGCCACAGCATATTGTCACTTCTCATATGTAAGACTAATCACAGAGAGTCTCTAGCGTGTAACATAGAAACATAGAATGTGTCGGCAGATAAGAACCATTCGGCCCATCTAATCTGCCCAGTATACTTCCTGGTTTGTACAAGGCTCCTCACCCTCCAATGCGTGGAGTACTTTGACGCAGAGGTGGGCTAAGATATGGCCACGTGGTGTGACTAAATCGCCAATTTCTTCATCTTGGATAGGTACTTTTAAAGTAGCGTAAAGAGACTTTAGCAATTGTTTGTTATGCGCTGATATTTCTATGTATTGTGTACCTATTTAGCCGAAACAATGAACAATGAAGTGCACAGTGATGAGACAGGCACTCATCAGCCCATAAAGTCTGACCTTATAAATATATGGTTCTTATAAATAGAAAATTTCGTACAAATTTCACTTAAATCAATGTTGTGTCACAAGATAGATTTTTTTGGTAAACATTTTAGATAATAAAAAGTATACTTTTATATATTGTGCGTTTTTTATAATATAGGTCTAACTCCATTCACACTTGAAATTGAAGAAACAAACAAACAAAAAAACTAATTAAGGAGGTCTATGTCTGTAGAAGTCTCTTTCCTTTTCCACTGGAATAATTTCTTCATCAACCTCTATAGGCTTCAATGCTACTGGAAATATCTGTGTAAATTGTCAGTGCTGTGTAGGGAAAAAAAAAAAAAAAGAAAAGAAATTATATTATTATTCCACGTATGAAAATGTCTCGATAGCAGACAGAAATGTAGCTACTTGCCAGAAACTATTCTAGTCTCACCTAAATGTTTATGATGAGATCGCAAAGGAGAATCTGACAGCTAAGGGAATATCACAAGAGCACAGATGGAATACCTAGCACAAAGCTTATAATTAAGCATTGACCTATGTAATTGCAGTAGCAGGCGATACAACCAATTTATTATTTGAAGAGATGACAAGCACACATGCAGCAGTGCTACCCAGCACTGAACAGGTGAAACACAATGCTAGATATTTTCTACCTCTCAAAGATATGACCTTTTAAAATATACACAGAATGACATTTGTTCTATATCACCAAGTCCACGTCTGTGTCTTGTCCATGATATTTCTCAGCAGAATTGGCTTGTTAAATAATAGGGCCGGCTTTTTCCATGTGTACTTATTATTATTATTATTTTTTTTTATCTTGGACATTTTGGGATATTTCTGCTATAGAGCATGTAAACTATTATGTGTGGGTTTATACAGCAGGACAAAAATGATTAAGAAATCCACCTTCACATTTGTTGTTTTTTTTGTTTTCTACTGAAATTCCCAGGAGGCCCACACAGAATAATAGAGCACAAAATGAAATGATGTAAAGAAAGATTTTCTAGACCAAGATCAATTACAATAAATATATATATTTTTTTAGAGTGCAAGGAACAAAGAAATAGTACTAATGAGCATCACAAACCACAACTGTAAATTTTCTTGCACTAGAATATATAAAAAAATGAAAAATAACATTGTTTTGCTTTTTTTTTGTTTTAGTAACTTGCTCTGGCAATAAAAGTAAATTGCATAATATATCTCTATTACAACTCTCACTTGGTGAATAATTGTAATGGGAAATTATAATGTTATACGCAAACATCGTAGCCATCATGTGCGACTTTTCTACGGTGAGACAGGGAATGAGAGAGATAGAAAAAATGAACTATCTTCTTTCTCAAGTTTCCACAGGGAGTCTCTGGTCACAGGATGGTACTTCCCCATGATTTAATCCTTGACAGTTAGCTATCAGTAAAATAATATTTCTCATAGTTTATACGATTTCCCATCCCAAAGTAGTATTATTGCATTAGCCTTTAGGGCAAGAAGCCCTGCAGGGTTTGGATTAGCATATATTTTAATTTACTTGACTAAAGGCTTAGGATTAAGCTGTAGAAGTTGCATCTTTATTGGGACAAACAAAAGTAAACCAAAATATCAATCTTCATTAAAACAACTCAGTGATCTAGAGAATGTTACAAACATGCAGAACATGGGTAATATGAATGTAACATCAACATCTATCTTCTGAAATATTAAACACTGCTTTTTGGGTTGCTTCTTTGTTTGTATTTCCCTTTCATCTAATACTACAAGTTCAGGAAGTTCCATGAAATATAAATAAAAGCCAAGTAACTGAATATCTTTAAACATAACAACAAAAGTGTAAATGTCAAGGGATTTTCATCTGATGTTGTTTTATGGCACCTAATAATATCTAATACCAAATTCCAGTGGATTTCTGAAAGTAAAAACTCGATATTCCATAGTAAAAAAAACGAATGGAGCGGAGAGAGGATTCCTGGGAGAGGACACTTGGTACTCCTTCAAGCTCTGTCTTATGGTCAGTGGTGTATCTTGATTTTGTGCTGCCCTAGGCAGACAAAATCCGGGCACCCCCCTACCCAAGCTGCACACCCACGTTACACACCTAAGACATGCCCCATCATTCAGACTCACATCAAGCTCACACTCCCATCACACTCAGTCACACACTCCTACTCCCATCACACTCAGTCACACACTCCTACTCCTATCACGCACACTCTGACTCCCATCACACTCAGTCGCACACACTGTCTCCCATCACACACACTCTGACTCCCATCACACTCAGTCACACACACTGTCTCCCATCACACACACTCTGACTCCCATCACACTCAGTCACACACACTGTCTCCCATCACACACACTCTAACTCCCATCACACTCAGTCACACACAGTCTCCCATCACACACACTCTGACTCCCATCACACTCAGTCACACACACTGTCTCCCATCACACACACTCAGTCACACACACTGTCTCCCATCACACACACTCTGACTCCCATCACACTCAGTCACACACACTGTCTCCCATCACACACACTCTGACTCCCATCACACTCAGTCACACACACACACACACACACACTCTCCCATCAGCACTTACCTTTCCCTGGCAGGCAGGCAGCATGGTCCCTCCATGCGATTGTGCCGACAGGTCACGTGACTGGGCGCGCATATGACGTCAGCGCGCCCGTCACGTGACTGTCGGCACTTCCGTGTCGGCACACTGCACGGGGAGCCGAACAGGCAGCACGGAGGTTTCTCTGTGCTGCCTGTTCGGCTCCCCGTGCAGCCTGGCAGGCAGAGCGATGGTGGGGGGGGATCTTCTGATCCCCTCTCACCTCTGTCTCTGCCTGCAAGCGCGGTGGGGTTTTTTTTTTATTTTTAAAGGGACGGATTTTTTTATTTTTTTTATTTTTATTTTTCCAGTGCTGGGGGGCGCTGCCGCCCCCCAAAATTTGCCGCCATAGGCATCCGCCTAGGATGCCTCGCGGTAAATACAGCACTGCTTATGGTACAGATCTTTTCCTGTTCTTGGTTAAAGTCTAGTCCCCAAACTCACTTTGGTGCATGTTGAAGATCACTGCTTGTATAATGCACAGGCTTTTTTTCCAGTGTGATTTGATGCAGACATTCTGCATAAATCACATTTTTAATATTTGATAACAATGTACAACAAGTTCTGCATCACGGATTATATAGACCCTGAGGATTTAACGTTTTGTTTCATTTAGTACATTTTTTTGCTGGTGGAAAACAATATATTGTGTGGACTGTGATTAACTTGCTCTTATACACAGTAGGATCTCTTAACAGTGCAACACATTTTCTGATGACTTCACTTGAGAGACAGGAAATTATTCTCATTGGTTCCTGCAACAACAACAAAAAGGAAATTGACTTTTACTCAGCTAATGTGGGCAGTCCTGATTTCTTGCAAACTGCTGTAATTTCACAGTTTCATCTAGCTGAAAGTATTTTAAATTTAAAAAAAGTACTTTAAAACCACATTAATATTCATTAACATTTGGAAGATGCATTTTGGGCACCAGACAGAGCTTTTCCGGAAACATTGTATCCATTTTCTGTGTTAGTCCTGTCAGTCTCTATTCCAAAACTCAGCGAGCAGTTAGTGTTTAGTCAGTCATACTGTGCCTGCTACAGAGATGGATCAGACTCTTTGGCTGGAGTTGGCTTAAATGATATCACCCGTGGCTTGATATGCATATATTAGATACTTTTGAATGGGAAATGTACATATTGGGCTGTAGGCGATGTTATAAACAGGATACACCGCAGATACCTAAACAAGGTGGGTTTTCTCTAAAGTCAGCCATTTGCTTGCATTTCTGCTAACACCATGTATAGATCATTTTTGATCCTTTATTAATTCTCCTCCTTCACTGTGTAAGCAATATGCAAAAGAATCCCTCTAAAAATTTGCATCCCTCTTAAGGCCAGCGGCCTCCTTCTGGCCCCATTAAATAAAAATGTGGACCCCTGGTGACCCCGGGCCAGGGCTATGTCTTTAAAATAAAATTATATTCCTTATAGGGCCACAGGCCAGCGCAAGGCTGGCGGTCACATATTTACACCCCTATACATTATTAACCCTTAATAGGGAACACATGGGATGGGCGGCTGCATTGTAACAAGGCTGAGTAATACAAAAATTGGATACAAATATGGAAAGAAAAGTCCTGCGCTCACTCCCATCACTGGGCGGCTGCAATGACTACAGTACACATCAGCCCCAATATATAGTAAAAACAAAAGAAAAACAAGTTACCTGCGCTTTCTCCTTTATCCCTATGTATTTAAAACAAATGGAGGTTTTTAGTTACCTCCAATGGCCATGAGAGGATGAGCCCACCTGCCAACGTCAAGGCAGACCCCCCTAGGTGGGTCCTAACTCTAACCATTCACCTTGCTTCTTTGAGCCTCTGGCTCATTAGAGATTTTTGCCAGAGGCTCAAAGAAGCAAGGTGAATGGTTAGAGTTAGGACCCACCTAGGGGGGTCTGCCTTGACGTTGGCAGGTGGGCTCATCCTCTCATGGCCATTGGAGGTAACTAAAAACCTCCATTTGTTTTAAATACATAGGGATAAAGGAGAGAGCGCAGGTAACTTGTTTTTCTTTTGTTTTTACTATATATTGGGGCTGATGTGTACTGTAGTCATTGCAGCCGCCCAGTGATGGGAGTGAGCGCAGGACTTTTCTTTCCGTATTTGTATCCAATTTTTGTATTACTCAGCCTTGTTACAATGCAGCCGCCCATCCCATGTGTTCCCTATTAAGGGTTAATAATGTATAGGGGTGTAAATAAAAAACACCCTTTTTTGTCTCATTAGAGATTTTTGCCAGAGGCTCAAAGAAGCAAGGTGAATGGTTAGAGTTAGGACCCACCTAGGGGGGTCTGCCTTGACGTTGGCAGGTGGGCTCATCCTCTCATGGCCATTGGAGGTAACTAAAAACCTCCATTTGTTTTAAATACATAGGGATAAAGGAGAGAGCGCAGGTAACTTGTTTTTCTTTTACATTGAACCATTGCCTGTGATTGTGTCTTGGGCCTATTTGTGGTATTGTGATTCGGTATTCCTTATTTCTGGTATTCTGACTCCTGCTTGTTTTTACCATTGTGACTTCTATATTCCTGACAGCTTGTTCCTGTTTACCCTGCTTCCCGTGTTTTGTCCTTGTTCCTTATTTGTTCCTGATTGATTCCCTGGATTCTGACCTCGGCCTGTTCATCGTTTATCATAGTAGGATGAACGTAGTAGGATTACTACGAGATCCGTACTAGACTGACGGAGTTTTACTTTCGTTTTCGTTTTTCAATAGCCGACGGACAGACGAGACGGGATTACAGCCTGTGCACGAGGCTTCTTCCCTCACTCCAAGAAATCACTCACATTTTCGAGCTTTAAGCTTCTACTGTGTTTCTGTACATTGTGGAAGTCTTTTTTCGTTTACCCCAATTTTCATATTACTGCTTCCCTCCATTTCTTCAGACAATATGAGCGACGGACTCAGCTGAATCATCCAGTATATAGTGAGTAGTACACGCAGAATCTGCTGACTACTACCCTGAGGCTTTTTTCGTTGCTCCTATCGTTTTAGGAGCAGTGTTTGTGAGTCTTTTACCTTTGTCATATATATTGCACAGACATATTGCACTAGATAGATTTTATTTTCTGTTCTAGGTGTTTATGCATGTATTACAAGATTGATTCTACCATTTTACTGCAAGATCTGGTTGTGCATATATTTTTTTAGTATTTACCACTCATTGCACCTTATTTGTGTGTTATCACTATATCACCTTTTTATGGTGGACTTTTCATTTGTATTGTCTACATCAGGATTGCACATATTTATACACTGATTCACCATATGCCATTTGAGCACACACAGAGTGACACTTTTGCATTACTGTAACTCCAGTGACTATATTCCTGTTCATCTGTAAACACATATACTGGATAACTTTTTAGTTAGACAGCACTGTGCGCCTGATAACCCATGTTTTTTTCCATAGTTTATCCTGCCTTGTCCTACCCTTCAGACCGGCTGTTATCCCGACCTGCTTCTTCAGTTGTTTGTATTATTAGGGTTACTGACGTTCTGGAGGTAGTTCTGGGTGCCGCACAAGTCTCTGGCCTTCTCCATTCTGCGGCTCAACCATTGGGTGCATGTTTGTCAGAGTGAAATCCATCTCGACTACCTCTTAAGTCCTCAGTTTCCTTTGACACCAGGTTCTGCATCGCTGATCCTCTTCAGAGTTGTTACAATATGCTACATACTATTTTTTAAGCGGATTTATGAGTTAGACCAGCATTGGAGGAGTTTGTAAGTCAAAACTCCCTGGTATCTGAGCCATGATTTATGATACCATAAGATAAAAAAAAAAACTAATTCCACTAAGAGACAGATTGGCTGGATAAATGATGTCATCAAACCGATCAATAA
Source organism: Pelodytes ibericus (assembly GCA_036172795.1). Classification (NCBI taxonomy): domain Eukaryota; kingdom Metazoa; phylum Chordata; class Amphibia; order Anura; family Pelodytidae; genus Pelodytes; species Pelodytes ibericus. The sequence continues at coordinate 20,518,924 of CM069865.1, forward strand.
GTGATACAACACCCCCTCCTTGTGGCTAAAACGGTTATACACAAAGAGAATCACCTGAAAGGAGAGGGGCATGTCTTAAAGGAAAACTGATAAGAAATGATTTAAAAGAGTTTGAAAACTTTAAGGGACACAGTCAGAATCACACACAAAAGGACATACTGAGGGAAACATACAGGGATATGCCAGAAACATTTAATTACATAAACAGAATCAACACAAAATGGAGGAGAGTATATTTAAAAGGAGACACATTTACAGGACAAGAGGGTATAATCTGAATTTCGAAGATCAGAGGTTTAAAAGTCCCATCAGAATGTATTACTTTACTGATGTGGTGGTAGATGCATGGACTAAACTTCCAGCAGAACTGGCAAGGCTCAGTACAGTGAAGGTGTTCAAGCAATCACAGGTTAAGCTTATAAGGCTGTCCTGAACGTAAGATAGATTCAAGCACCAATATAAAGTATAAGGATCTGGAAATATGGCAGACTAGATCACCTGAATGGTTCTTATCTGCAAACAAGTTTTATTTGTTATTTTAAATAAAGCAAATCGATTGATCAAGCAATGAACGGATATATCCTTGATGCCCCTATGGGTGGTACCAAGACTGAGGATAGTTCAATGGTTATGCCATAATAACTGAGCTGGATACACAGCTTGATAACATCAGCAGAAATATGTGCAGAATGGATTTGCCAAAGGGTCCTTCTCTGCCAACGCTCTCTATAACATATGCAGCCCCACTTCTGTAACCCGATGCCTACTATGCCTATCAGAAAATTAAGCCCTTGTTAGAGCAGAAGCACTCACTTCCATCAATAGATTGGCTGGTCTGAAATCCACATGAATTCCGAACATACACCAAGTCTTTTGCATGTTTCAATTTGTGGAGTATACCGATTTAATCTTAGAGATTACAGATACTGAAAAGTATATGTAAAGATTACAGTTTATTATTATTGTTTGTATATTATTATGATACTGCCAATTTGCATTTGTATAGTTAAGTTACAGTCAAATGTATAACACCTGCTGTTAAATATATCTCATTATTCTGTATCTCAATTTAAAATGACATATTTACAGTTTGCTAAACTGCAAAAAATATGAATAAAAAAGACACTATATTTTTATGATTTTACCCAATCTGGGTAAATTTAGTAAAATCAAATAAGGGGGATTAATATTCACAAATGCACATTAGCATGGGGAATGTGGATACACTGTAATTTTTGTTAGCATATTTTTGTTTATTAATTTAGTATGTCAAAATCAAACATATGGCCCAGCCAGATGTTTTACCAGCCAATATGTTTATATAAAATGGCTCAACAATAACAAATATAAAATTGTTTCTCAATAATTTGTGATAAAATAAAAGTAGCAAAACAAAGCCGCACCTCTTCAATTATTATTAATAATATTACATGAGTGAATGTTAAATTAAATTAAATTATTTTACATTGCTATAATCATGCTTCCACTGTAATATATGTAATATGGGCTAAACGGGTTATTTGGAACTAATCTCACTAATTTATCATTGTTGTTGCAACTAAATAATATATTTCCCATAACCAATTATTGAACTGCATAAAATATTCAGTGTGACATTGATACAAAGCCTTAAACGGTTTATATTTGGCCATTAGAGTGTCATTGATATATACGCTTAATTATATATGTTAACTTATGTATTATTGAACTGACCTGTAAATAAGTCTTTAATGTGATTTCGTGTGACTTACCATTCATAGTCCATTTGACATTTTCTTAAATGTTCCACCTACATGTAATAATAATAATAATAAGCGTATTTTTTTAATTTTAAACAAATTACAGTTCTATTGTAGAAAAGATTTCTTGAATTTGTTAAACATTTGGACACCTTCAACCAGTGATATTACTGATTAAAGATACATTTACTATAATGTGGAGGAATAAACCATAAAAAAAAAATCTTAATGTAAATAAAAAAGATTTCATGTGAGAGTATTAAAGTACTTTTTTCCCCTATGACTTATTAATTCATTTTTGAAAGAGTCTACTCAATAAAGAGAGAACTGCAGGGAACTGAGATAGGAATTTCAAACCCCAGGCCAGAGTAGCCAGGTTGGGAAAAAAATCTCCAGTGCAGCTGAATTGGTGCGTCTCAGCTACTTTGGTGTACTTAAGTTTGAAAATTCACTTCTCAACTATCTGCAATTCCCTGTCTATTGAGTAGACCTCTTTCATTTTTTTTCTGTGTGTTGTGAATCTTCCTTGAAAGAAACCGTCAGTCCGTCAAGAAGAGCCAGTGAAATGATTTTACGTCATTAAGCTTTCTGGCAAGGCCCTTCATAATAAAATACCTCTTTAACAGTTAGTGTCTTAGAAACATATAATGACATATTTTTCCTTGATTTAAATATGCCAAAAAATCATCTGTCTAGTAAGTTGCCTGTCGGAGTGTTACCTTTGACATCGTAGTTTTCTATTAATGAAAGCAATAAAAGTCCACTAATAGACAGTATTAAAAAAAACCTTTATATTTATGAAATGAGTTCCTAAGCATATCATTGGAACTTTAACCTATTACAGGAGAAATGGTGGACATTTGTTTTTCTACTGCTAAAACTGTTTGAGCATATTATGTTTTATTACATATGCATGTTTTCATTTACAAGGCAGTATAAAATATACAGTGTTTTATAAACTGAATAATTACCACAATAATAGCTTCAAACCTGAAATGACACCATATTAAATCAGGTTTAAAATGAATAATTATGTGTTTTTTTGTGTACGGATGCAATTCATAGGTACCATTATATGTCTTGTAATATAGAACGTGTTCTGGATGTGCTACTAGCGATGGATGACACTGACAGGACTAAAAAACAATCAGCTCTTATGGCTAGAACTAATTGCCAATTACCCGCAACTGTTTCTATACACAGAGAGTGCAAAGATTTTCACCCAACTGCAACAGTGGTCAACTGTGTAATGTTTTGATAGTTTAGAGTGCTTGCCCGACTTCATTAAAAAAGGACTAAACCCTACAAAAATATTTTTTCGTGAGACAAAAGACCAACGGTGCTCTATTCAGAAATTATTCAGCCCTACTGTTTGCAGAAGCAAAAGAGTTGATGACCTTCTTGTGACTTCTTGACAGCCCTCCCTGCCGCGATTTTCACACATATACACCAATTGTCAGACATACACAGTTACATAGAATGTGTCAGCAGATAAGAACCATTCGGTCCATCTAGTCTGCCCAATTTTCTAAATACTTTTATTAGTCCCCAGTTCCCGGTCTTATAGCTAGGATAGCCTTGTGTCTATCCCACGCATGCTTAAAATCCTTGACTGTGTTTACCTCTACCACTTCCGCTGGAAGGCTATTCCATACACAGTTGATACACAATGTTGTCTGTGCGTAGTGCCCAGCACTATGTGTAGGCAGTATTTATGCAGGGTCAGACTTGAATTTGACGAGACCTTATCCAAAAATGTGCTCTGTCCCAGCAAATTCGAGTCTGCTGATAGCTATGGTTTAGCATTTTAGACACTAAGTACCAATGAGCAAAGCCTTCTCATGGAACCTGAAAGTCTCAAGAAAATGTTTATTGTTTTTGAATTGCATGCCATAGGAGCATCGTACAATAGACCAGGGGTGTCCAACACGCAGCCTGCCTGAGATTGATGCGGTAACCGCAGCTCCGTGACAAGACTACGAGATAGGCGCAGCGCGAGGATTGCATGCTCCACCCCCTCGCGCAAAAGATGAAGAGACCCTGAGCGCAGCTCGCACCCATGCACACACACATTTCTGGTGAAGTGGCCCACTGAAAAAAAAACTTGGACACCGCTGCAATAGACCTTTTAATGAGGCAGAAGTGAGTTGGGCTTACTTAAGTAGGCCTACTGTACATGGCCTTAAAAATGTCATACTTACTATTAATGACTAGGTATTTAACCCAAATATGTCCCTCTTCTTTCCCATGCTCCTATTCTCCCAATCTCACAGAAGATGCCCAAAAATGATTAAATGTCCCTTTACAAAGCATGGTGTGCCAATCTACCCAATTAAAGAGTGCTAATAGTTTTGCACAACGAACCAATTGCTTTGAAGAAATTACAACATCGCTGATTTTTTTTTTTTAAAGAACAATGTTAATATAGTTGCATGCTATATAATCTCATAACTAAAACACTGCTATGGTAATTCAATTTTTTAACATATAGAATTAACAATACTGAGTTACTAAGTCCTTTTTTCAGACATAGTTTGTGCTGAAATCTGTCACTTTCTGTGTGTTTTCTAGAGATTCCAATATATCTTTGGTGCATGTTAAACAGAAGGACAAGGCTCTGTCTCTTAGTATGCCTTAGCTACATATGCCAATTGCTTCTTGGAAATACATAAAGAATTCTGAAGCATTCCCAAGATTTCTTTTATACGCCCAACTACCAGCTGTACATCTCTTCTTCTGATCAACGCCTCCTACTGCACAAAGCATGCTCGTCTGTATTAATAGAAATTAACCCTTACATTAATTTCCTACATTTTTTTTTATTAAGCAGAGAAACTTGCAAGGCTGAGTTAGAAAGGTTATTTTATAGTTTTGTTTCTGTTCCCCAGTTTTACACAAATAAATGGCCCATGGAATTTCTATCTTTTTAAAGCTAGCAATTACATTTTCTTAGCCAGACTATTTTTGGATCTTGCATATGGGGGCATAGGATTAAATATTAAGTGGTTATATGGGCAGAGTAGAAGGAGCAGCTAGTAACTAGTAACTGATTGCCAAAATGTTACGTGCTATCTTCTAGGTTCTAAACATAGGGCAAACTTCCTGTTGCATGGCACACTCTGCTAATATAGATTGTGCTGTTGCTAGAAAGGAATGTCATCAGGTGAGCTGAATGATTATTTATGCTTATTTTGTGGACAGGCAATTAAATATGAAAAGACCCTTTGGCACTAGACCAGTGATGGCAAACTTCAATGCCCAAACGTCTACAGCAAGTCAAGATGGCACTCTCTTCTAATTTTCTCATCATTGCGCTCCTTCCCTTTCCATCATTTCTCTTGCACCAATGAGTTCAAGTGCAAACTGTGCATTAAAGTGCCTAATATCTACTAATGCCAGTCTTAGATCTAAACATGTATTGGGTCCTTCATAATGGATGGTGATGCTATAGACAGATGGCAAGTGCTATCTTAGAGATCTCTGAGTGCCACTTCTGGTACCTGTGACATAGGTTCACCATCGATGGACTAGACTACCGACATTCTATGTGTTGACCACTCTGCATAGAACGAGCAGCTTAAAAATAACCACCATCAACTGTACATAAAATAGACTCTGTCAACAGAAAAACAACATATATTCAACCATAATTTGCAATGTATGGGAGAGACACTGTTTAAAAAAATTTCGACTACAGGTAGTCCTTTTCCCAATGGGAATTGGGAAACCATTGTAAGATACAAAAATAAAGGAAAGTAATGTCACACATTTATTCATGTGATTATGAACTTTTATATGTTTTTTGAATGCCTTTATAAGAGTATACCTAATTTTGGTTTACAAAAAAAAGCTAGAGTGTAAAAAATGGGCCTTTTCGGGTTGAGGATGGAGTCAAGCTCAACTCCCAGTCCTACTGCCAGTTCCTGGAAGACACCTTCTTCAAGCAGTGGTACAGGAAGAAGTCTGCATCCTTCAAGAAAAACATGATTTTCATGCAGGACAATGCTCCATCACACGCGCCCAAGTACTCCACAGCGTGGCTGGCAAGAAAGGGTATAAAAGAAGAAAATCTAATGACATGGCCTCCTTGTTCACCTGATCTGAACCCCATTGAGAACCTGTGGTCCATCATCAAATGTGAGATTTACAAGGAGGGAAAACAGTACACCTCTCTGAACAGTGTCTGGGAGGCTGTGGTTGCTGCTGCACGCAATGTTGATGGTGAACAGATCAAAACACTGACAGAATCCATGGATGGCAGGCTTTTGAGTGTCCTTGCAAAGAAAGGTGGCTATATTGGTCACTGATTTGTTTTTGTTTTGTTTTTGAATGTCAGAAATGTATATTTGTGAATGTTGAGATGTTATATTGGTTTCACTGGTAAAAATAAATAATTGAAATGGGTATATATTTGTTTTTTGTTAAGTTGCCTAATAATTATGCACAGTAATAGTCACCTGCACACACAGATATCCCCCTAAAATAGCTAAAACTAAAAACAAACTAAAAACTACTTCCAAAAATATTCAGCTTTGATATTAATGAGTTTTTTGGGTTCATTGAGAACATGGTTGTTGTTCAATAATAAAATTAATCCTCAAAAATACAACTTGCCTAATAATTCTGCACTCCCTGTATTAGTGGGAAGGAGAAGGCAACAATCTCACCAAAGTCTCTGTGTAGGAGGTGTCCAAGTCCCAGCAGACAGCAGTGCTAGCATTGAACCCAATCATTGGGAATACAGGGCAATTAGGGCTGCGCGCATGGTTGCTGGTCCTTCTAGGCCCTCTCCTTCAACAACTTAACTTTATGACTACTGACTATCTGAAAAGGATCTACAGAACTCACTGGTGAAACAAGAAGGTGTTGGCTACAGTCCCTGGACCCCTGGTGCATGAAATATGTATGATCTGCCATTGTCTGCCATGGAATGAGAAAGAAGAGTCTCCATCAGATTGGTTTGAACTTGGAAAGACATATAGTGTAACCCATAACCCATATCGTATGTTCAGGACAAATTTGACACAGTTATTAAAGAAATTACATTTAATTCCAAAAAATATCCTTGGAACAGATCTTTCCCTTGACACCAGTTGGCAACTTAGAACATTATATTGACATTATATATTACATATTACATTAGAATACAACATGGAAGAAGTAAATGTTAAATCCTGGAGTCTAGTGGGAATAAACAGAGTAGCAGATATAGTAAAAGATAATAGAATGAAAGATTTTGCGGAGTTAAAACAGGAATATAATCTCCCATCAAGTGAAATATTTAAATATTTGAGAGTAAAGCACTTTATTACAGAGGGGATATATAAGGATAAAAGTAAGAAGGGTGACCTACCGATCACAAATCTTTTCAATAATGAGCCAAAAAAAAGATCTTGAAGATGAGCACACATTTTATAAAGCACAAAATCCTTTATAAAACGCCTCAAGCATGGGGCAAATGGGAAAAATACCTAAAATCAAATACGCTACCTTCAGAATTCGATACTAATTGGCATAAAAGTTGGAATGAGATAAAGAAGTATATTAATTGTTTGAACCTGCAAGAAATGTTCTTCAAACTTTGTAACAGATGGTACATGTACCCCACTAGACTAAAAAAAATTAATTCTACAAATGATGATTTATGTTGGAGGTGTGGGAAGAGCAGTGGAACGCTCCTCCGCATCTTTTAGGAGTGTGAGGAGGTGGAGGAGAGCTGGAAAAGCACCTTTGAGGTCATCTCTCGCATTACTGGGAGGAAGTGTCTTGGCTCTCCACGGAGAGCACTTCTCCATCAAGATCTGTGCGATTTTGGCGGAGATGCGTTACCCCTGATAATACACATTTTACTAGCAAAAAAACTGGTAATTGCAAGAAGATGGAAAATACCCGGTAAAATATATTGGGCACAAATAAAAAAACAGATAGATACGCAACAACTAATGGAAAAGGGTTACTATTCGCACAGAGCAGACATGGATAAATATAACAAAATTTGGGGTAAATGGGAAAGTGACGATTAGGGGAGGAGTGAAGTAACGTGTCACTATGGGTCCCCCGTCCCCTCATATGGGGTATTAAGAAATAGAAGGTAGCTTGGAGGGAAGAGATATTCCCCTGATGGGCCAGATTGGCCCACCTCCCACCGCCATAAGATATATGATAACATTTTATGTCAGAAAAGGCCTGTCTTCACGGAACGAGTTAGTGTAATTATGTCTTGTTTGTTATAACGGGATAAGACTGAGATATATGTTTTATTTATGAGGTGGCAATATATCCCTGTGTATTTTTGTATTTAATAAATAAAAAATAAATTTAAAAAAGAACATTATATTGAAGACCTTAATCTAAAGAGATTGTGAGTTATTAAAGAAAAGCCCCTAGCACATCTGACCTTGGCTTGCCTACACCTTTGGTACCTTTGGTTGCCCACAGACTTTGCTTGTCTACTCCAGCTGTTACAGCTGGCATCTCCTTTGTCTGCTGACTTACTGCATTTCACAGGATATCCCGTGCGCTGTGGGGGTACGAGCTGTGACAGATATAAAGCGCTAAGCACTGGGGCATTTAGCAGTGAAAAGTGGTAGCCCAAGCCAATTGAGCCAGACAAGGGAGAACCGAGGTGAGCAACTGACAATACCCACATACAATCATTTGTTTGTATTTATATTGATTTTGCAGTAAAAGCTATACTGCCCTTAAGTTATTTAATATTTTTTAAATTGTGTTTTAAACACAATCTTTATGCAATATATTGCAATGGGAAGCTCAGAAGTGGCCAATAATTGTAGGTGTTCCCAGTGTAATGACAGATTGTTAAACTATTGTAAGTGTTACTTTGTGTGCATGTGCGTGGGTGTATGTGTGACTGCAGACTGCAGAGTGTAAGGGAAAAATATATCTGAAGCTGCTGCATATTGTTATTAACTGTTTACTACAACCCTTAAAGCACAATGGTATATCACGGTTGACTGTTCTGGTCAGGATGGCTCATTTGTACAATTAAGGATGCAGATGGCAATTAGCTTCTAAATACCACTTGTTCTGTAAGTAATATCTTGCTTTGGACACGATTATCTCAGCTGTGGCACCCCGAGTATTAAAGACATTTTTTTTTTTTTTTTTACTGTCCTAGCTATTTTTATGTCTGTCTATCTATCTTTAAAGGGACACTACCACTTGCATAAGATGTAACTAGATAACATGCATTTTGCAGGGCATCATGTAAAAGTTCTGTTTCCTTGAAAAAAGCTCACAAGCTCCGCTCACTGGTGTCCCGATTTTACAGGGGCAAAAGTTGAGAGGTATATATCTTTGTGCCTCGAAGGCGGCAGTAAATTCAGGTAATCGGGTAAGGCTGTCCCAAGAGGACCACTCCGGAATGTCACTGGTCCCATTTATTTACTTATTTCTAAAAATCAGCCAGTCTCTCTCCCCATACCATCCATACCTGTCTGTCTCTCCCATGTCTGTCAACCTCTCCAGGCCATCTCTCTGTCTCTTTCTCCCCCATGCCATCAATGTCTGTCTATCTTCCTCTCCTCTATGCCATCCATGTCTCTCTCTCTTTTCCCCATGCCATCCATGTCTGTCTCTCAATGCCATCCATGTCTGTCTGTCTCCCACTAAGTTTGTATGTATCTTCTGTCCCTTCTGTCTCTCTCTCCCTATCTCTGTCTCCCCCCTTTTGTCTCTCTTCTCTCCCCCATGTCTCTCTTACTTATCTAACTTTCCCTTCTTTTGTCTCTCTACCCATGTCTGTTTTTCCTCTCCCCCCTTTTATCTGCCTCCCCCATGTCTGACCCTCTCCCCCATATCTGTCTTTCCATCTCTCTCTCCTCCCCTGTGTCTGTCTGTCTGTCTGACTCCTCCTCTCCTCCAAGTATCTGCCTCGTGATGAGTGCTAGTCATTGCTGACTGGTGTCTGAACATGACACTACACTAAAGTTGGGGGAGATTGGACTGCACCCATGCCAATTGCACCCCATGCATCTTTACACCTGTGGTGGCCTGTACCTTTACTCCCCACCAGGTACACTGCAGTGATCATAAAAACATATATTATAGGTAATTGTTTATTTTTATTGCATATACATGTATTGGGTGCTTGGGGAACTGTGTGGGACCTGATTATACTGTTATTAGTTTCTTCCTGTCCCATGATTGCTGTGAGGTACAGAGAGACTAGAGCTGTCAAAGCCAGACACAGGCTTTCACAGCTAACCGCATGTGATTGCCATCATTGGCTGTTACAGGGAACACATGCGTGAATGTTCGGGTCTCTGCTGTTTAGGGCCACTGACCAAACTAGGAATAGCGCACAGCGGATTTTAACCCTGACTGTCCCATGTTATCATTAGATCCTCAAGTCATGGAACGCTATAATGGCATGGAATGTCCTAAGGTCATGAAAAACTTAAATTCTGTTTAAAAAATGTTTTATTATCATAAATGGTATGAGTTCTTGAATTTAGTTCAATTAACTTGAATATGTATATTAACCTTCTCTTTTTGTTGCTATGTCTATTTGTACAATATAAGGTTCTCCTCCTGTAAAATGAACCTTTCATAATATTTTGTGACCCAAGAAAAGAAACTAAATATATCCCGACTGTCAAAATAAAAATAAAATAATAACCTATAAGATCTGCAAATTCACGGCAGATCCATAAACACATTCGTGTTCTATTGACCTTGTAAGTAATTAAATGTGTTGATTTAAAGTGAGTGGTTTTTATCTGAATGCTTATTTGCAATTATTTCTTGGTTCTTAAACCAAAGATAACATAATTCGATTCATTCCATTTTCATTTAAATGTAACTTATATTACTTTTGTATTCAGCCCAGGAGGACTTAATTGTCATTAGAGCCCCACAGTAAAAAAACGTAGTTCATTATTTTTCTTTTTTTTTTTTCACATTCGTGCAGAGAGCTGTGTTTTAGAACTACTTGTCTTAGGCTAATCAGCCGAGAATAATTTACATTTCAACCTTAAATGTCAACACCAACGAATAGGTCTTCTCTCAACACTTGCATTGTCTAATCAACTTGTTACATTCATTCATTATGAAAATATGTGTCAAAATGTGATAGTAAAATAGTCAATATATTTTCTTTTGCTTAAAACGATGACAGTATTTCCCAAATGAAGCCGTTTGATACACATGTATTAAAAATGCATTCCAAAATGGTTAGTATTTTTTTTTAAGGATTTTCTGTTTGGTTGAAATTATTATATGTTTTTAAAATAAACAAACAAACAAAGAATGGGTTGGGTCGGTTGCTCGTCAGTATTTTGAAAACGGTTCTGTTAATATAAATTTATTCTAACTGCATTGCATAATGGTTATTTGAAACTGCTGACACTGACGTCTAATTTGCATATATTCGACAGCAATAAAATATATTAATGTTTGAAATGGGAGCGTATTATGCAATTATTTCTTTTTATTCCGTTTCAGAATCCTAATTGTTTTTAAAAAAAAATGGAGTTGGAATCTCTTCCTCCAAGGAATTGTATATCCAGAAGAATATTATGTGAACTGCAGGGTTCCATGTTCTATAGGTGCTTAGCTAGAATGGGACATATCCAGGGATGTCATGTGATATATGGCAAATGTGATTTAATGCATAAACCCCAACATTTAACCCAAGCAGTGTTAAATAGTAAGGGTGTGGCTTGGAAGACGGGCTGTCACTGAAAATGATAGTGCTGCTGCGCATGTGCAACAGAAGCTAGAAACCTCCGGGCCCCAGTGCAAAAATTCTCACAGGGCCCTCTGTCTGCACAAAACACGACTTGTGAGTGGTCAGCTAGGCCTGGATCAGTGAAACACAACACGCAGGGAGAGTGTGTGGAGATCATCCAATCAAGTGATCTCCACACTCTTTGTGGAGCTGGTGGCTTACCTACACATTGCGTGTACTGTGAATGTAGAGAATAGGATATGATTGAAAATTATCTATACATTATGTTGGCAAAAGTGAAAGCAAATGCCTAAATTAGGAGACAAATGTGTTTTAAATGCGTCTGTAATGTCTCATGCTGATGACATCACACGTGGCTTGATAAATAGCTGTTTTTCAATGGGAAATGTGTGATTTGCATGTTAAGCACAGATTATGTCACCTGGAATACTAGCAATTAAAAAGTATCAGTATAATTAGCAAATGATTACAGAATTATACTATGCACCACAACCATATTCACATTGTAATTATAAGTAGTATATAAGCGTGACTGAAATTGAGCATTTTTGTTTAGGACCGCAAACTCTAACTCAAGTGAGACCACTAAATCACACTAAATCTTTATATATATATATATATATATATATATATATATATATATATATATATATATATATATATATATATTTATATTGCTGACTATTATTTAGATGGATGATGGCTGGGACTGAGAGACAAGAATAGAAGACAACGGAGCCCATCTAACTTAAATAGACCATCATGAAAGATTCTTACTTCACATTATTAATGCACATTATGGTGTTTTTTATTTAAATATATTGAGTTCATGCAATCATCAGTCTCTGTAAACTTTTGTTAGACTGTAACCAGTTACTATTTAAATACCGTAGATTAACCTATATGAACCCTTTCCTCTAATAGGAAAAGTATAGTTAATACAGTTTAATATGACACGGGTTTAGTTAGTAGTTTTTAACTCTTTAAGTTGACACTAAGGGGGCTATTCACTAAAAAGTAAGTTGCAGTGGAGATGAGGTGAGTTGAGGTGAAACTTAGTGACTTAGTGGGGAATATTCACCAGGTTTGCCCCTACACAATGTATAGATAAATTGGGGAGATGTTCATCCTCAACTCACCTGCAACAACCTTTTAGTGAATAGCCCCCCCATCATGTTCTTGAGGAGAAGTACATTTTAAAAACACAGTGCCCTATCACATTAATAGAACAGATATGTATCTTTGAGATATTAAACGAAACCCTGGCATGCTCTGCTAGCACTCACTCAGCCAATGAGAGCCGTCAACTGCTGCTGTGGTTTGTCTTAGGCTATATGACCCTTAAGGAGTCTGAAAGAAATCTAAAAAACTATTTAGTTCAACGTCATCATTTAGTTAATACAAAAGAAAAAACTCTTGTTCTTGTCAGTTCAGTAGTAGAAGCAACATTTTGGCACCTTAAGACATGCGGTGGAACATAAAGGATAACCTCCCGGGGCAAACACCCCAACTGATCCCGGAAATAGCTAATGTTAGCTAATGCTTAGTAGAATGTTGGTTTGAGGTTCCCCCCCCCCCTCAAACTTTAATGTTGTTTGCCTTTTGATATTTTTGTAAAAAAAAAGGATGTTGAGTTGAAAAATAATTGGCGGTCAAAAGGTTAACCATAATGCAACTTGGCCTTCATTGGTCAATTGGGTTTTTTGGTGAATTGTCCCTTGTGCAAAAGGTTTTGAGACTAAACTTGATTCTTAAGATTAACACGGAATTCTCTCACTTTGTGAACCCAATCAGATAAGCAAAGATAGGCTTTAAAATAAATTATGAATGGCAGGTAGTTTAAAATGCACAATACGTACTAAATAATAAATCCAAAAAGACTAAAAACAAAACATTTCCTGGTATATACTGTGATTTATTTCTGAAACTTTCATTTTTTTTCTCAGTAAAACCATGTGGATTCAAATTTGTTGCCATTTATATCTTTTTACTAGATGACTTATTTTGTCGTGCTAAAAGGTGGTGAAACGCCAACTCAGTCAGATGAAATACCTCCTGTGTGCGCTTGTGGATGTACTGTCGTGAGCGGCATTCGGTCCAGATTTGACTACATCAATTTAAGTATGATTTTCAAGTGGCTCTGCCTTGCAGTATTGAAATGTACAGTTCAAATTAGAATGTATCCGCTCCCTTCTAGAAAAACACAGTAATGAGGTCTGGCAAACTTAGCAACATTAGCATTACTGACGGCAGACAGTAATTGGTAGTTTTTTTCTTCTTTTTTTTTCTCTCTGTACTGCTAGATAACCATACACTGTTTCCAAGTACTGAAACAATCTAATTTTTGCAAATGTATTTGTTCCCAAAACAGAATATGTAATGTGGGTGAGGGCAGAATAACATTTCTTCTCTCATTTATTATTGATAATCTGCCTGAACCCTCTTGTAGCTTTGTCAGTCATAACTAATTCAGTCAACGCTACCTGGAGTTATTAACATAGAATACACCCTCTCATTAGAGAGAGAGGGGGGGAACCTGAATAATAATAAAAACATATTTAATAAAAAAAATAAAAAAATAAAAATTGAAAGTCAGCTTCATTTATTGTGGTGTCTTAACTCGAAGAATAATCTTAGTTAAAATCAACAAGGTTGGCTCTGCAGGATTTTTCCTTCCCGTCAGGACTTCAGATATGCTTTTAGCTATGGAGCCTGCATACAAAATAATGCTCTTTAATACGAGGTCAGAGACAGAATCTAATCAAAATAAATAGCCTACATGGTAAGTTTGATCAGCTGAGCGTGACTGGTTAAAGTGGATTGTAAAATCTGTCACACATAATAGTTTCACTTTCACACTAATATAAAACATGCTAGGGGTGGGTTGATCTAATAAATTCAACGCTGGGTTTGTTTCGATTACCACCCCACCGGCAGCGTAACACGAAAGGCATGTGTGTCTGAGTACATTCAGGAGAATAAACATAATAGGCTGTATGGGTTTTATTGCATTGGTTATAGGAATATGAGAAATCTCTAATGTTCCTGCTCCCTTATTTATATGTAAGTAGTAAACATCTTGCACTCTGAGGACTATTATAGAAACAAATTCTGCCTAGACACCCTGTGTTAGAAAGCAGATCTTGCATGAAATGCTAATGCTGGTCATAGATTATGGGAATGTAGTTGATATACCTACACCACAAACCCATCTCAGTAAACTGGACACCTTGTACCATTGCCTTTGCTGCTTTGTCCTTCGATATGCGTTCACTACACATTCTATGTTAAGAACCTAAACTAACTGATGCTCTTCTGCAGGAGCTTGTGTGGTTCATAAATACTTTGATGGAAGCTTCTGCTCTCTCTCAACAACATCTGGCCCACAACATGTCCTACAAACTCAGATCCAGTTCCAGTACCCTTTCTATACATCCTCAAAGAGGAAACCACATGTGTCATAGAAGTGAAAGTGCTCACATTTTAAATAAATAAACTTATCTTATATGAATATACCAGATGCCCAAAACGTGTGTGTTATTGAATCGAAAAAAGGAATAGTGCAGACTGGGGTGCAGGGCAAGATGGCCTTCCATGGAATTTCACTGCCATACAGGAGAGTCTAATAATCCAGGCTCATGGAATCACAGCACTGGTAATGTATCCGGCAAAATCAGCAAGATGAAGGGAGAGAGTAGGAGGACACAAAATGTTTGGTAGTGATAATGGTTTTTAATCTAGGTACAAAAAAATCTGCTTACATTTAAAACTGCAGAAACCAGCCCTTCAAATATATCCAAGGTCCGGGTGAGTATAGCGGTAAAGTTCTTTTTAGTGCATATGATTCAAGGGGTTACATCCCGAGTAAGTCACAGAGTAATTCACTCATTTGCAGTGATGTTTTTTCCCCATTGGTTCCTGTTTAGTACGTCAAGCTCCTCCCACTTCCTGTTCGCACCTACGTGTTTCACTGTACTCAGCTTGATCATATCCCTGTATATACTTTCCGTGACAAAACTTACATAAATATATATGTAATATTTTATCGATTTTAATAAATTTATAATACATTGCTTTGATCTGGACATGGGGGTCTTCACATTCTTGAAAACAAGAGAAATGCCAGTGTATTTTTCTTGGTAAAATTCCTATAAAGAAAAGTATATATTTCTACATCTAGAATTGTTTTCTCAGTTATCACCCTCTATCCTTTAGAGGGCCCACAATTCCCTTCTATCTGAAATAATTTGGCAGTGACAAAAATAGTCATAGAAAAGCACCTACAAAAATATGTATTAAAAATTGATCACCACAACCATATGTACAAACCGTACTTTATACTAATTTCACTAACCCCTATCTATTTTTTTATTACTTACGCTATTAAATTCCATCTGCTCATGGCATTGGAATCTGCTTCTCTTCTCTTATTTCTGGATAATGCAGGAAACCAAACGAAAACATCTGAAAAAAAAAACAACAAAAAAAAACGTACTGCAAGTAAAATTGTGACGGGTGAAAAAAAACGTGTCATCTAGAAAGTTCGCTGATTTATTTTTGTGATATCACTGAAAAAAAATACAGTGCAGAGAAGTTTAATGAGCTGTTCAAAACAGCTTAAAGAAGAAATAAGAATAAATATATGTTCAGTAGCAGAAAGTTAAGAGAGCTATCCCTCCAGGCCTCATTATTGTCAGGGACCCACCTCCTCTGCAGAGAATAATGCACAAATAAGCTAAGAATAAGGAACAAACTGACGAGGGTTTAACAAACAAAAAGTGAAAGGGCAACTTTAATGCAGATGACAGTGAAGCTTGTTAAAGAAATATATGAAAATATATTGTTAAAAAAAAAAATAAGTAGAACATTTCTGATTAAAATGCCATGTCTTCTGGGGACCCACATCCATGCTTCTGTTTCAGAAACCTCTCTAAATGGATATATATTTATCCTAATGTAACATTATAGCGTAATAAGTAACAGACAGGCGCAGTTGTAAGAACATTGGATAAATAATAGTTGAATACATGAATAAAAGATGGACCCAGTTATATCAGTTAAAACCACACAATGGGGATAGTTTAGAAAAATGGAACAGGCTGCATGCGCCATTATATAAAACTAAGCCCAATTATCAAAAATAAAGTGCAGAATTGCACCTAACATTGTATATAGCTGTATATATTTATATTTTTTCCATTTTGTGACCTCATTCAGAGTACCGTGTTCAGTTCCATGTGTATTGGCAGTTTCAAGATAGTATTGGGGAAAGTGGAGGTGATGGGGGAAGTTCTGATTGGTTAGGGTATTTCACATAAAATGAGAATAAACTGGTGGACATAAACATCTCTCTGAGTACTTTGAGATCTTATGCATGAATAACAGAATATCAGTTATTGTGCAAAAATATAACAGTTATTGTAAGTATAAAATAATGGGGTAGTCAGATCTTTGGTAAAAACACAGTATAATCAGCAATATGCACAGCGAGCAAGTTACCAATAATTTAATATTAAGCAAACCATAGACATACAATATACAGTGATTGATACTACATCACTTAACTATTGACACTTTCTAGCAATCCACAAGGTAATCATCCGCATATATACCCAATTTCAGCATTGTATTGCCTCTCAGCATTAAATAAACCAATCATACCAACAGCAACAATAATACGATTTATTCCATAAATGAATAACTGATGTCTTATATAAATCTGTATATAACACATTTTTTAACTACCAATTGGCAAACCAGATTATAGAATAATGTCA
Source organism: Pelodytes ibericus (assembly GCA_036172795.1). Lineage (NCBI taxonomy): Eukaryota > Metazoa > Chordata > Amphibia > Anura > Pelodytidae > Pelodytes > Pelodytes ibericus. Next base: position 20,536,152 of record CM069865.1, read on the forward strand.
ATAGCTACACATAACACAGCTGAATCAACGTGTGCTATGGCTCTCATTTAATTAATACAATGGTATATATGATTCAGGAAAGCTTGGTAACAGCTCAACTGAGTATACATAATTCTGTCTGTAGTTCAAAACAATGTATTTTAACATTAAATAAAAGTGTATTCACCATTATTTACAAGCTAGATCGAATCATCATCATCCTCACCTTGTATATAATAGATGAATTAGTACTAATTTATAATCATAAGAAAGCTTAATGACTGTGGAACAGGATTCTTATATATTGTATTGGATATATATATACTCAATGTGTGCAAGTTGTTAAGTGTGTGTATCATCTCCTTATGTGTTCCTCTCAGTGTGTCCTTTTGTGTTATTTCTAGTGTGTAATCTTAGTGTGTTTTATTGTGTCCCTTTAAAGTTTCCAATCTCTCTTTTTAAAATAAAACTACTTTTTTTTTACCCTTTTTTCCTTTTTAAATGGCAACTAAAGTTTCGTAGGGTTCAATAACAATTAATATGCTCTTACCACAGAGAGAGTAAATAGTGTGAATATATAATTAACCAAGGATAACAAAATAAGGTATCTCCAGTCACTTATACATATAACACCACCTAACTTTGAACAAACCTAAACGTATGTATACACATATGGAATGGCCACAATATTCATATTTAATTACACACACACATATAAATTGATTGATGTGAATGGGGTATATAATTACTTATGCAATCTTTGTAGCCAACTATTTTATGATTACATTGAAAACAACTGGGGCCCCCATTCTAATGAACAGACCTGTTGTTCTCACATAACTAGCTAGGTAAAGTCACAAACTTCCCAGAATTCCTGTCAGGATCTGGGAAGGAGTGCTCACTGGAGCCATTTCTCCACTATGAGATAACATTCCTGTAGAAAAGGACAAAATATAAAATGAATTCTCAAGTTGATCTCCTTGAAACATATTTGCCAGCATCCATCTTGTCTTTGTAGCTCCATCTGTTCCTTTCAGCTTCATTCTAGTCTACTGTCCTTCAGATGCTGTAGACACATTATGCAGGGTATTTTTTTTAAACTGGATGTCCTAGTGCAGCAATGGCTATCATTAGAAAGGTGGATGTTGTGAACTAAATAGCCCATGATGCCTAGTCACTATTCATTTTGGCTCTTAGGACTGAGCATCTTGGACTATGTAGGATGTTTATTTATATAATAAAAGTTCCAGTGAGTTGAAAATAGAGAAAAAGAGAACCTCAATTGTTAGTCCTAAAACATTGCTTTTAATATAGCTTTTTAAAATCACAAACCATCAATAGTAGAAACTTACAATTAAGCCAAATATCTCTCAACAGAGATATTTCAATCACCTTATTACTAACTCAGCATCATGGGATATGTAATTCCTAAACATCTGCAGTGCCATGGTTAGCCATCACCAGATATTTCACCAATTGTCACTATTTTTTTTTCTTTTGCAGTCCATGATATTCAATATCTGGTGATAAATGAATCCAGTTCATCGAACAGAGCCTATTGTCTTTTATTTCTTGTCACAATAAATCTTTAACATTTTTTTTTTTGATGTTTAGCTTTGACAGCTCTAGATATATGATATACAAACTTTGACCCCACTTATAGTGAAAATAGAAGTGTTTACTCACCATAACTGTATACACCAGTTGACTGCAAGTGAATTGCAAAGAAAAAAAGCATTAATAGTGTGGGGAGGTAGGAAAGTTGCAGAAGTTATAGAAAGAATGGGGAATAACTCCTAGCTAACCATTCATTTCATCATATTCATCAACAAAACATTCCGAGCTTGAAAATATTAACCTGTGAAAATGGTTTGTAAAAGTCTGTTTGTAAATATCAAATTCAGAACACTTTGGCTTAAAAATTATGAGAAATATATTGAAAAACCTGCATAGTGTAACCCGACAGCCAAGGGAAAGACTTCCCGAAGACAGAGTCTGCCTCATGCGTTTCGCACATGTATAGGGTGCTTTATAATAGGCATGAGCGGAAATTGAATACCCACTCTCTATATATCCCAGAGTACATCAACATAGTTAAAGTGACAATGCTGTGTAATAATAAATTGCTTGTATACAAAACTATTACAAATACAGTGAAAAATGTAAATTAAATAATGTATATATAGTTACTCACATGGTGCTGGATGGAACTATGTATATTTTCATACTTATTCATTATGTAGGTTTCAGCCAGTCTTTTGACGCCTCCTCCTTGGATAAGTTCAATTGAAGGTAACAAATATCACAATGTGCTTATAGGTAATAGTAACTAAGACAGATGGTGTTCCTTCCTTTCCTTATTTAATCATTTCCCCTGTGTGTACCATATATACAGAATTTATAAATTTGGACTAACATGGAGACTGAGAAATGCTATATTTTGAACTGTCGTGCACAGGTCTAATAGAATAAGACTGAATGACTGATGTCCCCATAGTCAATACTATATTTATTTCTTGTAATTAGATAATGTTTTGTCATTAAAGGAAAATGTATCATTCAGGGCAAATAAAGCTAATAGGTAAGACATTATTATTAAAACCACCACCAGTACATTGTAGTCCATGTTCCAACATGGCCAAATATGGAAATTAAATGAGGAAATTCACTGTTTACATTAATACATGCATGTCTCTGAGTTTAACTAGTCCCCTGTGCAGGGCCGCTTTAAGACCCTAGTGGGCCCTGGGGCTAGTCTTTAGCAGTGGGCCCCCCAAAGTCGCATTGTAAAAAACTGTATGTAAATGTAAACATTTTAATATTATATGCAACTATTTTCATATCATATTCAACTATTTGCATATGCAATAAAAATGTTTTTGAAAAATTGCATTTCTTGATTTTATTCCCTTTTTTTGCACCCACATTGTACCTACAGGACTTAACACAGCACCATACAGTACCCACAGCACTTGCCATGCACCTATATTGCACCCACAGCACTTGGCTTGCACTCATATTACACAATATCAATCTGGCATGCCACAGTGTCAATTTGCCCCACAGAACCTATCACAGAGTCAATTTGTCCCACAGAACTGCCCCTGCAGAACAAGCCACAGTGTCACTTTCCCCCATAGAACATGTTATTTTGCCCCACAGAACATGCCACATCATCACTTTGCCAATTAAAATAAGCCACTGTCAGGTACCAATTAACATGCCACAGTCACTTTGTCTTTAACAAATGCAACATTCAGTTTAACATATGCCACAGCTTGCCCATTAATATACCAGTGTTATTTTGCCATTAATATGCCAGTATTACTTTTACCATTAATATGCCAGGGTTATTTTGCCATTAATAAGCCACAGCCAATTTGCCCAATCATATGCCAGTATATTATTTTGCCATTTAATATGCCCCAACCAATTTGCCCAATTACATGCCAGTGTTATGCTGCCATTAATAAGACACAGCCAATATGTTGCTATTGGCAGTTGCTATTGCACAAAAAAGGTACGTTAGTACATCAGACATAGAACCATTAAAAGTATGGGCAATATAAGCAATAGATGTTACATTGGGCTACTCTAATAGTCACCTTATCCGCTCAAAAGTCAACAAGATTTCAATATAGAATATAGAATAGTACTAATGACTGAATAGGTTCAGATCCCATTCGTGATTTCTTCCCTCATAATGCCTGGTTCGTAACTTACAAATCCAGAACATTTCAGCAAGCTTTGCTTGTTCCCGCCTCTAATTGGGTTTTTTATTTTCTCTATGTCTTGTAATTCAAAACTAGTCTTATCCCCTTCACAGCATTGGTGAAAATGTTTTTCTTTTTCCTGTCTTTTCATCATTCTGAATATCCTTTACATGTTCATGTATTCTCTTCCTGAGTGAACGGATTGTCCTTCCAACATATTGAGCCGGACTTTTTATTTCACGTAACCAAATTGATAATTGATAAATTCAAAAACTGCACCAGTTCCTATGGACGAAGTCTCTTGATTGTTTAACATAAACACCTGCCCTCGCTTCTATACCTTCCATAATGTCTAAGCCAATTCCCTGACTGTTTCAGTAGTATCTTATTTCTGTAAAATGGTTGGAAGAAGCAAATGTTCTCAATGTTTTTGTCTTTCGTGCCACACATTGATTACCTTCAGACACGATTTTATTGTGTTTTGGCTCCAATTTCAAGCCTGATAAATGTTTTTTTCATGATCTTGGTTATCTGTGTGTTTTGTTTACTGTATTCAATGCTGAATCTGACCACATGTTTAAGGTTTTCCTTATTCTGTCTTATTTCTTAGTTAGGGTGTCAAACAATGTTTTTATTCTTGGCTATTTGATTAGCCTTTCTCTATGTACACTCTTGAATATTATTTTTTCCATTATTCTTATCCCAGTGTTGTAATCTCTGGAGCAACTGGAGCAGAGCAGGGTGAATTCACCTATGGGGACTCCCCTAAAAGTATGTCTAGGGGTGAGTTGGAGAAGTTTTCCAATTCAGCTAATACTTCCTGAATTGTATAGTTCCTCCGCAGGTCAGTTATATAACGTAGCTCTTGTAGTCGTTTTCTGGGCATCGGAGGTGTGATTACATTTAACTTTACAAAAAATAACCAGGAAGGTTCTTAAATGACTTTGGACAGAGGCTAAAGCATCTTTTTCAAAGGTGTTGCAAAAATTGCTTGACATTGCAAGTTTCAAAAAGGTATGTGCATCACACATTCACAGCCCACAAGAAAGGCATCGTGTGTTCCTTTTATAGCATCTGATAGGACTCAGAAGTAGTTCAGCTGCCCATTTTATGACCATTTATTCATCTGCATGTAAGAAGTGCTGTCGGGCAAGAAATTATTGTAGCTTGATAAATCATATTACTAAGACCAATTATAATGGTTTAGATATTTTCCTATTTTAAATACTCCGTTTAGTTGTAGATTTCTTCTCTATCACTGAATAAATACGTTAGCTATAACTGGTTATTTAATGGTCCATTCATAAAAGGTTAGCCTGCTAGAGTTCAACCAATATTTACTAAACGGTGATTTGCGGGTGAGATGAACATGTCCTCTCATAATTAAAGGGACTGTATGCCCTAAACATTGCTTATATAGGTATTGGATCACCTATACATTGCTTATATTGGTATTGGATCACCTATACATTGCTTATATTGGTATTGGATCACCTATACATTGCTTATATAGGTATTGGATCACCTATACATTGCTTATATTGGTATTGGATCACCTATACATTGCTTATATAGGTATTGGATCACCTATACATTGCTTATATTGGTATTGGATCACCTATACATTGCTTATATTGGTATTGGATCACCTATACATTGCTTATATTGGTATTGGATCACCTATACATTGCTTATATTGGTATTGGATCACCCATACATTGCTCATACTGTGAATGTAGAGAATATAAAATGATTGAAAATGAACTACACAGAACTGCAAGCAATCACCTAAATTAGTAGAAGAATGTGTATTAAATGTGTCTGTAGAGTCTCCTGCTTATGATATTGCCAGCGGCTTGATATGCAAATTACAAATTTCCCATTGAAAGCCAGTTCATTTGTATATCAGGCCACAGGTGATGTCATAAACAGGAGTCTCCATAGACACATTTACAACACATTTTTTGTATACTGGGGGAGATGGGATAGTGTCTGTTTATACTGGGGGAGGTGCCATGGGAATGAGGTCTGTATATACTGGGGGAAGGTGTGCATACCTCCCAACATTGCCCCCGTCAAATTGAGGCACCATGGGGTGGAGTCTGGGGAGGTGAGTGACAGCTCTACCGTGCATGTAGGTTAGGAGCGCTACCGCTCATGCACTCAGTGCATTCTCTGCTGTCCCAGACTCTGGAGATAGCAATCAGGAGTGTGGAATTGCAGTCCAGAGACCCACTATCCCACTGAGGTCTACCTCCCGAAAATCGGGACAGAGCTCCGAAATCGGGACTGTTGTCGCCAACTTTTGTTAGGGTGGGATGGACAGCACGTTTGTGCATCACCGAATAAGCTGAAAAAGCTCCCCTGGCCAATGATAATGCACCGTTACCTCTTTAAAATTATTACAAGGCATTCCTCAGGTTTGTTAACGCTGTGAGATTAAATCTTCAGCTCACCTCAGCTCACCTTGTAGTGAACAGACCCATTTGAATTTGAGATGAGCACACAGTGCAAATGTTTAGTTGCTGAGATTAGTGCACAGGGATTAGCTGAAGGACTCACAGGGATGAGTTACAGGACTCACAGGGATGAGCTGCTGGACTCACAGGGATGAGCTGCTGGACTCACCGGGATGAGCTGCAGGACTCACAGGGATGAGCTGCAGGACTCACAGGGATGAGCTGCTGGACTCACAGGGATGAGCTGCTGGACTCACAGGGATGAGCTGCAGGACTCACAGGGATGAGCTGCAGGACTCACAAGGATGAGCTGCTGGACTCACAGGGATGAGCTGCTGGACTCACAGGGATGAGCTGCTGGACTCACAGGGGTGAGCTTCTGGACTCACAGGGTTGAGCAGCTGGACTCACAGGGATGAGCAGCTGGACTCACAGGGATGAGCAGCTGGACTCACAGGGATGAGCTGCAGGACTCACAGGGATGAGCTGCAGGACTCACAGGGATGAGCTGCTGGACTCACAGGGATGAGCTGCTGGACTCACAGGGATGAGCTGCAGGACTCACAGGGATGAGCTGCAAGACTCACAAGGATGAGCTGCTGGACTCACAGGGATGAGCTGCTGGACTCACAGGGATGAGCTGCTGGACTCACAGGGGTGAGCTTCTGGACTCACAGGGTTGAGCAGCTGGACTCACAGGGATGAGCAGCTGGACTCACAGGGATGAGCAGCTGGACTCGCAGGGATGAGCTGCTGGACTCTACACTTCCAGTTTTGGTGCAGCTCAGTCATTTCAGCAGTATGTATGGCGCTAACATACTAAAGATGCTTAGATAACACAGGCCTCAGAGGTACATCTCTCATGGTTATACAATGCATCACACAGTGTTGTAACGTTAAAGAACAATAGCAATAAGAAACGGAAAACAGCATGATTATAAATAAATTCCTTTTCATTTCGTTATAAGGTTTCACTGCCTCTCTCCGACCAGATAGTTTTTATTGCTTGTGTTTTTTTGGGGGGATTTTTTTTAACCAGTTGTTTTCTTGAGGTCAGTGATAAAGTAATATTGGGTTATATTTCGGTTTATGGAATACATGTAATGCTATTGCTATTCTATAAACCGAAATAGAGTCCCCATTCATACGAATAGGTCAATTGACCTATTCGTATGAATGGGGACACTCTTACCCACATTTTACTTCATTTTGCAGCCCTCTAGCCCTTTCCAGGACTTTTTTTAGAGGCATTTTAGTGGCCAAAAGTTTGCATCCCCATTGACTTCAATGGGGTTCTGGTTCAGGGTCAAGTTCGAGCACGGACCCAGACATTTTTTCGAAGTTCGGCCGAACCTGCCGAACCGGAACATCCAGGTGTCCGCTCAACTCTAATCATGACTGATTGGCACTCTGAAGTAATATTGAAAAAGATGAGTTGCAGGTAAGTTGCATTTGAGTTGAGGTTAGTTGAACATTTCATCTCATCGACTATATCTATATTGTGTAGGGACAAACCTGATGAGCTTATCTGTCCACGGATAAGGCAAGTTGAATATTTAAAAGCTCTCACTTTCTTTTTACTATGCATTATGCAGGACAAACTCTGTCCTTCAAGCAATAGAAAATCACTAGGTTTGTATGAAGTCGGAAAGATAGTCTAATTGGACAATTAATTCAGCTCAACTGTTAATACCTGATGTTTGCAGTTTACCTGCAGTTCACTTTTAGTTAACAGCTCCCAGTAAGATGACATTGTCTCACATAATCTGCAATTTACCTGAAAGGGACCGACTGTTAGGTAGTCTGCTCAGCCACCTCTAAGACTTTTAACACCAGACTGATGTGAACTACCGTGCTGATGATGAGACCAGGCAAGGCCTTGGAGAGCCAAGGACGACGAAGGAAAAGACTAGACAATGCTTTGTGTTCCTTAACTCTGATTTTAATTGTTTAGACAAGCGTATATAAACGAAGATAAAAGCATTAGTTACTACGATATAATTGGTTATTCTAATATTATAATATGCAGAAAGGCGTGTTTTACAAGAAAATGCACTTAAAACCTCATATGTAAAATAGTGTTACAAAAGTCGTTCTTATGGAAAATTACAGAACTTTCAGAGACAATATGTTTATGTTCCAGAAACCTCTGTTCTGGCCTTGGAATAGTAAGATAAGACCATTCTCATAACAATTACACTACTGGCATGATACAGAAGCTGCTGCAGACATCAGCTTCTTAGACACACTGTCGGCTTTTAACCCTCACAGATCCAAATTAACCCTTCATTACCTTTTAGTGAATAGGTCCCCCTGATGGATGGTTGACAGTTTTGGAAGAGAACAAAAAGCCATTGCTCTTGGTCTACTCTTCAGTCAGACCCTAAATCAGAGAAAAGATGAAGATCAGAGAAAAACATGTTTTCATTAAATGGCTGTCACAGTTGGTGGAGAAAAAAAAAACTTTCTACAAGACTCTACATAAATCATTTTAACAATGCTCTTCTTTGAAAACCAGTAGCAGAATTTACAAATTTTCTTTAAAGGACAAATGTTGAAAAATAATGAAATTCTGTTTAATTGAAAGATTGCATCAAGTGCAGGCATTTTAACTAGACATGCTTTACTGAGAGAATATAAATAATGCACCGTATTGAGCCCTCTATAGCACTATCAGGAAGCAGACATCTTGGGTCAGATCATTCGTCATCTGACCCAGGATTCTAAAATGTCTGCCCCCTGATAGAGCTATGCAGAGAAAAGTGGGATCAATAAGGCACTTTTATTCTATTTATATTTCATTAACCTCTTTGCAACAATGGACGTGCCTGGCACGTCCTGCAGGGAAACAGCGATCAGCGATCGCGAAAACCGCTTTAACGGTGCTGGTCTATTGCCTCGATGTCGAGGCAATAGCCAGTACCCAAATGTCCTCCCGGAGCGATCGTGGGCGCCATATTGATGGAGCAGCATGCTCTTGTTGTCTCAGCTTCGGGAGTGAAAGTAAATTCACTTCCGTCACTTTGAATATGTTGCTTGACTGCCCCTAGAAGTAGCAAGTAACATTGCAATGTTAAAAAAAAGATTTAATTACCTTAAAACTGGTATAGTTAGATTAGCCTATAGGGTTAAAATTAAATACTTTTTAGCATAAGGAATAGGGTTAAAATTAAATTAAAATATATTAAGGGATAGCATAGGGTTAGAGTTGGGGTTAAATTTAGTGTTAGGGTTAAATGTAGGGTTCGGGTCGGGGTCAAAAGGTCAATACAGGAAAAAAACAAACAACACTATTTTTGTTTTTTGCCCCATAAAAATACTGAAAAATATGGAAACATGCATATTTCTGAACTCGGGACAACATTTAGAAACTATTTAGATGGGGTCTTTTTTAATTATTGTATTTGTGTAAATTATATTTTATAAAAAGTGTTTTTTTTTTAACTTTTCATCACATTTTATGATTTTCTTGTAGTAAATTATAAGATATGATGAATAGAATGGTATCTAATGAAAGCCCATCTTATGACGATAAAAACAACATATAATTTGTGTGGGTACAGTATGTGAGAAAGAAGAAAATTACAGCTAAACACAAACACCCCAGAAATGTCAAAATAGCCATTGTCACCAAGGGAAAGTCAAGGTAAAAATGTCTTGTCACTAAGAGGCTAAAGCATTTCTATTTAAAATGCATGCTCATGTTTCAATCCTTTAATAAAAGACACAGACATTTTCTAAATGTTGAACAATAAGGAATTATGCAGTGTTTAATCCTACTGCCATGAATATTAGAATAATGATTTGAAACATCATATTATAAAAATTAGTGGGTAGTTTATAAACATGATCTGTAAAAGTTAATTTTACTACTTTGTATTCTATTTGTGAACTTGGCCGGTTTCTCACAGAGGTTGCAGGTATTATAACAGCTTGCTTGAACTTTGGGAGATTTTTGGAATTAAAAGTATTGGGATGCATTTTATTTATTTATTTTATTTATTTAGAAAGTGTTTTACCAGGAAGAATACATTGAGATTTCTCTCATTTTCAAATGTCCTGGGGACCCAGTGTCTTATAATTAAGCCAAGTGTCCATTAATTTAGACATCCCAACACTTTTGTGCCCTGCTCAGTATACCTTAAGTCTTGGAAAAATTCAGTCACACAGATGGTAGTATATTTACACTTTAAATGTACAGACGCCAGCATAACTCGGTAGTAACGGCCTTGTGCGTGGTAATACCATCACTATTACATCTCCATGTGCACCACCTTTATACCCTCCCTCCTGGTATTCAGATTCTTTCCCTCCCTGCTTCAACCCTACCTTCTTTGTGGGAGTCCACAATAACTTCTGGGGTTTTGAACACTAATCCTACGGTTTTCACAACATTTTTGTGTGTCTTTTTATTGGGTCAGATCTGCCCCTTGTTGCACAGAACCCCCTCTTCCTGGCTCCGCAGGAAGAGGTGGGGATTTCTGGTATACAAAAAACTATTCATGTTCCCATACATATGTGTGGCTTGACCATCCATCAGTATAATATATTAAATTAACTTTAGTTCCCATAATGCCAGGTAATGTTTGGATTAGTGCACAATCAATTTTTTTTCTGAAAGATTTGGCAAATACTACATAGTTTGGATAAACAATAAGAATACACAGAAGGAATAAGTCACATTGCTTGTACTGTATAATAGACTGCTGACTTCCTGCACATATAACAACATGAAAAAACATTTGCAAATAAGTATGAAAACACTGGGACATGGATAATGATGCCCAATAGTGCTTAAGGCAAGAATCTGTTATAATCCCAAATATTTATCAATACCTCACTTTTGTAAGATGTCTCTGCATTATTTATCTGTTTTTTGTTGGTAAAAAGCCTTTTTATAATCCCAAGACAGACCATGGTTACTGTATTACTCTTCTTATGCTCACACATTTCTTCGCTAATGATCCAGTCTTACCGCATCATTTCTACATAAACTTTTTTTTTTTCAGCAGAGTGAGATTTAGTTAAAACTGAATAAGTTACATTAAGGCCTTTCAAATGCACGTACATTTACACATACATTTTTAAACACTGCAGATGATTATCACATCTGACAATATGTTCTGTGCCAATTAGCACAGCTTGAGTGATTACTAATAATGTTTAATAAATAATTGCGAACACAATTATTCTTTCATTACAGGTCTCTTTAAAAGGCTACTAAACGTCTAATGTAGAAGCACAAGTGAAAGATTATTGCCCCTAATGTGAGGATAAATTGGCATGTATGTTTGACAGTACATGCCAGTTTATTCTCTAACTGGCAGCTGCCATGCTTCCCTGGGAAGTAGGCTGCCAGGTCTGGTCAGCGACTGTCTCTCTCTGCTAGGGCAAAAAGAGACCCTCATTTTTGCATGGGATCATCAGAGGGGCAGTGTATGGCTTTGACAGCTGTAGTCTCTCCCTGCTCCATAGCAATCATGAGGCCAATTACAATTTGGACAGCCTGCCCATGTACCCCAAGCACCTTCCAGCACCCACAGAAATGTTTTTCTTCTATGATGTTCTTACAGCTAGGGAAAGGTTTAGGACTACAATGTCACTATAGGAAATTCTGGATAAAAAGGTTAGTAAAACAAAAAAAAAATGTGCTACTTGTGCTTATTGGCTTATAACTTGCAAGAAAATAAAAAAAAATTAAAACTTGGAGTATTTCTGAATGCAGGAAAAATATTAGAATCAATTTCATTTTTTTATGTGCTTTGATAAATAATATAAAAGATATATGTATTTATATATTAAATTAAGGTTATTATATATTTATATAGATTATATATAAAGGTATATATTTATATATCTTTATATACAATCTATACATGTGTACACAAATTAAATGCAAAGGGTTTAATGGGACACTAAAGTCCTATTATGCATATTTAACCTATATATATATATATATATATATATATATATATATATATATATATATATATATATATCTTTATATACAAACAATATATTTATATATATATATATATATATTAATGTATAATATGCATAACTGACCTTTAGTGCCCCATTAATTCTTTGCATTTAGTCTGAGTGTACAATGCAATATATATAGTTATCCCTGCTATATATAAGGGAAGCTCAATGAAGCAGTCTTCTGAGGTTTATTGCAAATCTTTATTTTTATCTTTACTGTTCACAACAATAGAATACTCATTTGTGATGTTCTTGTTTTGAAACCATTTACGGCATCATTTTTGCATAATTTGTAGCAATGATTATGAGGAGCATGTCATCACCAGTGTGACATATATTTACCTGAAGCAGATGCTGTTCTAATACGAATGCTTCATTTTATTTTTTATTTTTTTTAAATGGCAGAAGAAGCAGTGTGATCTGAGTCAGCAGGAAATGGATATACACCAGAGAACAGACTGATTGTGTTAGATCCATCCAGAACATTGAACATCACCCAGAGAGTCTAGGGGGAAAAAATGGCTTTATTCAAATGATTAAGCTGGTTGCTGCTGTGTTCTGCAGATTCACACATTCTCCTATTATTTCTTGACCTCCTGCCAAAAACTCCCACTTAAAGCAATAATTAGAATTAGTGATTCTAGAGCATGCTTCCGGCCCGCTTTACAAACAGAAATAACATGTATCTTTTGTGAAAAATATGCCGGTGTATTTACTTCATGTTGTATTTTACGTACAATAGATTTTGCATTTTATATAACTATCAAGAAAAATCAATAGACATTAGACTTTTATAACACTTTATTTTATCTTTCTTTTTTGGGAAGGGGGGGAAGGGATGACTTAACGTCATGGTAACATGGTAAATGCCTTGAAAGGGAACTTTGCAGCTTAATAGTACAATAACATGGTGCGTTCTCATGCAAACGTGCATGAGAATCTTTACCCGAATGATCACTGTTACTGTTTAATATTACATTATTCATATGTTTCTTTTAGAAACATAAAATTCATAAGAAAAACTTAATATATTTTTTTTCATAAACTTGTAAATAGTTTTTTCCATACTTAATAAAAATTATTGAAAAAAAAAATGCATTCTTAGTTTTAATTCATTTTATTTGCCTATCTTTCTTAAATATGATTCTAGGATTCGGCCAAGTTTATTCAATGTTTACTTGTTTTACATGTACATGAGTGAAGTTATTGCAGTTTAAGCATGAATATTGTTTATTTTTAGATGTACTACTGTTGGCATTACTACTGCCAATACACGCACAGGCAGCATTGCTTTTTAAATGTGGATGTCATATAGTCATACGCAGTCTAAATGCGGGGAAATGAGCGCCAGGCTCTCAGTATCTGTACTGGGTTGTTTGGAGCTCAATGTTGCAAGGTCATACAATGTTGCATGATGTGATATGGGGTCACATCACTCTGCCCCATTAGGCCCTGCCCCTTCATGACCCGGCACACAGGAGAGGAAAGAGTGCAAAACTAGGCTGAACCAAAATCCAGCATATCGTAGGAACCATAAATAACAATCGGAGCACTTGAATTGCTGAGTAGAAAAATAATTTACTTACATACTGTTTGGCAAAGCAGTCTGAGGTCACCTTCCGGTGTGAACAGATGTCTGACGCGTTTTGGCCTCGTTATGGTGCTTAGTCGTAGTACAAGTTGTACTTAGCTTCGATAATTGATATTGAATGAAAACCCAAATACTGCACACTATAAAGTTAAAAATCTCTGGTTTCTCAGATATTGTATTATTAGTGCAATATAGAATTTATGTGTGCTTTCTCTTATACACATTGGTTTCATTTTAATTATGGTAGAGTAGCTCCAACTATTTCCTGACACTGCTATAGTTACCACCCTGCTAGTATTTTACTGACAGGCCTTTAAAAATTGGCTTGATGCCAATTCTACATCTATGGAGGCAAAAGAAACAGCAGTATTTTATTGAAGAAAAAAGCGGCCACCTCAGTCATCAATGATAGATGCACAGGCAAGAATAGGACATTATTTTAAAGTGCTTACATACTCCTGCATCAATTTTATTACAGGGGATCTCTTCCCCTTGTCTTCCAACTTGGATATGTAGATTTGTTCAGTGATGCTCTACCCACAGTACTTTGGTGTACAATGGAGGGTTTCATGCTGCCTTTATCCCACCATAACTGATGTAGAGTGTGCTTAACAAAAGATTATAGGCAATCCACTTTATCCTGATCTCTAATATGTAATAAATGAGCCATTTTTGTTTGTCTTTTCTATTGTCTACATGTCTAATGAAGTGCGTCAAGCTGCACCTATAACCTGATTGCCATCACTTCTATGCTGTGATTGTTTGCTAATATTGGATTTCAATAAACTACTTTTTGTATTATCGACCACCGTCAGTGCCAGTCTGCCTTCATTCATCTCTAACAGTCCCTATGTTTGCCTCAAATCCCTTTGTCCTTTTTTGCTCCTGTGGAATCCCTAATTTCAATGAACTCAGAATTTTAGCTGTGTGACAGTATATCACAGAGTTCCAAAGCAATACAACTTATCATATAGTGTGCATAGACTGCAGTAAATAAATTTATGTATTAGATTTTGAAAACAGAATACACTATTCATACCAAAATTCACAAATAGATCTCAATTGCCCTAAAGTCACCTGACATCACCACCCCTTCCGTACACTTCCCCGAAAAACAAGATTATCCCTCTTTGGCCATGGGAGGAATGCTAATTCATACTGGAATTTTGGAGATTGTTCCCTAATTGTAACCTTTTTTAATTAATCACCTTTGACCTGCATATTTTGCACATAGGTAACATTCAGATCAAAAGGAAAGGCCTATGTGAATGTCTGTGATTTGAACTAATATCAGATCCATTTATATGTCTATAGCAATCTAACTGAACTGGCAAAAGACATGGTATAATATGTTGTATTTGGATCCAGGTTGGAAGCTTATATAGGTGCTCCATTAGTTTGAATGTAGATCAATCTGGCACCTTCATAATCACGAGGATCCCTTGACATTCACCCGAAGTGTTTTCATGCTTTGCTCAGTTGCAAACAGGGAAACAAATTGCATCTGTTACTTTAACATGTCCCCTTCTGACCCAAGATAAATAACTCCCATATCCCTTTATAGATCATACCTCACATTGGCACTGGAAGTGTCAGATATTATTTGCTGTGAAGGGTAAAAGTGAAACCAAACTGCGCTATAGGGTCTACTCCATAAAGAGAGAATGGCAGGGAAATGAGAGGGGAATTTCAAACTTTACACCCATGTGGACACGTTGGAAATATTCTCCAATACAGCTGAATGGGGGGATTTTTCCAACTCAGCTACTTTGGCCTTAAGTTTGAAATTCCCCTCTCAATTCCCTGCAAGTCTCTCTTTATGGAGTAGATTATTATGGTTCTGTACAGTATAAACCAGTGCTTCCCAGTATTATATCACAAAAGTGTTGGAAAAGGTAACAAAAGGCATGTTTGCCATACTTATTTATAATGATTATCGTGTCTTTTTTAATGGCGTTTGATCCGTTCATGTGCAGTATTACTGTCTGCATCAAAATTAATTTGGTGGAGATTCATCCTTGTGATGTTACTAATGTCCAATTTATGACACTCATTTTATCTACTTTGGAGATATAGACCCTGGATATATTTTACAGCTTTTCTTCCCCACAAAAAATCCAACCCACCATGCTATCGCCCACATAGACTTAACATCAGCCTCAATGCAATTTTCTACCGGCCTGTCGGTAAAATACCAGCTAGATGCCATCATAACCCTAGCTTCTCCTGCCAGGAAATGAACCTGCATGCCTAAGCATTTATGAGATTCTACAGTTCCGCATTAGTCCCACTGAGCTACCCCACCATGTGCGGTGATATGATGGATTGTGTTGATGAGGTGGTGCTGTTTTTGGTTGTCTATGTGTTCATTTTATTCTGCCCCTCATTACTTGCAATAAGGGGACGTCCTGAATTCTTCTAGCAATCTGTTTGTTCATATATTATGTCCATATTCTATGCCTTTTTAGACACAGACAACAAATCCTAGAAAAGCTACTCTTTCCTATTCTCGTCCGAAAGATGTGTACTTTTGGGTGAAACGCCCTGTTTGTTCCAGGCAAATGCCCAAATTAAGGTGACGTTTATCCCACTCTTTTGTCTTATTCTCGGCACTAAAAACTGCATGACTGACACCAGGAAGACACAACCCCCCCATAAATCAATACACAGACACAGGGTGGGTGGTACACAATTATGGCAGCAGAATCTGTTTAGAGTGAGTTATTTTTTGTAAATGTCTGTCCTGTTTATATATAGCCAGCCTCCCCTAAGTGCCAAGCCAATCACATACCACTTCCCTTAAAGCCCACCTGCTCACCCAGTGCTTGGTACATGGGCTTCATTTGCACTCGCTTGCAATGTGTAAAATGAATAAATGATAACTATGCTTTTATTTTTTTCACTGCACTGTAATCTGGAGGGAGAGAAAGTTACAATAAGGCTCGTGCATTTATATGTCTACGACACTGAACTCTATAAGGCATTATGAAGACTTCTATACTTGGTTTCATATGACTTGAGTGCTACTAATGGGCATTTATGCTACTAACATTCCGCACTTGTGTTATGGTGTGCTGTGAGATTTGATTTGTATGTACACTAGGTACCAAATAACATTTATATTAGGAGTAGAAATAATAGCTGCATGGTAACTTTATATATGGGTACATGCCTTTTAGTATTAGGTTGTTGTCACACCCATATGTTGTTTACCCTGTTTTATATGTTTTTTTTGCTTATTATTTTGTTGCTTATCCAAATAGCATGACCCTTTCGCACATGAACTTCTTTGGTAATTTCCTAAAGCTATATTTATACATTTTTTCAGAATTTCGATACAGTGTCTTGATTTATGCTTCTGAATTCTTCATTTTTATACAGATTTCTTTTTTCTTGCTTTTACTTTTTGACTTCATATTAAATCTGTGAGCACCCCCTATACATTTATGGGGTTAAGCAGAAATGTTGAACATTAAATTGAGTTGCTCCACTCACAAACTACTATTATTGTCCCTATTCTCTCTTAAGACATGTGACCACAAATGGGCATCACATAGAATGGACACATGAGTATAGCTGACAGATTTAGCACTGTACATCTGTGACCATTTGCAAGTGATTGTATCCAGGGTGAAACAATTAAGTATTTACTGCTGGTCGAGATTACCAGTGGAGATCAAATTGAGTTTGGAATCGGAATCACTTGTGACAATCATCCAACATACAACCCTTTCACGACCGGACTTGTTAATACATTTAATTTCTTGCTTAGGCACAAGAGGGCACTGAAGGACTTTGCTCCTGACACCAGTGACATCAATTTACAGACTGACAATCCATGTTTGTATAATATTCATGGGTAATTTCCCTTAAATAAAGGAACACAAAATAAAAGTTTGTCACCCAAAAAACAAAAATCTAATGCTAAGAAGCACACAGTCTTTGCTCAGACACTGATTTTAATAGCCTTGGATGTCAGGCTACTATGTGACATTCCTAAAAAAATAAAAAGCTAGATCGACTTGGCCCACTGTTTTCCCTGACATCATCACTCTAGCCTGACACAGTTCCATGACCTCAGCAATGCAGTATCAGGTACCACATGTACCTACCACATACTGATCCCATTCATTTGACGGACTTGGGACCTCTACTGCACTTGCAACATCAGGAGGTCACACGGTTAATGACCAGCTTTTAAAGGAGGCCCCACTCAGAGAGCCAGTGGAGCTCATTGGTGAGCCAGTGGTACCCAGAGAGCATTTCCATCGAGACTCATTGATGTCTTCGATAATTCATGGAATGCTCTATTACTTTTCCTGAGCAGCACATTTTTTTCAGGTTTTACTCATGAAGTTCCCTTTTTGATGGGACATGCTGGCTCTATCCTACTGTAGTCCATGGTACTCGTTCCAACTCTTTTAGGTCTTGACAACTCAGTGGTCTTGCATCACGTGTCAGCACATTGCATTGCGAATAAGGTTCAAAGTTCACCTCTCAATCGAGAGCCATATGACTAACCATCAGGATAAAATCAAAGCCTTCTATGTGCTGCTCTATCAAACTTTGGATGTGTACAGCCTGACACTGAGAGATTTTACGTTTTGTTTTCTAATGTGGTCCATTCTATTTCTGTATTGCATCTCTCCAGACTATAATAGATGGGGGAGTCTAATGCTAGGTCAGTTTGCTTCTAGCTGATTGGTTGGTCAGTATTCACATATATCATTGTTGGTACATGCTCTGAATCCCGGTGGAGTCAATGAAGCCTTTCATCCCTTCTAGTCCATTTAATGAGTACCTTGAAGTTGGGAAATATGGTAGTAAGGTATATTATTCTGTTGCTGATTGGGTTAATTTTGGCGTGTGTGTGCACTAACTGTACTTTGAGTCCCATAAAGAGAAAATTACTGTATACAAATTAGTTATTATTATTTAGAACCAACTAATTGAATATTTTGATGTTCTGAGTAATAGATCTATAGGTTACTATTTTAAAATACATTTAATCACGACGGTAGATATGGATGTTTAATTAAGTTACAGATCAGCTTATCACTTGAGATGTCTTTAAATAAGTATTTGTATTACTATACAGCATTGGGAAGCAGACCATCAGTAATATCTGCTTATGCTGTCTGAGAAGCCCTGTAGTGTAACTTTCATCTCATTTAAATGGTTCTAATATTGATGTTTGGGGCCATTAGAATATATTGCATCTTGCACAGTCAGCATTAGTATATATAACTTCAGTATGTTGGTAAATGCTAGGTTTTGCAGTGCCAGTAAATGATTAGTAAATAAAGACATAATTGCTCAGCACTTTCAATGTGCGGTATTTTTAATCCATCAAACGGCAACTTTTCGACCGAAAGGTTCTTTTTCAAATCATAACACATAAGTGTACTCGATGAATATTAATACAATACAGAGTTACATGTACTCACGTGTAATGACTTGAAAAAGACCCTTTGGGTCGAAATTTTGCCTCTTGAGGGATTAAATACACCTCACATTGGAATTTCTGAGATTAATTTATTAATCAGTTACTGGCATCGGAAAACCTAACATTTACCAATATATTGATTTTAAATATACTAATGCTGATGATGCTCAGTCAGTCTTATGGTTAACTAAGCAACATGGGATATGTATGTAATCATTGCTCTATCGTAGCACTTTCTGTGAAGTTTCCAGCACTCAAATTGTGAAAAGAGCAATATTTGTAAGAAGTTCACCATGCAGTTTGCATAGAAAGTAAAAATAGTCAATGTACATTTCAGGATGTGGTTGTTATAAAGACTGCATTCTTCAGATTATCATTTACTTTAAGTCACTGTAATTTGACTTGTTTCCCAAAAAAACACTTGCCTGTGATCTGCTCAAACTAGAAATGGAAATCCAAGATGTGACCCAAGTAGATCACGCCCCAAACTTGTTCCAATTCTCAAATAATGTGCAAGCACAGTAGTGCTGACATGTCACCTCTTAGGTTCCTTGGCATCCCGCACTTCCAGTTTGGCATGTTGGGAGCTTTGTTGGAGCATTGCCAATAAGGATGATTAAAATCAAAAGCCTCAGTCACAACAGCTCAAGAAGGAATAACTGTGCAAAAAATAGGATCACCAAAAATATTACAATAAAATTTAAAAAAAAGTAGAAAATCATTAATGACGGACATGAGACAGGAATATGTCACCATCTCTCATGCTCCATGCATGATATGCTTAATTGGTTTCTAGACGCATATAACTTTTATATGTTGCCCTGCAGACTTCAGATTTCACATGCACCTAGAAGAAGCCAATTAGTTCATATTAAGGAGGGTGTCCCATACTTTGATTAACTAATTGATATTAGACATTAGAGTTCGGCATACTGCAGGGCACCATGTAAAACTTGGACAACATGGCAGAGTATTATCTGATTTGCCACACAAGTGATATGATATGCATGACACTGGCCAGAGCTGAAGCTAGGAAAAATAAGAAAATTGTTCTCCCCTTTGATGTCGAACAGAGAAATGAATGACTAATAGTTGTCAGCTCCTCTCAGCAAGTAGTGGATGATTTGGTGACACTGTAGAGCTTCACGGGGGTATACAGTTCTCCATACAGTGGTACAGCACATCTCCCATCAGTTAGCCAGTCTTTAGCAGTGGTATAGCATAGTTTCCATCATATTGTATGTAGATAATTCCTTTTTTAACAATAAGGGGAGTGTCCATCAGTATACAGATGTCAGACAGAAGTGATGGCTCCTATAAATATCAAAATTAATAAAATATGTGGGGCACAAACCTACATAAATGCTTGTGCACATAGTGCTCAAACCAAGGTGGGCATCATTTTTTTTGCATAAGCCCCAATATATCATTACTGTGCCCCTCATCCGTGCACAGCTGAGGCTAGCGCCTCATTTACTGCTCTGCCACAGGCATTGCAAACTGATGAGGAGTAATCTTGATTTCTTGCAGCCTCCTAATAGCAAATACAGTGTAATTGTAACAGATACATGTACTATTCACTACATCCTTATTGTTGAAAATATACTAATAAATAATAATTTATCGACTTCTATTTGCACGTTTTAGCAGTCAAATAACATATCACCAAAACAAAAGTTTTAAATAAAAGAATTATCTTTTTTTTTTTTATCAGAGTAATGTTAAAAGTCAGGTTATGCTCTACAGAAAAAGCCTTGCAAAGAGTGTATGCTGCAACTGGGCTCGTAGAGTTTGTATCTAAGTCTCTCTGCCTATTGGGGGAAGAAGTTTCAAGCACTCTTCTGTAAATCAACACCACAAATCTATTTATTATCTTCCACTCCAGTGAACAACACTATTTGTTACACATGGATACCGGCCATATTACAAGCTGAGCCTCAGGGATAAGAGACAGCAAACAGTGTGTACTGCTGGCATTTCTCACACCCGATATAATTGAGGTTGTTATTCCATAGTTACTTGGACTGGCAATGTTATTCATAGATAAAATACTAGCTGGCCACATCTATAATTGCTCTACTGTAATCTCTAACCAAACGAAACTTCTTTGGTAATTGGATAGTCTCCTTGATCACAAGAAAAAAACCAACAGACCTTGACATAGTAATAAAAAAGGGGCAGTAAAGATACCCTTGTGGCAATTAAATCAACAAAACTTAACAACATGCCTGTCATGTCAGTGTTTCACTATGGTTCAAAGACCGAGCATTGTATTTTTACTAAAATAAAAATGTGTTCTTTACGGAAAAAACATGTTGCATTTTTAATTGTTATATTTTCAAAAATGTCACTTTCTTGCACAATATGAATGAAGGTACTACTATATAAAGAAGTAAAGATAAATTAAGATATCTGTATGTGTGCTTAAAGGACAACTTTTTTTTGACTCAGTATTTTACAACACTGAGCCATTAATTAACTTAACTGTTCTGAAAGTTTAGCTGTTCTTTAAGAGTGGATTTTAAAGATACTCATCATATACAATGGGTTTTTTTAATGTATTTTACACTGCGTGTGTGCTGGAGCCACGCACATCTGTAAAGCAGAAATGGCTTCACATCCATACTTCCCCTTTAAAGGGAATATACATATTGTTTTCTCCACCATTTTATTTCCTAAAGGCATGCCATTAGGCAGAGGGTGATAAAGTTCGCTTTCCTCCTACGTGTCATAGAGGTTTAATCCTTGCTCTCACTCTTTTCTCTATTGATCATTTTAGATGCTCCTGTTACTGACCTGGTTATCCTGACTTTGTTCCTGTCGCCAAACCCAACTTTGGCTCATTTTATGGCTTTGACTTCATGCTCCCTACCCGACTCTACTTCTGTTTCATGACTATGCCTGCTCCTTGTCTGGTTTTTTTTGCCTTGGTGTTTCTCCTGGTTTAGAAGATCTAGGGGAAATCTACACCCAAATTACAAGCACGTTATCCACTGTTCCTGTGTTCCTAGTTTGTGATGATCGAGGTCATGAAATCTATGCTTGTTCGCTGACCAATCGAACCGTTTCACCAATAGTGGCATCCCTGGTATTCTGATATTGGGACAGTGCCGTACAAGCCTCCGGCAGCTGGTATCTTGCGGATTCTGGCACTCCCCATTTCCTATGTTATTCCATCTTCCATTAATACTGCACCGAGGGTCCAGATCTGATTTAAAGCCCATGTTCACACACACTAAAATTAACCAGAATCAGTATGCATTGGCTAACTGGGAGATATGATCCAATTTAATTCTCTACCGTCACAACATCCAGCATATTGTGGCATATATTATTCTAATTTTTACATCTCACCGCACATTGTATAGGTTAACTGGTGTCAGTAGACTGGCCTTAATTAATGCAGATATTCTCTCTCCCTTCTTCGCTAGCAACATGACTGGAGTTTGTTATCCAAAGAGCTGAATATTTACAAAAGCAAACAATGTAGGTGATTTTAATATGTGACTTTTGTATACGAGTGTACATGCATTTGAAAAACATGCACTAGATGTGGAATGTAGTACTCATGAAAAATATATCATAAAAGAGGAAGTGATAAGAAAGAAGCACGGCAGGATATGTTGTTTGTTAGAAAATAATCCATAGTATGAGAAGAAAATCCTGGACATTCCCAAGATAAAAAAATACAAAATAGAATTTTAAATGATGTAATATATTCTAAAGTTATTTGAGCCTTGCTGACAAATTACATTTATTTCCTCATTATCATTTTTTTGTTTCGTTTGATTCTTTTTTTTGTAATAAAAATAAATCAAACTATAAAACAATATATATTTATATAATCATTACATAATCATATATACTGTAGCCTGGGGGCTGTTAAGAATGTGTCAAGAACACTTAATATATAATCCATATAGTATTTTGTAATCCCTTTTGTATTCTTGTCTTTTATAGTACAAAGTACATAAATTCCTAGAATACGGAGTACTGTCTAATCTCTCAATTAATTATACCAAATCAGAAATCTTACCAATTTCAAAACTTACAATAATGACCAGTTTGTTTTCAGTGCTGCATCTGTGCATCTGTGCCAACAATTTGAGCAGCACTTTGGTATAGGGCATAAAATGGAGAAACAAACACAATTAGACAAAAAACCTTAGACTAAAACATGAGGTAGAGCGCCCTGCTCGCAAGCTTGCAACCTAGAGGGAATGGAGGGCATAAGAAACATAAGATGAGTGAAGAAGTAGGAGGAAAGGTGGGGGTGGGAGAGAACAGTCCCATTTATTATTGTGGTAATGGGGGCATTGAGGATTGCAACTAAGTTACTAAATAGGAGGTTTAGGGAGATGAAATATTTGAATGAAAGTAGTTGGAGACTGTAGGTGATTGTAGTGAGGTCATAATATACTGCTAATAATGGTGTACGCTGGGGGGAGGGGGGTAGTGTACTCTGCTTCAACAGGATGCCAGATGTTTGATTGTGAGGTCAAGTCACATCACGTGGTGAACCAAATCTATAATAATAATTGGCCTAGGGGGTGAGTGGGAATCCAACAGTTGCTTTATTTATTTCATACCTTACCTATCGACATACTTCAGGCATAAAGTACGTATGGAAAAAAAAAAACAAGACTCCAACCAAACATGGGTCCCTGCCACAATATTGCGAGATGAGTGATGTTGTGGAGTCATGCCTGAACCTGGAAGTTTGGTCACAGCACAATTTAAGGAAATGCTCAATTTGAGTGTTGGTGACATTTTCCCTGTCAGACTGAGGCTACTCCTTATTCCCGCTATAGTGCCCTGCAGCGGGATCCACAGCACTGCTCATCGCTTGCGGTGAGGGGATGCAATGAGCTATATAACAGAGGACATTTTATGTCGTTCTAAGAGCGTTTGAGTCCTGTATTGTAAGATGGCTTTGAAAACACTTATACAGGAAGTGGTTAAACAGTTTGTAGCCAAAACTGTGGGAGCAAAGGCTGTTTTAATAGCATTTGGTAAAAATAACAACCTGTCAAACATATACGTTTCTTGAAAGTAACTTGAAGCCATGCCAACAGATCCAAAAATACAAACATAGGCTCATCGAGGAAAAGCCTGCAGACAGCTTCAGTGAATTACAGAAAGATAAACTGAATCAACATAGCTTACAAGAAATGTATCCTACTGCTAGAGAGATTACTATGAAAGGCTATAACTTGCATTATTTCATGATCATCTATCTCAGCGTTTACAAAATAGAGGGATATTCATAGTGCTGACAATGTAAAATCGTCTACTAACTTGGCCGGATAGCACATAAGACATTAGTGTTTTTAGGAGAAATCTATATATTTCTTAACTCTATGTACTATTAAAAGGAAATTCCTATGTGCTGTAGACAAATGTCCTGATATAAGACTCATGTCATATAATATGTTATGTCCAAGACTCCAAATTGTTCTGTTATCAATGTAAAAGCTTGTCTCCATAATTGTCCCACATTTTGGCATATCAATGCCCAATTTCACCAAGGTAACAATTGATACCATCCATCAACTATGACATAGCACTAATAGGTAGGTTTCCAAAATGAGATCCATGGTTAAACAACTGAAGTTCATGGGTCACGTTTGGATAAACAAACAAGAACATTATTGAGAGAAAGTTAAAATCGACTGTGCTGACATGACGTATCAACGCATTTCACAAAGGTGCCTATGCATTTTGAGCCGACTTAAACTTTTAAAATAACTGGATTTAAATCCCTCATCTCCCATTTTGAAGCCTTATTTAATAAGCATGTGATATAGCACAGGCTGTGTCTATGTATGGAATCACGTACTATTTTGCATGCTCTTCCTTTACATACAAAAATGTAATTGCCGAAAAAGCATCCAGCTTAAATTGTGTATCTGTATAGTTTAATCATGGTTTCATTGCACTATCAAGTTGAAAACGTTAATGTACTGGTTACATTTTCATGTTTTGTCATACTTTGAATCCTTAAGGAGCAATGATGATGCATACAGGAAAAAAGGAGGAAACACAGTGAAAATACAGTATTATCAATGTATACATCTCTTTCTACCAAACACATCCAAGCAATAAAAAAATCCCCTATGACCACCACTGAAGGCACAACGTTGTAGTGAAGCACAGTTAAATAGCATATAAATCACTTGAATAAAAAAATTGACTACTTATAAAGTGTAGGTTTGCAACATGTACAAAAACTCATCTGACACAAATTAATATCATTGACCTCACAAGGGTATATATGGCTGGTATTCGTCAGTGTACTAGGGCTCCATGTCTGGAAATAACCTACATTTTTAGGGACATCCCCCTTCGAGTACTCAAAATACGATACAATAAGAATGTGTGCGACAGATTCAACAGTGCGCGGAAAGAAGGTCATAGTCTACGCTATGGGAAAATTGACACTCACTGTCCTCTCAGCTGAGGTCGTCTCACCAACCCATTGCTGTTATATTCCACCATGTAAATCTCCTAGAATTCCTAGAAACATGTTCCAACATGGAACATCCTGCTTATTTAAACTGAATAACACTACAGCAGCCTTATTACATTCTAACGTGTTCTAGGTGCTAATGGAATGCTCATGGATAACATTCCATTGATATCGTAGACCAGCAATGGATGTTATGGTATAGTCTGACCCCAGGGGATAGAATATCCAATTACTTTTAAGTCCATTGATGTTTACTGTTGCTCTTGTTTTGTTTGCATGGAATTACCCATGATCGATTCAACATTAGCAAAAAAATCCAAAGCCATGTGCTTTAGTAATTCAAAAATGTGACAAAACAACTCATGTCTAAAAAAATTTATGTTAGTGGTTGAGGGTCCCTCATTTTCAGGAACACCATTTTTGAGACACACACTTTCTTTTTCATATTACAGAATTTATAAGTGAGAATTAAGTTTTTGCTACGCATGTAATACAAACTCACCCTGCTGGCATAATCAATAGTTGTCATAGACGTAATCTCTCTGCCATCTTCAAGTGAACAATGATGTTATGTAGTACGTCTATGTATCAGTGAAGCAAAGCTGTGCATGATTGAATAACCGTTCTAATTACACCGGGGTGATAATGTCTATTTTTCACTTGCGTTTGGTGTGTCCATCTAATTGAAAGTTGTACACATTAAGTGGAGCACTGAATAAATAGGCCATTCCTGCTGTCTTTCATCAATAATGTACCGCTCTATTACCAAGAAAGCTAATAGAGTGTAACCAATTCTAGCTAAAGTAATATCATCTTGACATCAAACTACAAAGAGCAAACAATATCTTGTATCTTCAACAGACACTGTGTATTGCGTGGACGTTATATATTTACACATGAAAGCATTTTACCTGGAAGCTGGCGGCTTATTTATTACCGTAAACTGAAGAAGGTTTAAAAGTTGTTGGTTTTCTTTTGCTTTACGTGTTACAGGATGATATGGGAGTGTCTGTGGAACATAATAAATAATACTACTTCACAGCCACATGAAGAGACATGAATAGATATCCAAAAAACTAGAGGCAGTTATGGCGCTTTAGAAATCTTCATGTGCTTTATAGGCATGAGGTTTCAAATATTAGAATCTATTCATGAGGGTTTTTTTTAATTAGCGTTTGTTGGCGTGCAAATGATTTTTCAAATAAAAGATACTTTTCCTAAAAAAAATTCCATCATATTTTTTTATAGTAAACTAAATAATACGATCAAATTTGTAGTATCTAAAGAAATCTCCCCTCCTTATCACGAATAAACAATATTTCATTTGTGTGGGTACATTAAATGAGATAGCGGAAAATTACAGCTAAACACAAACACAGCAGACGTGTTAAAGCAGCCATTGTCACCAAGTTTAAGACATTGGTTAAGTTAAGGTATTTTTTTTCACCCTCTTGTGTCAGTGTCCTCATCAGGACTCATTAGTGTGGTACGGCTGATATCCTGTTAGCATCATACTTGGCTCCAACTCAACATAAGACAAATAAATGCAATATGCACTATAAAAGTGCTAAATTTAAAGCAGAATTATGAAAATGTTTCTGAAAAAGTACAGAAAAGTGTTGAACATGAAACACACGGTGAGTATGTCACAAACTGTCTTATGTTAAAACATTGTCTCTCAAGGAATCTTGTTTGTATAGTGGAGATGCTTATACTTAAATGGGGGTAAAAATTAACTTTGTGGTAAGTACCACACTACATTTTTTTTAATATTAATTTTTATTGCATATCAAAGTATAAAACATGCATATATCATATATACATTTTTAACATAATTTAAATACCACACATCATAAATACAGACATACAAGCATTTATTTTGGACATCAAATGGCAACGGGGGACGGGGAAAGCTTAAGTGACTCGAGATTACCAAACCCAGTTTATTTTTTGAGGTGAGTAAATCAGAGGCCCACATCTATTAAAGAACACACATGGTTTTACCACATCTGTGCAACTCGACACTTTAACGGATGGTATTGGACATCAAAGTCCAACTCGCTTCCCACTTCGCTTTTTAGTGAATAACCATTTTCCTTTAAATAAAGGGAAGTCAGAGTTGGACCTTGTCAAGGAAGGGAAGGAGGGGGAGGGAATATGGATTTTAGTGATTTGCTCAAGGTAGTCGAGTTGGGAGGTCGAATGTCATTTTGTAAACTAAGTCAAATTCAACTTCCCATCTCGACTTGAGACAAACTCGATTTTTAGTGAATAGATCTGTACGTTTATAGTAAGCAGAAAGGTGACAAAAATCCTAAACATTTAAAAGCGCAAAAAGGCAAAAAATGTACCTTAAAGTGAACAAAACTGGCTTAGAAACCTATTAACTGCAAAACGTAATAATGTGCAATATTTACAAAGCAGTTGAAAGTTTGTAAACAATCTTATTCAAAGCATTGTGTCTTTGAAGATTCCTGGTTCAGGCATTAGCAATCTTTGCTTTATGTCTGTCAGCATCACCTAACGATGTGAAACAGCACTTGGAAAACAAAAGGGTGCAGAAAATGGCTAATGTAATCCATTTTCACATTTCGAAATCTTGATAAGTGTGTGTTTCTGCTTGCGGTTCTCTGTTCAGGTGAGGGATGTTGTCACTTTTCTGCCTATCATAAGTTTAACATAGTGATGGCAGCTAGAAGATTCACTCATGATAAAGTCGGACAAGCTTTTATTATGGCATTTTATTTATTTTAAAATTCATTACAGCATCATGTTTACAGCATCATGTTGTGCATATATTGGCTATTAAGTTTCCCTTTTCTGTACATTATAGTGACAGTTGCTGTGTATTTTTTTAATCAAGAAAGTTTAGGATTTAACATAATTAATGTGATTGAGATAATGCTGTTTTTTTGTTTTTATCTTTCACTGCATTGAGATAGCTGAGCTCATTGGGCTAATGCAACATCTATAGAATGTTTTCAGTTTCCTACCTGGTCAACCTAGCGTGTCATCCGTCCGAGTAGGATAAAATGAACACCATTAAATTAGGTAATAATAACAACATCCAGTGGATTCTGGACAAAAGTATCATCCCAAGGACGAACTTGAAAACCACAGATTATCTGAATTTCCTGGTTAAACACTTGTTACTGGTACATTGCAAAGTAGACATTCTAGACACATTGGTCTTTAATATACGATAGGAAAAAGGGTCAAGATTTTGAAATGTCCCAGATGATTGTTTTATGCACAAACTGTAGAATACATTAAATATGTTCACACATTTTTTAAACTTATGATAAACCTATGTCAGTAGCATTGGTCTGTCTCCTGATCACTTAATGAATCCCATAAATGAAAAAGGCCCTAAGCGCTTGTTTTAACTCCCACATACAAACTTCTGAGCATAAAATTGCTCATCTATTAAGCACAAAATGGGTGAGCATCAGTGCCGGACTGGGAACAAGAACCAGCCTTGGAAAATAATTGTATACAGCCCCATAGCATAACTTTATTATACATGTTATTTGTTCATAAAAGGGAAAGCCATGCATTTTAGAAAGCACATCTGAAGAGTTTATTTATAGATAAGACTGATATATAGCTCCTCCTAAGGAAAAATATACCTACAGTACATACACAAGGTTATATGGAACACAATGTCCTAATATCTAACCCATGGACAGGGCAATACATAGGCCCCAGTATGTACACCAAGATATATGAATTACCCTGTGCAGGAGTATATGTCAAGGCAGTGTGTGAGACATAACCTGGTGTACATACTGGGTGGATAAACTGATGTACCTCAGCACCAAAATTACACTCATAGGAATTACCCCAGCACCCAGAACGTACCCCAGCACTCAGATTGCCCTCATAGTATCTCTAATTTTTGTAGTCTCTCTCCCCCTATCATTTCTGTAGTATATCTCCCCCCCTCTCATTTAAATAGTGCATCTCTCCCCCACTCATTTCTGTAGTGTCTCTCCCCCCTCTCATTTTCTCTCCCCCCATAGTGTCTCTCTCTTTCTCCTCTGTAGTGTCTCTCTCTTCCCTTTAGTGACTCTCTCTCCTCTTTAGTGTCTCTCTCTCTCTTTCCCCTTTAGTGTGTATCTCTCTCTGTCCCCCACTTTAGTGACTCTCTCTCCCCCTTTAGTGACTCTCTCTCCCCCTTTAGTGACTCTCTCTCTTCACTTTAGTGACTTTCTCACTCCCCACTTTAGTGACTCTCTCTCCCCCTTTAGTGACTCTCTCTCCCCCTTTAGTGACTCTCTCTCTTCACTTTAGTGACTTTCTCACTCCCCCTTTAGTGACTCTCTCTCCCCCTTTAGTGACTCTCTCTCTTCACTTTAGTGACTTTCTCACTCCCCCTTTAGTGACTCTCTCTCCCCCTTTAGTGTGTCTATCTCTCTCTCCCTGTAGTGTCTATCTCTTCCTCTGTAGTGTCTCTCTCTCCCCCTTTAGTGACTCTCTCTCCCCCTATAGTGTCTCTCTCCTTTTTAGTGTCAATCTCTCTCCCCATTTAGTGACTGTCTCTTTCTTGTCATTTAATTATTCTCTCTTTTTCCCTTGAGACTCTCTCAACCTTTAGTGTTTCTCTCTCACTCCCTGGTGTGTTTCTCTATCTCCCCCTTTAGTGTTTCTCTCTCACTCCTCCTGGTGTGTCTCTCTCTCCCCTGGTGTGTGTCTCTCTCTCCCCTGGTGTGTGTGTCTCTCTCTCTCCTCTGCCCTCATGTGTGTTTCTCTCTCTTCCCTGCCCTCATGTGTCTCTCCCCTGCCCTGGTGTGTCTCTCCCCCATAGTCTCTGCAACCCAACGCCAAAACATTGCTGCCGAAACTTATATCAGCAGCAACCGCATGCCACAGCAGCCCCAGGGCCCGCCGGCCTACCAGGATTTTCATGGTATCCCGGTGGACCAGTCTGGTCCTGGTGAGCATCCATGCACAATACAGACAGAGGAATCCCAGTACACAAATATTGCACACCGAACAAAATGCAGATATGCTTACAAACTGCTGCGGGGGTTATACCAATCCGAGAACCCCACACAAGCCCTTATAGAGAGTTCCACTGTCCACAGAATAAGGCCTGAAGCTGAAACACTGACAATCCAAGCCTCCGGTGATACGTTTGTCTCCTCCCATTTACTTCCAGTGATATGACACCACAAACACATTGTGTTTTGGCAGTAATTTGTAAGTGGGAGTTACACTTATTCACATTAAAGCTACTTACTTGGCAATATTGCACTGTATTTGTTTTTTGTGTGTCATATATACATGAAACTTCATTGATTTGAATATAAGTATATAATTTTTATTGTCGGCACAGTATGTGGGTAAATAGAGTGCATGATTATTTGCTCGCTCACTGTATTTCAATACATCTGTATGCTAGTTCTACGTGTAACTTGATTTGGGAAAGGACACTTTGCTGAAGTTAGTAGCATAAACTGATAAGCGCTCATTGTTCTCATCATAAAATCCCTTTTTTTAACTACTTATGTAGTAAAACCCAATAAGGTATATTAAGAATATATGATGCTCACCCTTCCATTATGCTTGATATTATAACTTTCCAATTCTAACTTTGTGAGCTTATACAAATTATGCTGTGGAGTATCTGAGAGTCTTCAATTAATGGTTAAAAGCGTTGTCATTTGTAAGAACTGAATTTATTAGATTTTGAATTTGTTCTGTATCAAAAAGAACATTTGCTGCACTTATGTTTTTTTTCCCCTCTACTGCAATCACATTTATTTTTACATTACATTTTGGGCATCTGACTATAACACTGTTTCCAGACAGTTCATCATCACTATAAATTTAAGCCAGAAAAACAGTTCATGTTGATCTAGCCCATCATGCTGTTTTTTTTTTTACTTTTCACAAATTGTTTGATTTAATCATTATTGTAGACTTGGAATTGGCCATAGAACTAATAAGCATATGGATCATTTGATGGAAGAAACACCCTGGGGGTCTTAAATAAAGGAGCATGAGCCCCACAAAATATCAGGTAATGGAAGGTTTTATGACACCAGTAACACAGGTTCTCTAACTACTCGGTACTAATAATTAGTTATTTGCATAAGTACAATGAGAATTAACATTCTGATCCACTAACACACAGTGGACATACATTATGTGTTCCACTAACACACAGTGGATCTACATTACATGTTCCACTAACACACAGTGGACATACATTATGTGTTTCACTAACACACAGTGGATCTACATTACATGTTCCACTAACACACAGTGGACATACATTATGTGTTCCACTAAAACACAGTGGATCTACATTACATGTTCCACTAACACACAGTGAATCTACATTACATGTTCCACTAATGCACAGTGGATCTACATTACATGTTCCACTAATGCACAGTGGACTTACATTATGTGTTACACTAACACACAGTGGATCTACATTACATGTTCCACTAATGCACAGTGGATCTACATTACATGTTCCACTAACACACAGTGGATCGACATTACATGTTCCACTAATGCACAGTGGATCTACATTACATGTTCCACTAACACACAGTGGACATACATTATGTGTTACACTAAAACACAGTGGATCTTCATTACATGTTCCACTAATGCACAGTGGATCTACATTACATGTTACACTAATGCACAGTGGATCTACAATACATGTTCCACTAATGCACAGTGGACTTACATTATGTGTTACACTAACACACAGTGGATCTACATTACATGTTCCACTAACACTCAGTGGACATACATTATGTGTTACACTAACAAACAGTGGATCTACATTACATGTTCCACTAACACACAGTGGATCTACATTACATGTTCTACTAACACACAGTGGATCTACATTACATGTTCCACTAATGCACAGTGGACTTACATTATGTGATACACTAACACACAGTGGATCTACATTACATGTTCCACTAATGCACAGTGGACTTACATTATGTGTTACACTAACACACAGTAGATCTACATTACATGTTCCACTAATGCACAGTGGATCTACATTACATGTTCCATTAACACACAGTGGATCTACATTACATGTTCCACTAACACACAGTGGACGTACATTATGTGTTACACTAACACACAGTGGATCTACATTACATGTTCCACTAAGGCACAGTGGACATACATTATGTGTTACACTAACACACAGTTGATCTACATTACATGTTCCACTAATGCACAGTGGATCTACATTACATGTTCCACTAACACACAGTGGATCTACATTACATGTTCCACTAATGCACAGTGGACTTACATTATGTGTTACACTAACACACAGTGGATCTACATTACATGTTCCACTAACACACAGTGGACATACATTATGTGTTACACTAACACACAGTGGATCTACATTACATGTTCCACTAACACACAGTGGATCTACATTACATGTTCCACTAATGCACAGTGGACTTACATTATGTGTTACACTAACACACAGTAGATCTACATTACATGTTCCACTAACACACAGTGGATCTACATTACATGTTCCACTAACACACAGTGGATCTACATTACATGTTCCACTAACACACAGTGGACTTACATTATGTGTTACACTAACACACAGTGGATCTACATTACATGTTCCACTAATGCACAGTGGACCTACATTATGTGGTACACTAACACACAGTGGATCTACATTACATGTTCCACTAACACACAGTGGATATACATTATGTGTTACACTAACACACAGTGGACATACATTACATGTTTCACTAACACACAGTGGATCTACATTACATGTTCCACTAACACACAGTGGATCTACATTACATGTTCCACTAACACACAGTGGATCTACATTACATGTTCCACTAACACACAGTGGATCTACATTACATGTTCCACTTACACACAGTGGACATACATTATGTGTTACACTAACACACAGTGGATCTACATTACATGTTCCACTAACACACAGTGGACATACATTATGTGTTACACTAACACACAGTGGATCTACATTACATGTTCCACTAATGCACAGTGGATCTACATTACATGTTCCACTAACACACAGTGGATCTACATTACATGTTCCACTAATGCACAGTGGACTTACATTATGTGTTACACTAACACACAGTAGATCTACATTACATGTTCCACTAACACACAGTGGATCTACATTACATGTTCCACTAACACACAGTGGATCTACATTACATGTTCCACTAATGCACAGTGGACCTACATTATGTGGTACACTAACACACAGTGGATCTACATTACATGTTCCACTAACACACAGTGGACATACATTATGTGTTACACTAACACACAGTGGACATACATTACATGTTTCACTAACACACAGTGGATCTACATTACATGTTCCACTAACACACAGTGGATCTACACTACATGTTCCACTAACACACAGTGGATCTACATTACATGTTCCACTAACACACAGTGGATCTACATTACATGTTCCACTAACACACAGTGCACATACATTATGTGTTACACTAACACACAGTGGATCAACATTACATGTTCCACTAACACACAGTGGACATACATTATGTGTTACACTACACACAGTGGACATACATTATGTGTTACACTAACACACAGTTGGATATGGTGGTAAAAAAAAGTATATGACCAACATTTGTTACTAGCTGATGGGTCTTAGTGATTAATAATAATCAAAGATCAAAAAACCTCTTACACATTAATCAAAGCATTTACAATTATTAACTACTATTTATAAAGTTCTGCTGGTTGCAGAAGGGGAAAAGTCAATGTAAGAGAAGCGATAACTATACTGTACTTTGAAATGTGTGAAAATCAGCTCAAGAATGATTAGTGAAAATCAAATGTATGTGACGCCTATTCATTATTTGAATTAAAAAAAAATAGTATTCTACTGTGTGGAAGTGTCTTACAACTAAATCTCTGGACAATCACATGTCATAGCAAACTCTTATCAACAGTAATGATTATGTGTTTTTTTTTTTGTTTTTTTTTTTTACAAGACTCAACAGTGACATCCTTAAATAGAAGCATGTTCTGTGGTTTACCATCTTACTTTGATACTTGCTGTTGATCCAAAAGTAGGCAACATACCCCTAATTAAGCCATTTAAAATGTTGCCACACAGGGGAAAATTTTCTTCTTGACTCAAAAAGACAATCAGATTTCTCCTTGGATCAAGAAGTGCTAAAATATGAATGTTTATTCTATAATTTGTTGCCCGCTATGTTCTGCTTTTCTAAAAACAAAAACATATCCAGACCCTTTTTGAAGGCATCTATTGTATTTGATAGCATTGAATTCCATACTTTTATTGTCTTTACCTTGAATAATCTCCTTCTTGTCGGCACTGCAATTAGAGAATCAATGGACATTTGATTATTCTACACGAATGGTTAAACATTCAGCTAATCCAACATGTTTCTTAATTTGATGTAGTGCCTCTCAGCATAACTGCAGGGTGACCCTTTTCCCCCTTCAACAATCTAATAGATGCTTCTCCTAGCTGTGCAATTTTCTGTTGTTTTCCTCCCTCTTTGCTGCCTACAAATGTTATGCTGCTTACTAAGTAGAGACTATAATAGCTATAGCAGAAATGCCCTGTAGGACCTATGCACCTGTGTGTGCCCTCTGTTACTCCCCTGCAGTGTTTTACCTGCCACCACATGGCTAAGTTGGTCCTGTACATCACCAGGGTAAGGAAGATCCTTAGTGTAGTAGTCAGCAGTGTGGAGATGTTGATCTACTAATGCTGTGTACAGGGCTTCACTTACTCTTTGTAGACTGACTCCAAAGAAATTAACTCTAATTTAGTTCACACTAGATCACTGCTTTGCAACCGGTGGGCCACGCCACTCCAGTGTGCCATGAGACTAAACTCGATGAGCTGCGGCAGAGCCTACGGTTTATGCGCCTCCAAGCGTGAAACATGGCCATCTTCGTCAGGATTATATTTATTATATATTTTACTGTTTTTGTATGCAATAAAATAACTTTTTCTATTTCATGGAATTGAGTCTTTTTTTCTAACCTGGATTAGATGTGGAGGTCTCTGGTTGGTGAAGCCCCACTGAATTTCTAAAGTGTGTGCAATAACTAATGGACTCCCATTGTTTCTTTGTTTTTATTGGGTTGAAATAATGGAGAGAACATCTGAGAGCTCAGGCAAGGTTCTAGATAACCTAATTCTTATTTCTCTAAACTATGATGGTTATCGCACATAAAGTAATGTTGGTATTAAAGGGAATTAATTTTTTTAGCTGCAGGTTTAAAGATGCATGGGTTATTTGAATAATATAGTTATCATGTAATGTTGATGGGACCTAATACGGGTGCCAGCATTCTAATTATCCTAGAGATTTACGTCAATAATCATACATTAATTTAGTAACTGAATAGGGCATGGGTGGTACAATATGCCTGATTTAAAAATCTGGACAATACTTAAAGTTGGGAACAGTTGGTTTAGAAAATAAATAACTTATTATTTATGCATGTTGAGGTTTTAAAAAAAACGTAAGCCATGTCATGTGGTATATGAGTTGTTCTTGAAGTCCATTGAATTGACAAAGTCGAACTATTTGCCAGAAGGTAGACCTGTATTTATGTTCATCACTAGAGTTCGCTAGTGGGACTAGTACACTTTGTAAATATACAGAATATGGAAAGAGCACAGAGCACAGAACTAGAGGGCGTCTACACTATGAATCTCACATGACTGATTGCTGAAATAGTTATTGATTATGCAGCCCTTGCCTTAGCAACAACAGATTTAATAGCAGCCGCGTTGAGAGAGTGATATTTCTCTGGATGGTCTTGGTGGACAATTCCAATGAAAAATAGATCACAGGTTTTTTGTAAAAACACCAACCCACTTGCCAACGCCACCAGTGCCATGACTACCTACAAGACAATTGTTCACTCCAGTTTGAGTTGCTGTTAGTAAAAAGGAGATTGAAAATTGAAGAATGAATTATCACAAACAGAGGTCAAATTCATCAAATAGTCATGTGCATTGCACAGGTGTAAATCAATATCTCTTACGAGGTCTTCAGGAGCTATCATGAAATAAGATAGATCGATGCCATAGTGTCCTCCATCGTACAAAGAGGTGGCATGGTTATTGTGTACTAAAAATATACTTTAGCAATTTCTTTAACTCTTTGTGTGCATTCGAGTTCATCCTCCAGGCTCCCAATGTGCTTGTTGAATTTCTCTCTTTTACTAATTTACATGAGTTTAATTATTTTAAACTGTTTGCCAAGTATCTCACAGAGTCACCCAGCCATCGTGTTTTATGGAAGGAAGAGGTAGGTGTTGTGAAAATTTACTATAAACCAAATGTTTTTTGTTCTGATGTAAGAACCATTAAGATCTCTCACCATGCCCCTGGACCGTGAAATTACAGCTTATAACGCCCTGAGACAAATTCTTGATGAATCAGCAAATTGATCATCTATTTACTTTTGAAACTATACTCTAGGAACAAAAAGACAACTCAGTGAGGTTGCGAAAGTTTAACTAAACAGTAAACTGTGTTGAACTGACAAGGGGATTAAAAACATTAGGCCGAATTAGCCGACTTACAACAATTCTCCAACTTTCCAGTCTTAGTAACTCACTATGCCTGATTTTTAATACTTCCTTTTCCAATTCACCACAGTTAACTAGACTCTAATATTGAGGCCTATGATATTCTTAAGTGCTCTTTAAATGGCCCTTATAAAAAATTATAATAGTTACTCTTTAAATGAAAACAGTACTGTGATAAAATAGCAAAAATTTGAAAATGTATATTAATAGACAATTTCAAAAGCAAATTATACATACAATTGGACATCCAGTATATGTGAAAGTAAATACCAAAATAACTGGCAGAGAATACAGGAACCTTCATTTACCCTTGCTGGTGCAATTGCTGGATAGTTAAAAAGCCATCTGATTGTAATCCCGCTGGATGATAAAGTATGTGGCAGAATTTTCCTGGCTCAGCAAACAATAAGTTAGTAATATAGCAAAGTAAATTTCCATCACGCTTATTTTAAAGTGCATTTTTATTCATTAGCTACTAAACCCATAAGTAAAGTTGATGTCTACACCCATTGATGCCTGCATTTTATTCTTTGTGTTCTAGTAGGGGGAAAAAAAGGATTGTTTATTAAATATTACATGGCATGCCGATGGTGTTTGCTGCATTTATTTTATATAAAAGCCACAATAATGGATTACAAAAAGGAATACACTCTCAACCAACAGAGAAGTTCTTTATGTATGAAACAAGCAGATAAAATATTTGAAACATTCTAATTGAATATTATAATGGAAATATGGCATACAAGTAGTCAGTGAACCTGCAAAGTTATGGAGTTTGGTCCAAGCCTTAGGATTTTCATTCTTATTATTTTTCCATTTTTAGTACTTACTAAAGACTACAGGTCAACTCATTTTAAAGATGAGTGGTGGGAAGAAAGAAGTGTTAACACCATGCATTGGTGGGATGGGATAGAATGAGGGCTTCACAACCACTTAGTTCCATAACATAATTCTAAATATGCGACAACTAATAAAAAATCTATATATTTATCGCGTGTTGACATTAATACATTTTTGATTAATTTAGATGTCTTATAACCAAAAAAGACATGCAAGCATTAATTATAACGTGACACATTATGTGTTATTTTTCATTACAAAAAAGAGCCATTAGAAAATAAATATCAAAATTACCATGCTCATGATTTGAATAAATAATGTATCATTAATCATAACATGACCAATGGAGAAAGTCAGTGCTTACCACAAACAAAGCACTCGTACCTTCCTCGGGTTTGTAAAGGGTTAAGCACCAAAGAGGATCACAACATGGTGTTATGCAGTGCGTGAAAGTATTACTAAATAAAAAGACCGGCATTTTTCAACTGGTTCATGATTTCAATCTCTTTGTACTCATTACTTTGAGATTCGTTGGAGCTGTAGACAAAGAAACGCTAAATTTAATTTAATAGAGAAACCGACATGCACAAAATTCAAAGTATCACAATGTGTGCAATTGGTTTGTATGCAACAGAATATGCTTAATTTCCTTTTTCATGTTTATTTAGGACACATTAGTGTTGAGGCACTGGGAAACATCATAAAACAGAAAAAAAACAGGAATAGAAGGGATGACAAAATAACAGAAACATTGCAAGAAACATCACTGTTACTTAGTAAGTAAATAAAAATTACAAATGCAACTACACAGGTGACTAATAATAGGAGGATTGTCAGTTAGCATTACCTATTAGCTATAAGACATTTGACAATTAGCACTTATATAAGATAAGGGAGTTTTCTTATTTTTTCACTTTTATTTTCTAAAAAAAAACGCTTATATATGCAGTAAGGTGATAAGTTGCAGGTATCATGAAATCGTACAGTATAAGATGTATTGGAAAAAAAAACAATAGTACAGAAAATAAGTATGAATGTAGGAAGGGCGTTTTTAAAGCAATATGAGGTAACTAAAAGAGGTCCAAAGAAGACAACCTTGAAGAGGAGCAGTAATAGTCAGACACTAAATGCTCCAAAATTAGTCTCAGCTAACAAAGAAAGTAAATCGGTAAACTAATTTCAATAAAAAACGACTAATTGTGAGCTTTGAAAAGCTGGATTTTATGACACAGTCGACATTCCGAAACAACTTACATCCAAGGACAACACATGACCTGGTATAAGGACCACAACATATGGTCTCCTGAGCAAAGTCAAAAGAATAAAGTGGCCTGATTAGTCATCTTTCATTCTATTTCTTACATCTGGATGGACTTATGTTTAACAGTTGGCACTGCACTGTGGATCTGGTTTCTTGTAAACTTGGTGGAGCATTCTTAATGGTATTGGGAGAGGTCCATTTGCTGTGGGTGGTGGTATGGTCAGGGAGCCTTTATACAAAGCCTGGTACACCTTAGGGTAAACACACAAAACACTCAAGATGTTCCAGAATGATACTTTTCCCATTCATGTTGCTAAAAAAAAGCAAGAATGGTTCCATGAAAATGGTGCAAAATCCAACTAGACACCTATCATGACTTGTTAGAATTTCAGGGAGAAAAAAAGCTGTTCTGAAGGATTTCCTTACTCCTCATACAGTCCTTGGTTTAAATATACCGATAGGTATAAAATAAATGCATGCTCTGGGTGATCTTTGCTAAAACTGGACTAGCGATTAAACTGCAAGTAAGCTAAAAAAATCAGGAAATCTGGAAAGGTAGACAAGTTTTAGTATACAGCTGTCTCTCTCTCTCTAACTTTTGAATCATTCTTTTCAGAGGATAGCTTTATCTTAACACTTAAAAATACCAATGTAAACAACAAAACAATATACATACATATCACAAAAATATTTACCTACATATGAGAATTTAAGATCCACTTATTACCTATACATAAATTTAAATGATCTTTATTATTCTGAATTGGTATAGCTTTGTCCTCATTTGAAATCTGTACAGTAGCTTTAAACCATTCAGCCGTGCGGACCTGGATAAAAAAAAAAAAAAGAAATAATGAAAGCCTTCTATTCTTCATAAATAATTACCCAGCAAGGAATTGATTAATAGTCTACTGTACATCTATAATGGAATGCATAGAGGCATTGTTATAGAGATCAGTATGAGAGGTAGTGGTGTTAAATGATGAAAATATACTGTTGCATGTGGAGGACGGGGGAAAAAAAGAATCAGGGGGTAAAAGTCAATTAATGGATCAAAAGATGAAAGAGCAATTTCTGTAATAATGAAGTAATAATTATGGAAGCTTGGAGAGAGCTAGAATAGAGAGATGACAATTATCATAGACAGCTGTGAAACAAGAAAGAGCACGTTTGCAAGAAGTCAAAAATGGATGAAATCAAAATGAAGACCTACAGTAGAAAAAAAAAAGAAAAAAGAAAAATGTTGCAATCAACTTTGGGTTTGTTAGCTCAGTGAGCAGAGATTTTTCATCATACATGATGGTTGGTCAAAAATCTGTCCAAAAACCTTTTGATTTCTTGGTTCATTAAGTAGAGTGATGTTGTGTTGTTAGGTGAAAGTTCCTCATCTAATGGCTTGTTCTGTAAATTAATGAGAGAGATAGTTTCCTAACTGACAAAAGGCTAATGACCAGTGCAATAAGAGACCCTTACTATTGAAGTAGGCCACCGCAAAGGATGATACGTAACTCGAGTGAAACCACATAATTACTCCTGCGAGTAACACTAAAAGCAACCTGCCTTTGAAGTTTTAAATTATCAGAAAATCATTATTTTAGCCTGACAAAAGAGAATCAAATAATCATTCTAGGTAATTGGGAGACTTTCTTAGGCCCTTAACAAAAAATATACATTATGCTATGGAAAGGTATTGGGGAAATTAAGGATTAAACATCATGCTTACCTAAAATATATTTTTTTATCAGTTTATGTACAACAAATGCATTTTCTTTGGTAACTACATTTTAATTAAGTGGTTGACTAAATGCTTGGGCAAGTCCTGTAAGTTCAGTCTGGGTGCTGGGGTAAGTTAGTACATCCACCCAGTACACAAGGTTATATCTCACACACTGGCCTTATATATATCCCTGCACATCCAAACAATATAACCTTGTGTACATACTAGGATCTATGTATTGCCCTGTGCAGGAGTATATATCAGTTGTATCTATAACTAATACACTCTTCAAATGTGCTTTAAAATGCATGACTTGCCTTTTTATGAACAAGAAAATAATTGCTAAGGTGTAATGATGGAATGACATGGGGCTGTTATAGAATTATTTCCAGGGCTGGTTTTTATTCCCAGTCAGGCACTGGTGAGAGGGGGTGCAGCGTTTGTCAGCATGCGCAAATCACTTCAGACCCTGTTTGTTTATGGCTGTTGTGTTTATTGCTGCTGTTTTGCTACCGATGTATACCACTCATTAAAAAAATCACCACTTGGATTTATCCTGAGTGCTGCTTTTCATTTCTTTTAGTCTGAAATTTCTTGGTGCCTGAGAAGCACCAGCGAAGGCACCAGATAGCGAGCTAGGTGGACCCGACTTTCAATGTCAGCTGATCCAGTCACCAGGGAAGCCCATACATTATTTGTTTATACTATCAAGATACTACAGTATGATTTACTCATCAGCATCTGATGAGGAGGAGGATGATATATTGGGAAACCGTCCACTTGGTATCATCTTCCTCCTCACCATACTGACCTTTAACCACCTGTGCTGATGGAGGGTTGTTAGATGTAGGAATTGCCACAGGAGCAGCAGTACACTGGAAGTAAGCATGGTGCATTTCCAATTTAGTGCACTTGTATCGCCAAAGTCAGCTGTGGTGTTCAGCTCTAGCCTCACACTCCTGTTAATACATCATTCTCATCTGCGCCTGCTCTGCACCTACTGCACCTAAATGACTAGTCATGGCATGGATTCTTGGTTGCTTAGAAAAATAGAAACATAGAATGTGTCGGCAAATAAGAACCATTCGGCCCATCTAGTCTGCCCAATTTCTGTCTAAATAGTTGTATTAGTCCCCAGTTCCCTAACTTATATCTAGGATAGTCTTGTGCCTATCCCATGCATACTTAAACTCCTTCACTGTGTTTACCTCTACCAATTCATCATGATCGGTTGCTGGTCCATGTGTGCAACAATATTGGTAATGGTGAATGGAATTCTAAATTTAGCATAATGGCTGTCACGTTGTAATCATTCTGCAGAGCTGCTGATACTGAGAATGATTCAAGTCAGCTATTTTGAGAATAATAATTTGGGATCTCCATTCCCAATTCCAAACACCAGTGTGATCTTTATACATAGGCAATTTGGAGGCAACATTTTGGGGGTCAATTATCCGCGCATATTGGGTAAACTCTATAGAGAACTAACATGGGAGAGCAAGTCAAATGTCTTAATTCTGTTGTTTTTCTAGGGCAAATGCCACAGTGTCCACAACTTTCTCATTAATACCATACTTATAACAAACACTTACCAGGTTTTTCTTTATGGAAGTAAGAGGTGCCAAAATTCATTTCAATGTTTTATTCATTTTACAGATTATCCCTCCTTGGTTAGACTGTAGGTCTTCACATTTGACTAGACACTTGCTAGTCATCTCTAAGCTTCACAACTTTTTTTAACCCCTACATTATAAGGACTTTTTTAAAAATGAACTACAGCAATTTTTATCACTTTAACTGTGCCTTTACTTTCCCGTAATTCCTCTTTCTATCATTAAGTGAACTCATGTATGTTATCTATTGTTTTATTTTAAGTATAAACAGGGCATAGCATGAATAAGATACTTAAAAAAAATTGAAAATATAAAAAAACAGATCTATGATAATTTACAAACAAATAGTGTAACTGTACAAAATAAGAAAAATATATTCATTTGCACAATGATTGTTGATTTTTTTCCCCTTCCCAGTCTCCCATCCCAACACTGGAGACCTGTATAGGATGATCAGTACAAGTTGCTAACCTGGTATTTGCAAGTAGTTCCAACACATTTAGAATGCAGATATTGAGGAATGAATACATTTTTATAATTTACAAACTTTAAAGCGACTGTCTGGTGCCAAAATGCATCTTTCAAACCTTAATGCATATTAAAGTACATTCAAAGAAACCAGAAGAGTGCCCACACTAGCTGAGTAAAAGTCATTTTCTGCAATGTTTTTCTTTTTGCTGCAGGAACCAATGAGAATAATGCTATTCAAATGAATGGAATATCCTGTTTCTCTAATGATGTAATCAGACAATGTGTTGCATTGTTAAGAGATCACACGTACATAAGAGCAAGGTCACTTAGGTTCTACACAATGCATTCTATTTCACCAGTAGAGCAGCAGCAGAAGTGATTAATTGAAACAAAACTGATACATGCTCAGTGCCTACACACAATCAGTGCAGCATCAATGTGATTTATGGAGAATGCCTGCATCAAACCACACTGGGAAAAACCCGCCAGTGCACTATACAAATAGTAATCATCCACTTACACCAAAGTGAGTTTGGGGACTAGACTGTCCCTTTAAAATGCACCGAAAAAAATGGTAGTTCATTTTCATGTCTTTGGCCATTAT
Organism: Pelodytes ibericus; assembly: GCA_036172795.1. Taxonomy (NCBI): domain Eukaryota; kingdom Metazoa; phylum Chordata; class Amphibia; order Anura; family Pelodytidae; genus Pelodytes; species Pelodytes ibericus. Next base: position 20,579,940 of record CM069865.1, read on the forward strand.
ACTGTAGTACATTGGACATTTACTAAATATTTGAAACACTAAGCCACTAGCCCTTAATGTTTATTAAATAACGAGGGAGCTATTAGAGTTAAAACCATCTTAGAAGTCAATTGAAGTTTCTAACCATTTCCATTTGAAGACAGTTTCTTTCTTTCTGTTTGACGTTATCACTTAGCCATTCAGCACTCCTGCTCTACAGCTATAATGCAATCAATATTTTTAAAAATACATTAGAGCAGGAAACATTGCAAAAAGGTTTTGATGTTTCCTTTTTACGTTTTTTTTTTTTTTTTTATTGTTGTCAACACATGATCGGCAAATGCAAATAAATGAGATGATGCTGCAAATTTTCTTTTGCTTTCATTTTGGTTATTTCTGTAAGGACATTTATTTTTTCTCTTCAGTGTAGGTTATGACTAGGTAGGCTTTTTCATTGAATAGGTGACATTTCTCATGCTGGTGAAGCATCTATCTGTCTTATTTCTGGCAAAGCCGTCCTGCTTTTCAGTCAGCATCTGACTTAAGATCAATGAGAGAAAGCTTTTTTGAAGGTGTATCCAGAACATGCAGCAAGGGAGGTGATCAGAAAGCTGCCACAAGCTCTAGGTCTGTTTGATAAACGAGCAACTATGTTGGTCTTCTGTAAACTGCTGTCACATCAGTTACAAACACTAATTAGAACTACTTTTCCATTGAAAGTGTCCAGTGCATTAAACACCACTTCTGCTTATTGCAATTAGCTTACCCCATTGACTTATACTCTTTACCACAGGGCTGTTAGAGATGGAAAGAAAAAAAAATATAGCAACTATTAAATAATGCATTAGATTGCATTTGGATCTAATAGCACTTAGGTCTGGAGATATGAGTATAATGTCCCATTTGGATTATAATTGAAGCTCATCCCAATTAAAAAAAATAGATTTTGAATTTCTGTAACGTTACAGAGCTTTTAAAGCTTTCAAAATAATACTAAAAACATAATATGGAATTCAAACAATGTAAAGGAATATAATCCTACAATTGCAATGTTTAGTATTTTAGATATAAAACAACTATTTGTTTTGCTGTAATATTCTTTAAACTATATGTGCACAATGATGGATATAAATATTTCTGTGTACCGTGCACTTGATGTACAAATTGTATACATATATCATCCTTTCTGTAAATGCATGTAACATCTGGTATATGATGGTGGTAAGATTTTACAATTAATTTGATTTTTATTTCAGGTTGAAAGTTGACCTTTAATGGCAGTTAATAATGAGTGGCTCGTCTAATGTGCCAATGACAAAAATGCCTACTAATTATTCTTGTTTGTTCTTTGGTTAATCATCTGAACATCCAGACATTCTAGAATATCTTTACTGTGATAGCATTTACTACTTCCACTGGATGGTTATAAAAGGTATCCTCGACTAAAAATAGAATTTCTCATTCATTCTCTCAGTCTCGTATTGTCCAATATCAAATCATGCCCTTTGGCACTGGGACTATGTAGTGGCCAAAATAGCTTGTGAAAGAGGATTTAAACCCTCCTCATGATCTTTTAATCAAACAGAAGGTAGCTTTATAACTTGTACCCTAAGCAGCGATTTCTCAAAATCACACTTTATGCTACCGATTTCTTGCTATTAACTTATATAGATCTTATCACAACTACTCTTACTTCTGATACCATGCATATGTGTGTATAGGTAGTTTTATTTCTGAGGAACACATAACATAAACATTCTGCTTGGTATAATGTAAAATGAATATGTGCTCACTAGGGTACTTAATTTAAGACTGTTACCAGGGTTCCGCTGAGCTCTCCATGTGACTTGCGGGCTTATGCACAGAAATATTCATAAGAAGAACTGAGCTCCTATGAAGCCTGCTCTCAACTCACCAGACCTGCATAAGACTTAAAAAACAGCCATATTCAGTGACAACATCAGTTGCATGACTTGTGGCACAACCACCTACAGGACCATTACCTGAGTCTATCCTGCCACTGCATACAGAAACAGTAGCAGTATCCCTAGAACCTTGTTTACCATTACCAGAAAGTTTTCCTGGAGAGCAGGTCCAGTATCGTACCTTGATTTCTGCCTGTCAAGTTATAGTTTCCATCCAGCCCAGAACTTATGCGACGGATTTTGTAAAAGTGCTGATTTCTGGTAAACGTCAGATTTGGGCACATCATCTGCTCCACATCAATAGTCCGACCTGGAATTGCTGGTATGATTTTTGCTGGGCCATGGATTTTTTGGCCATGGAGAGGGACCTTTTACTATCCCCATCGACTTGCTCTGCAAAAACAGCACTAAGAGCTCTATGGCAATTAAAAAGAACAGTGGAAGTACACGTAACAGAATTCCATGGCCTAGCTACTGAAAGCAACAGTCCTGACTTGGGCTGTCTAAGGCCCTGAAAGATGAACTGGCATTCATGGATCTAACTCATTCATTGGAAGATCTCACCCTTCAAGTGATCCAGTTAGATCGGCAATTATGTGAAAGGTGTCTCAAATGGGTACCCTCCCTCTAGATGTCCAGTTATTCCGATTCCATTACCTCATCTGTTAAAGCTTCATGTAGAGAACCCTTGCAGATAGGCCTTGCCTGTATCCAATTATCTGAGGCAGAAAGTGTTCACCACAAAAGTAATGATTTGTGTATGTACTGCAGAAGCATCTGCTATATACTTGTCCATAAGGTCCTCGTGTTTCTGCAGTGGACCAATGACTCCACCCCTATCACTGCCATTGGGGTGCTAGAAGCTGCTTCACTGATCAAGACATAACTGCACAACTATGCTTTTTATACCACTTCTGTTGCCTCTGATCATATCCTTCTCTACTGCTTCTCAAAAAACTCTCCATACCTGCTAGTCCTCTGACTCAAGCTCCCCATCTGGATTACAACAATGTTTTTCAGAAGAAAAGGTCATTGGGATTATTTAGCTCCATCCAGTCCTCACAATATCCTGGTATGACATCGTCATTAATAATGTTGTGGACTTACCTCCATCACGAAAAAATAACAACATCATGGTCATGGATGGATACAAAAATGATACATTTCATCTCCACCATCAGTGTACTTTCAGTTTCTACCACTACATCTGTGTTCTTATCAGAGGTTTGTCCTCTTCATGGGCAGCCACGTACCATCACCTCAGAGTTGGGGAGTTCAGTGCACCTTCCACTTCTGGACTTTGTTTTGTCCCACATCTTACCTACTCGCAAGAAAGAATAAACAGATTAGGTCTGCATCCCCTTTTTTCTGTAGTGGATACAGAAGGCAGCACTGAAAACTAATAGAAAATGGTGTAGGTGCCTATTAAATGTTTAAAGAGATTTATTGTGATAATTTTAAAATACAACAATTACAATTTTTGACAAAAATAAAAATAACATTACAAAAAGTACAATAAGTACAAAAATAAGTACAAAAAAGTGAGTGGACAAAAAAAAACTTAAAATATCCCATATTATATAAACCCTCAGTCATCAATGGATTAATTATGCCTGAAAAGTTTCAGTCCCATCCAATTCCATAGGTGAAAAAACACATATACAGGAAGGGTGATTGGAAGCAACAAGCTGTAAAAGAACATACTTGCTGTACTGGTGCATCCTTATGGGAAATCCTCATCCACAGTTACAGAGTAAAATAAGCCAGCCAATGACAGGAGATATTCATACATCGAGGAAATTGGACTTGTTGATAAAAAAACAAAACAAAAAGAAACCTAGCGTGTTTCACCCCACTGCTGGGGTTTCCTCAGAAGTATTGATGGAATTGATGAGCATATAATTGGATTTGTGAGTCTTTTTTTTTTTTTAAATGATTCTCCAGTGGCTGTATGTAATTTATTTTTATTGCCATTGTAAGTTCTATAATGTTAGGATAATTAAAACACAGGAAGTCTTCACGGTTTTTAGGAAATCCAAGATACTTAACAGGTGTCTCTTTGAAGATTTTGCGGATTTAGATATTAGATGTTTTGAATAGCAAAAGAAGGAGTGAGGAGTGTCTGGTGTTTGAAGATATCTCTATAATCTTAAACAGCATAGAGAGCGGGCAAATAAATAATATTCGGTGAATGCTGAAATTCTCAGTCCACACCCTTTCACACTCAGACCAATGAGCAACCAGAGTGTCTTAATCAAATCTTGGAACAGTACCTGAGATCAGTGGTGTCCCGAAGGGGGTGCGGGGGGTGCGGACCGCACCGGGTGACACCTCCAGCGTGCTGCCAGCATCCCCCCGCACCGCATCAAGCTGCTTAACTTTTTTTTTTTTTTTTCTGGCAGCCGCATCTGCTGGATTCGGCCGCCGGAAAAAAAAAAAATCTCTGCGACCGGATATGACGTTACGTGGCATATTTATTGGGCCCCATGTGTGGCATAATTAAGGGACTTTTTATATGGCATAATTAAGGGACTCTTTTGTGTGTGGCATAATTAATTGGGCAGAGGTGAGGCATAAATAGTGGGGCTCTGGTGTGGCATAATTTATGGGGCTCTGGTGTGGCATAATTTATGGGGCTCCTGTGTGTGGCATAGTTATGGCTCCTGTGTGTGGCATAGTTAATAGGCCATCTAACTGGCATTACTAAGGAATCTGTTTGGCATTGTACTGGAGGAAATCCAGGGGGGTGACACCATGAGTCTCCTTACCGGGTGACACCAACCCTAGTGACGCCCCTGCCTGTGATGTTTTACCACCTTTTTGCAAGTTGATTGGCTAGAGTTACTTCCTACAGCTGTTTTTTTTTTACCTTGGCAAACCTGGCTGCACATCTGGTGGAAAAAAAACTGCAGATGTGTTCTCTGTACAGGTTCCTGTGCAATATATGTATGGACACATTACAAGTATATCCTATAGGATACTAATAAGATAAATGTTTGCTTCTTTGAACCACTTTCAAATGTTTTTCTTCTTCCCAGTCTCCAGCCAAGTGGTGAGAGATTCAGTGGAAACGGCAAACCTGATATTTATAAGTATTTTAAACATATTTTATTGAACACATACATTGTTATAATTAATTAGCATTATGTATGAAAAGGGGTAGAACATTTTCAAGATGTAGTGATCCTTTTACTTGCTTGCTTCTCTAAAGCAAATATGTTAAATGTTAAATATGTGAAATTACAGTACTAGGCTGATCAATCTTTGTACTTTCTTAAAAACCAAACAAGCAAAAAGAACTTTATCTTATCTGGGAACAGTGTAAAATGAACAAACGAATGCATATGTCCTTTCTTCTGTTTAGATGGATAAACTATTTATATTCATTGCTGAAATGTGTTCTGCATTATGTTAAGAATCAAGTTTATAGTGAGAAAAAAGGATTTTCAATGTGCTGAATTATAGTGTGTTTGCTTTTTTGTTGTCATATTAGACTTACTTTAACTGCTTTTTCTTTTGACCTTGAACTCCCCTTCATTGATCTGTAATTACACAGAAAGCATACAACACTTTTGTGTGGAAATTTGAATGCAAGATACAAGTGGGTTCATCAAACTAGAGATGCTGGTAAATCCAAAACATATATTTTTATTGGTATGATTTAAAGAGAACCTGTCACCTGCAAATGACTTTGCTTAAACTTAAAACACATTTTCTAGCATGTTAATGTTATTTTCATTACGTGATGGAACCTCCTGGTGCCCCAGCTGGGTACCTCCATCAAAGACTGCTTCTTCGGGACAATCAGCTCGTATCTCCAGCCACACAAACCACTAGTCAAGACATAGTGTAGACTGAAGAATATTGAACACTTTATCGGGAACATCGCAAGCATATATACACACAAAATAATATCAACCAAGAATTAACATATACCACCAGGAACTAAAACACCAGTTTGTTTGAAGGAAAATGCACATCCTAATTTTAAGACAACACCAGGAAAGAACATGACTCACATTACAAACACAATGGCCATAACATAATTAGTTTAACATCACACCTGAAGGTATACACCACCTGACTTTACAAATAGATGTCTCACATAATGACAGAGGATACTTAACACCTATTCCAACAGTAACATAAAATAACATGCAATGGGGCAACAGTGGCCAACAAGCACAAAATAAAGTCTGTACACACTTTGTTCACAGTATTAAATTGCACAACATAAATATGTTTTCTGTGTGCCTGGGAAGCATTTTAATAACAGTGCGACAATAAATTGTACCACTTCCCAGGTCAGAGCCAAAGGCCAGCCCTCAGTCCCCTCCAGGAGCCCCAGTGATGTAGGTATCTGTCACACATCATACATAGCTAATTTAAGTATGTAAAAATATCTGTAAACCTCATCTGAAGATATTATGGTTGCTTTCATTGTGGGTGGAGGTGCCAACTCGGGATTGAATAACAGACTCCTAAATAAAAATTATTATTAAAGAAAAAGGGATACTGCTAGCAACTAATCAGAAGCTGTGATATCCTGAGGTGAGAATACTGATCCAAGGCTGCTTTTCTTATAGACTGTGTAAGAGAAGTGACATGATGCAATGTGCCAGAGAGCAAAATTAGGTTTTCTTTTTTTCTGCTTCCCTAATTTGTTAATCCAAAAAGAGGCAATAATGTCATAGCCCAGTTTGCCTCATTTTTAAGATGAAATACATACTTTATAACTGTAGTTGCACTTCTCTTTAGAAACCTCTCCTTGTACAGTTATGGACTTTAACATTCCCGTTGGTCACTATCCATGCTGACATATCCAAATGTCTTCTTTTCTTGTTTGCCCAGTATTAGATAATATTTAAGGGATCCAATAACTATTCAGTATTAGTGGACTCTTCAAGAGGGAAGATGTAAAATGCATTACATAGAGTAACCTGCAAAATAATTGAAGTAATTTACAGTTCTCTGTTCATGTCTTTCAATTTTAATGTTTAAGATTGATTACCCTTAAAATTATCCTTCCAAAACCATAATATTACCCACGTTCCACAATGTGTAAAGCAGAAAACACTATACTTTGTTAATTTCCAGAGTGACATAATGGAGAAATCTAAACGGCTCATTATATACAAATATCACTAATCATGTCTGTGCATAAAATTCCATTTACAAAAATATATAATTCTGGAAATTGACTGCTTCTGGGCACTAAGAATGAAGAATGAACAGTTTGGGAACCATGAATTTCTCTTTAGCTGTGCAAGTGTTAAAATATGAACCTAAAGAAAAACAGAGTCATCTACATATTGGGGTCTATTCGATAAAGAGAGAATTGCAGGCAATTAAGCTGAGAATTTCAGTCTTTAGTCAAATGTAGCCCAGTTTGAAAAATTCACCAATGCGACTGAATGAGAGAATATTTCCAACTCAGCTACTTTGTTTGGCCATAAGTTTGAATTTCCTGGCTCATTTCACTGCAATACTCTCTTGATTGAGCCAACCATACTGTATCAAAGGTAGATGGATACAATTAAAACAAGCTAGAACATAGTGAATGTCCACTACTGCTTATGTGTGTGACTCAACATACCTTGATGTAGGTAGATGAGAATTACACACCACATCACTTTGCTAAAGTAATTTTCAGCAGTATGTTCTCTTCTTTGAAAAAGGCAATTTAGAATTTACATAACTTACCGAGCTCTATTCAATACACATTGAATTGTAATCAATTGAAAAGGAATTGCATAAAGCAGGTATTAATGTATTACTTATTTGGAAAGATAAGCAAGTTAGAACCATTTTCGCCTCAATTATTAATGCTTGAATTTAGCAATTCCCTTCACTCGCTTGTGAATAGACCATACTTTGTCCCTACAATAAATGGGAAAATGTTTCCTAATTGCCGCTAGAAAAGAGTAGATTTCCACGTGATAAACCAGTTTTATTTTATTTTTCCTTATATGATAAAATTTGGGAAAAAATATTGTGGGGCAAAGTTCCAGAAGTAAAGTAATCAGTAGGGAGATTCCCTTGGTTTCCTTGTTTTTTTCTCTAATTTTTTTCCTAGATTTTACCCTTATTGAATAACTCCATTGTGCCAGCCTATTAGTCAAGAAACACACAAGTTCTATTTCTAACATGTGGAAGTAGGCCGGGTAGCCACCAACATTTTTTCATGGTTGACATTTCCAGTTATTTAGACTTTCACAGACCATGCCCCTAGAAATAAGTAAAATTCATTATATTGTGCAAGATAATTGTTTGACCATTGCCTGGAAAGTGTGAATTAACAGAGCAGAAAAAAAATAGGCCTTCTCTCTTTCCTAGAACAAATATTATATGTGACAAAGTGGAAACAAATGGCAAGAATAACATATTTGTTAAGTTCCATCTAAACTTGCATGTCTAATGGACTGGTTTGGGGTATTTCTGTAACAAGTAGAAAAATTGTTAGAGCTGATGGAGATGGATATTGGGTTGATCAGTCTTATGTGGAAAAAGTTGTCTTTTGTTAAATAAAAGATACCTACAAGTCAAGCTATTTGTTCATCTGATTTAAAATTTTAATTTTTTATGTGATATCCTTGACTCATCACGTTATTTAGCATGCAGCAACAAAGGGGGAGAATTCATCTTTATAACTCCAATCTTCATATAAAAAATACTCTCTCGGTCACGTCCTAAACACTTTTAGAACGATATAAGACACAACGTAGCTATGACTGCATAGTCAAGGCATTTCTCTAATTGCCTAATTAAATTATCACAGTCACTTAAAAGAATGAGAATTGATTAAGACTCAGTAATTACTTCCTGCCATGCTTCATTTGTATAAAACAGAGGAGGTAGAACGTTTTTCAAATGATTAAACTGGAAACAGATATTTTCAATAATCAGAATCAGGAATTTTAATTTAATTACAGTTAGGATATTGTAGCATGGCACTGAAGGACACTTCATGAAAAAAAATATTTAAAAAAAATACATTTACATTTAAATATGTACTAACACTGTAACACTATAAAGGGTGAGCAATGCAAAAATATGACTAAGGATAGAGTTGACAATGACAAAATTAGAGACTTTTGATTATAAGGTTCAATGTCTTCTTCAGATAAACCATATGGTTTTATACAGGGAAATGCAAAATCTCTCCATCCAAGACAACCAGTGGCAGTGGCAAGGTTGATAAAGGTCCATAGAACACCATTACATAGCTAACTGAAAAATCCAGTAAATGCTGGCCATGAACAATTTTAGTTTATTATTGTAACTGTTATTTTTGTTATTTCTGTCTTTCGTCACACAAGTGTGCGTGTACTTCATATCCTTGAAAATGTTTTCTAATAAAGGATAATTAAAAAACATAATGTTGGTGTCTATCCCCGGTTTTATAGAGTTCAAAGCTTCAGAACTTTTCGAAATGTAAATGTTCCATTTAAACCAATCAGTTAGGCAATTAATTTTTCAACAGCATCCAGTGATGCATTTCTAACTTTCAACTGGTGGAATTTAAAATGTGTATCCTCCATTGGGCACAATAACTTCAAAAATTTTATACTATGACACCAATCCGTTTTTACTGGATCTGGTCCAATAGTTTTTTTCAAACCCTGAAAGATATAAGGCTCTCATGGGTGTAGGTATGTAGTAATGAATACCAAGTCAGTTGACTCCTATTGAGTCCAAATCCATGTCTACCAACAGTATTAGCAAGGAAAACTGACAAAAGTCAGTGATCTTGACGCCTTTTACTAGAGGTTCTTATTTGCCAAAAAAGCATCAGTTATATGAAGGGCACTTTATCCAATGGGCAAAGAAGGCATTTGTCCAGGGCCCACCACAAGAGTGTTCTCACAGACAGTTTTTACACAATTGGAGAATCTAAACTGGAAAAAAGCTTGGGGGGGGGGGGGGGGGGCAAACAAGAGTGTGGTAATAGGCAGGATAAAGAGGGCAACTGCCCACGATCCACTTAGAGGAAAATTGGTTGGGGAGGGGGAGGGGGGGTAAATTTGAGGATAGGTAATAGCTTGTGTTTCTTCCATTGAAATCAATGCATTATAAACTATTTTCCAAATGCAGGTGAGAATAAGATGAGTAGGGCCCATTAATAAGAGCTGTGCCCAGCCTCCACTAATACTTTAAGGCTGCCCTGGTTATATGTCTAGGAGCTTTCTCATGTTTATCTTTTATACTACTCTCTCTTCATTTCTTTGGAAAAAAAAAACATTTCATATCCAGTTGGTCGATTTCATTTGAAAATAATGAGGGAAATTATTTGTCTGTTAGATGTAGTACATTTTAAATGTTTGATCAATTGTTATTTTATGTTCAAATGTTTATAGCTCATTTATGGCTTGTAACTGTTATGTACTGATGTTTTTCTGCAAACTGCACTTGTCTGCAATTATTATTCTCGTTTTTATGAATAATTAATGTAATGAAGCACATGATTTCTACTTACCAATTAGTTAATTAATTAACACAATGTAAGGACATATCAATCCTGTAGGGTCTATTTAACTAATATTCTGTGCTGGAACATATTCTGGATTCACATAAAACATGCAGTTAAGAATAATACAGATGGCAATTGAAACAACCAGCTCCCAGGTCTGGAACCAATGGTACGTGTTCTTGACAGGTAATGTAGGTATATATAAAATAGTCCATGATTTAATGGACTTTATTGGTGAACATGCAGTAACCCCAATCCCATGGTATAGAATGACTGTAGGTGCTTATTCATGTATTCATTTTCCAGATTAGTTTACAAATTTACAAAGATTCTCTGGATAAAGTAGATTAGCCTCACCATAAAACACTATCTGATCATTCAAGGAAGAATATCCTTCTTGATTTCAAGGCAGTCAGACTCACTATGGATTGACATTACTTTATGGAACGATGGCTGGTGTGGAATGGGTGGATCTACCATTTACCAATGTTGCTGAATGCTGCTGATCATTTCCCATGATAGAAAATAGATTTTTTTTTTTTACTCAGCCAAAGGTGGACTATAGGTATAAGACCAGTAGAAAGACACTTTATTCATTCTTTGTTGAAATGCTATCACTTTGAACACCGATCTAGGACTTTTTTTTCAAAATTGTTATGTTGATCGATCATCACAAGGTCCAGACATACCACTATGAGCTATACAACATTATTTTGAGAGTCTAGATATCGAACATGTAATACAAGGTACCCATTAACCTTCCTTGGAGCAGAAAAGTGTTCGCTCTTCCACATCCAATCCTTGTCATGATCACAAGGTGCACCCTTATGCCAACATGTCACCAGGGGAGATTCTAGATCTTAGGGGGGCTTTCTGAGGCGACAGGGTATGCAATTTATATTTCGAGGGACTACTCTTTTATACTATGCCATTAGCAATTTTGTGCATAGATTATTTCCGCTGCTAAACTATGTCACATAATAATAATAATAATAATACATGTAATCCCATGTTTGCTGTCAGAATCATTATACTCTGTATCGGAATTGAACATTCTTTGTGGGCTGTGAGGTCTTTGAGGCTACAAAAGGTAAGTTCAATTTTAATTAACAGAAGGTTCTGTTGTTCCTTAAGGGGTTAAGTGAGCGATCCATCTTATCTATGACGCTTTCATGAAAAAAAAGTGCCAAACAAATTGTTTAAATTCACAAACCCTTTCAGTGTATCAATAATTTCATGCAGACTGGCTCTGGTGAAAAGAAAGAGCTAAATCACATTAAAAAATAGGCTGCATGAGAGGAATAGCAACGTGTTACAGCCAAAGAATTTAATTAGAGACATTTTCTTTTCATTTTTAGATGGTGTGATCTCCGACATAGCTTCCATGTTCTCTCATTTACACACGGTAACAAGATCAGCAGCAAAACTATGGGTCTCTGGCATAGAAATATATGTTGATCTCCACTCCCCAGCCTGAAAGTAAAAATACAATCCTTTAATCCATTTGATAGAGTGCCTTTGGTGTAACTGCATTGTAACGCTTACTTGTGGTCGGTTAATTAGTGACTGTGAAATACCGTGTGATAGGTTAAAAGTCGGTGAGGTGTGCCGGAACCGACGTAGGGGGTAGGCCTGTAAAAAAAAAAGAGGGCCTCCCGAAGGTATTGTGTAAATATAAAGGGGTTCGGTGGGTGGGGTGAATAGCGTAGTCAACGGCAGAGGTAAGGAGGGGGGAGTAGCGTTATATAGTAACGCTAACTCCTCCCACAAATACAGGCCTATGGCCTTACACTTATATTATTTTACCATTATTTGCAATTTTTGCCTGTGAAACTTTCCTTTTGCTGGTTTCCTCTTACGAACGGTTCAACCTCTTTTATTGGGTTAAGAGGGATACACTTCCTATGCTTTCTGGCAGCATTAAACAACATCCGCTAACCTCAGGATGACATCCGGTTAGTGTGGGTGCAGTGGAACATATGTTTATTGGGAAAAGTGCACTATAGATCGACACACACTGACAAGTCTCATTCTAGAACACTACACTGGTCCCAGAATGAAGGTGCCTGGGACCTGGGACAGTGTCTCAAAATGTGGAACTATCCCGGCTTTCATAGGCATATGTTTGAAAACAAATTAATAAAATATACAAATTTATAATGCATTTGTAAGCTTGTGAGTAGGCTCCCTACAATAATGATATTTTCCTACAATAATCCGTAATTCCCTTTATACTTTGTGTCAAATTCAGCATACATTTTTGACATCTTTTTAAAACCCACCAACGCAATAATACCCCTTAAACTTGAAGTGCCCTATCCCTGTTTAATCACACACTGACTAGTATAAAAAATACATTTAGTCAACTAATCCAAAGTAATTGAAAAAAGATTTATTCATGAGAGACAAGGCATGATCTAACGTTATATATTTGCCAAGACATTTGACATCTAATTAGTTAATTTAGTTGATGCTGTAAATCAAATACAATATTTAGAAAAAAAAAAAACAATTGAGCAGATGAACTGATTAACATATGTACATATTTTAGGCTAGGATTGATTATACAATATGTGGTTTCTTTGATCAATTACAGTCAACAAACATTCTAACATTGCTCTTGTGTATACAATCTTGCAAAGGTTATTTAATGTTAATTATAAATAACAATTATGCAATGTGTATTGCTCCTCAAAAACGTATTGTAGCTAATAATTCTGCATTGTGCAATCAAAGTCTATCAAGAAATCCCTTCACTCTCTGTTTGATTACATGTATGTCTCCTTCTCCATTAGAGACATTTAATGAGAAATTACAATTCCTTTTTGAATATTTATAACCAGATTGAAAAGTGCCTACAGTCAAAATGTTCCCACAATGGGATCGTTGTAACCGTGCTTTAAATATTGACATGAGGAGGCATGCCACAAAGCCCATTCTCTGCTACTTTGACAAATGAGGCACATCCCACAGAGAAACAAAGAGAAAAATAATAAAGAAGAATAACATGTCCCCACTGCACTTGACATGAAACAGTGACATAAACATTAAATATTATTTATTTATTTTTAACTCTCACCATAGAAAAGTTTATCTTATACTAGTTACTCTTTATAGTGTATATATCCACTTACTGGCACAGTTCTAAAAATAGCAAAAACCATGGAAACCAAAAGAATCTTCCTTGCATTCTAGAACTTTGCCCTAGAACTCTTTATGCGTAACACTCCCAAGTAAGTGTGAAGCGATAAAAAAAATATCTGAATTTAATATTTACTTTTAATACTTATAGTTTATTTATATAGATTCAAAATTTTAACAACGAAACCTAGTAAATACCCTTTGGAAAACATCTCTAGTGAAGTTTAAATCTAATTATTGTCTAACTATTCTAGAATATCCACTATTCTTCTGGCACAACAAACAATTTAAAATTCACAAATGCCACAAAGCAGTTGACTTCTATCACAATGTTCAACCTTTTTGTCCCAGCTGTCGGTGTATCAGAAGTACTTTTTATTTCAATAAATATTTTCTTTTATTCAAAAATCTTTTTACCATCTTTCGCAAGCTTCAAAAATTAGAACCCATTGTAATGGCCAGATAAAGGCTTAAGAAGAAATATTATTAATGTTTATGAAATCATATCATATAAATCATGCACCTACCACACAAAACAAACAACAAACTATAACGTATTCACTGTTTGGTTCCTATGAGCGCTAGAACCCAAGTTACTTTATTTCCAGAAAACGTTATTTTACCATTTGTGCATCGAACACAATAATTGAACACTGAACATGCCATAAAAAGCTTTGTTTTTCTGTTTTTTTGATGAGCACTAAAACTCCTTACCTAAATCCATCTTGAATTTCTATGATAGAGGAGGCAAATGATACACAAATATCTTGTCCAAAATCAGGCCAGATCACAGAATAGAACAGAAATAAGGAAATTCCAAGTTTCAGCTATTCAATATGGCAGAGATCAGTCTGACATAAGCAATTTTAACCGGTTTCGGGCCAAGAAATCAGACGCATTTGGATTGGGTAAATTGTGCAGTTTTATGTACAGGGTTTCGACTATTCTAAAAGCTTCATTTAAATCCAAGCTAGATCCAAATTTGGAAATACAGACATTTTTGGGAGAAGTGAACTTTAATTGGACTAAAAGCACAATAAACATGTTTGGAAGTTGTTATTTCATATGGTAACTGCTATATATGATGAACAAAAATGACTGAAATATAAAAAAATATATATATTTGGACATATGTGTAGCCTCACTTGAAAATTAGCTTGTTCGTCCACGAGCAGAAGCTGGTTCACTTATATCCTGTAAGACATTGTACCAGCATCTAGACCATGGACAACATTTTCGAACGTTGTCATGGGTGGAAATGTAGTTGGTTGATTATGAGCTCCAGATATGTACCGCTGGAATCCACCACCCTTAGGAGGATGCTTTGTCTTCATCCATAAACATTTCTACAGGGCAAAGAGATGTTTACAGTATCCCCGAGAGACCTGTATTTTTATTATTTTTCTGGCTTGTTTTCTCAGAATCACAAATTGTTTTCTCGAGACAACAACTTGTTTTTTCAAGATAAGTTGTTTTCTAGAAATGACAACTTGTTATCTCGAGAATACATTTCAGAAAATATTAAAAATACAGAGCCTCTCTGGACTTTTGTAGAAGACTAATTGAAGTATTGACATATTTGTTTTATGTAAACATGTTGCATTTAGACACAAATTAACTTATGAATATTGTAAATATTAATACAAAATAAATACCTTTCTATTATTTAGATGTTTCCTTGCATTCATTCTAGTCAACATATGATAATTGAATAGAATAACTCATCTATGGATATATACTTACTTGGTGGTGCATTAATATGAATGGATCCCTCAACCCCAAGGACAGTTCTGGTTCCCATAACCTGAATGAGCCCTTCTCAAAGTCAGTAGGACATCTCTTATGAGCCACCACCTGTGCATCTGGAAGTGGTGGTCTTCAACAGCTTCCTCTCTACCTGCCTGTTGATATTGGAGTGTTTGAAATATAACAGCAACACATGAATAAGTGTTGTCTCTCATCATTCATTTCTCTATATGTTATCCCATTGACTTATATATATATAAATATTTATGTGAAACAATCTAACATGAAACATACCCATAAAAAGAAAATAAACAAACAATAAACAGAAAAAATATTGACGTATTCAGCAAATTAAATGAACAATATAAATAAAAAGACCAGATAAATGATACATATACATATATTGAATGACTATTTGCTAACATATGAATACACTGACACTAGACCATCCAAACTCAGAGGCATAATTAGGAACCACAGGGCTCCAGTGCACTAATTGCCCCAGGGCCCCCCAGCATGTCCCTAAACAGACTCTTTGTGCCATCTTAGTCCCCAAACAGCCTCTTTGTGGCATTTTAGTCACCAATCAGCCTTTCTGTGCCATTTTAGCCATCTAAACAATCTCTCCTCTGTGATATCTTAGACCCACACAGTCTCTATATGCCATCTTAACCCCCAAACAGCCTATCTTTGCGATCTTAGCCACCAATCAGCCTGTATGTGACTTCTTAAACCCCACACAGCCTATCTGTGCCATCTTAGTCCACAACCAGCCTCTTTGTGGCATTTTAGTCCCCAATCAGCCTTCCTGTGCCATTTTAGCCATCGAACAATCTCTCATCTGTGCTATCTTAGCCCATCACACAGCCTCTCTGTTCCATCTTTTGACCCTCAAATAGCCCATCTATGCAATTTTGTCCCCCACAACCTATGTGTGCCATCTTACCCTCCAAACAGCCTCTTTATGCCATTTTACCCCTGAATATCCTCTCTGTGTATCTTACTCGCCAAACAACTTCTCTGTTCTAACTGTGTACCCAGCTCTGAGCTGTATTTGTGATGTCACTTCCTGCATGCTGGATCAAACAGTGTGCAGTTAGAGAGTGTAATAGATCATCAAATCGGATGATCTCTTTAATCTCAGTGCCACAGCTAGTAGCATTAAAATGAGAATTCACAGGGGTCACCCAAGCCACCTAGAGTTGTAGTTGCAACACCTGCGACCATGATTGTCATGCCCCTGTCAAAACTCATAAATATATAAGAACACCAAAGTTCTAAACAACTATAATAACTGAGAAAGTAGAACAAGAAATGTACCTTACCTGGTGACTGTATGCACTGAACTTGGCTTGGTCATATTTAGAGGTATCATGTTGATACTGTAGTGGGAGAGGTTACATCTGTGAAACAGGGTCACTGCTTAGAGTAAAGAGATGTATACCACAATACAATAATTATGGGACCAATGAAACATGAAAACAAATAAAAAGAATTGCAATTGGGACATTTTACATGAACCTGCCACATTCCTTACAGTGAACATCTTATGGTTTCTTTACATCCCTCAGTGGATTTGCACTGTTTCTTTTTAATGGTATCTATACTGTTATCTCTTCTATATGTTGTTTGAACTTAATGCATTACTCGTTGTGAGGAAATAACCACAAAAGACTACTGAATGCCCGTTTTCACTTATCTGTTTTTTATTTTCAAGGATAATTTAAAACTATAACACTATTCAGTCTATTCACTAAAATTCAACTTTGGAGGTATCCTTTCATTTTGAAACAAAGTTAAATTTGACACCCAAATTAGATGTAACCCCCCCACCCCCACCCCGCCCCCCAGGTTCGAATCTTCCCCATTTAAAGTAATGAGAGGCAAAATGATGGAAGCTATTTTTGAGACTAAGTCAAACACAGGTGCCTCATTAGTCTCAAAATTAAATTCGACCTCCAAAGTTAAATTTTAGTGAATAGACCCATATATACTGCCTTTCTTTTTTGGGAATTTTTGTTTTTATGTGAATTCTTGCGGTTCTTTCAATGATTTCACCTCAAAAACATACTTATTTGTTGCCTACACAACAGTAGTGAGAAGTCTTATCTAAAACAACCGTTAATCTTACAATCCATAATATTAAGATTAATTAAATATCGATTTAACACTTTCTTTAACATAAAAACATTTGTGCATGCCAGATTTTTTTTTTCTTTCACTAGATCAAATATCATTTTACCCAGCAAGATTACAGTAAAACAGATTACATGATTCCAAAAATGGAATTGTAGTAACTGTCAGTAAGTATATTCTCTTGGGGATATCTCATTAGACTAGCTTAGTAATAGAACTGCAGCTGGTCATACGAAATTACGTAAAGTATTAGTGCAAATACACAGTGACTGAGAAACACATTTGAAATACCATCCTTGGTTTCTACAGTCTATTTTCTGGAAGGACCCTAGAGATTAATTTAAGTAGTATAGCAGCTAACAGGGATAACTTCTACTGTTAGTAAACCAATGAATTCCATAGGTTGTTCTTTTCCATGCTTAGTCTAATTACCTAATACATATACTGCATATCACTGGTTTTTCTTAAACTGGTTCTTAATGCTGAATATATCCCTCTTACTGGCAAAGTTCGGAACCTGGTAAAGTCTCCATGGAAACCAAAAGAACATTAATGCTGAATTATTTTTTTCTTTTAGACATTTGCCACAAAATAGCTCTCAATGCGTTAGCTTCAATGCCAGACATTAATTTCGACAAAAGTTAAAGGTTTTGTTATCGCTCGTTATTCTTGATGGAAATAAATACCAAAGTACAGCCTTAAAGCACTAGTTCGCCGAGAATAAAAGCGTTTTGTAAAATAAATAAATAATAATTGAATGCTAGGTGACTAGGTGTGTAATAGTCACCCCCATTCCTTTAGCGTCTGTACCCCCAATATAAAGAATAGGAAAGTGGGTTTGCAAAATGGTTTACTGAAATTCCCCTGGACCCCTAATAAATGCATTGGGCTAAAAGCCACAGAAATGGCCCTGTCCCAATAAAGAAATGGGGCCAGTTCCAATGGGGCAAAATGACAAACCATTGTGAAAACCAGAATATGGCAGGGTTGGGACAAGGAAGGGTTCTGATTACCCAATTAGACAACGGGGAACAGTGTCAAGTCCTGGAGGTTGTTGGGAAATGTATGAGTGCCATGGCTAGTCATAGGGATGCAATGGCAAGAACTGATGGTAAATGGGCAAGTCCTAGGGGTGTATTGGCAGACCACTGCAGGCATTTTAATGTGTGGTGGGTCCATTGGCAAGTCCTGGGGGTGCAATGGCAAGTCCTGGGGTGTACTGACAGACCTTTGGGTGAAATGTAATGTCCCAGCAAGCCTATGGCTGCAATGGCAAGTCTGTAGGTGCAATGGCAAGTCCGGGGTGTCCACTCTCAACTCTGTGGCTAAAATTCATGCTAATTATGTCAAAAGCATGCTGAATTAAAATGTTCTCTTGCCAGAAAAGACACTTTTGTATAGGTAAATCTGTTATTGTGTAATAGACATGGAAATTGCAGGAGAACGCTTACATATATCACCACTACATAACAACAGCTAAGGAGAAGTCTTCATGTTGTGCTCCACACTTAACATGATTATAACTGTTTTCTGTAATCTTGACAGCACTCTGAGCTTGCTGTTCCAGTTATGTATTAAACTGACCTCGCTGAGATTGCCTTCTACAAAGATACTGTCTGCATTATGAATGTCTTAAGCATATGCATTGTTTATGGCTGCTGGCATTCTGAAACTTGAAAGTTTATAGAGTCCAAAATTGATACAAAAGGTACTATCACTGAGATCTAGTTTCTAAAAGCTAGTGAACCATTTTTTAGGAATCCAGACCCTTGTTGAACTACTATTTGGCATGGGTTCAACAGCACTTTTTAAGTGCATCCCTGTGCTTGTTCTTTTTCTACATGGACTGCGCTGGTGCACTTAGTGCAGAGTGGTGTTTTGTCAGCAACTACTTTATACATAGGAGTACGCCTTCATAGTGCTACTTTGATACATAACCTCTGAATAAAGGTTTTACAACATTCCAATATTTAATAGCTACTAAGTAAACAAATATACACAGGTTGTAGATACATATTTAAGTAGTCTATCGGGTCTATCCCCTAAAATTCAACTTTGGAGGGTGACTTTCATTTTGAGACTAAGTCTAATTTGGCCCCCGAGTTTGACGTTGAAAAAAATCCAGGTTCGAATCTTCCCCATTGAAAGTAATGGGAGGTGAAATGATCAAAGCTATTTTTGAGACTAAGTTAAACTCAGGTGCCAAATTTGACTCCGTCTCGAAAATAGCTTTGATCATTTCACCTCTCATAGGCCCATATCCTTGCAATAAGCACTTTACGTTTCATGTCATATTTTCAGGGAAGTGCTCGTTAAAGTTCTGAGAACATACATTCTGCGGCACACTAAGTTTCCCTCAGCTCTTATACACTAAATCACGCAGATTCAATACCTTAAATACAAAACGATGCCGTTAATGATCATCCCTCACCAAATGTTTAGAGGCACAAGTTTACATTAATATGTTTGACAGTTTTACATCACAAGTTTACATTAATATGTTTGACAAGGAAAATTATCCAAAAATTACTCCAGAAAATATTTCTTCATATATAACAGAAATTCAGATATTACAGTTTCTTTGTTTTGTTTTACATAAAGTTTTCTAAATTCAATTTTTTACATGCCAGGTGGTAACTTTGTGTTTTAGCCTTGATTATATGTCAATAATGTCCGAGGTGTTAGGACTAGCATTCTATCTATTGGAATTAGATGGTTCCTGGCAATTTATGGGTAGGCTGCGGTCTCAAAAGCCTTGATTATGACTTTCTGTTTGTAACAAATCATGATCTCAATGCCAGTACATTTACTCTAGGATTTGGAGTTGTAAAGTAATGAACTAGACTATTCTTTTTTCCTTGCATTTTATGTACATCTTTTATTCTGTTTAAGAGAACAGCTGTTCCATAGTTCATGAGTCTGCATACAAATGGGAAATGATAAGTGCTTACTTGGCAAATCATACTTTGTTTCCATTACACAGCATTCAAAAGAGCCTTATTTTCCCCCCAAATCAATACAAACCTTTTCAATACTTCAGTGTAAAAATGTGTCAATTTTGCTGTTATTCAGCATACATATGACAAATGATTTTCTTTACACGGCATTGATTTTGATCACTGCAAAGATACATAAAAACAGAAATTGAAAGCAGAACAGTTTCTGTAATGTCAGAAACAATTACCAGTGAGTTCCTATACGTGAAATAGTCTGATTGTTCAAGAAATGCACTCAAGTAAGTCTACAAGCCAGTGATGAACAAGACAATTTCATTGCAAATGTAATCTTCTACAAGAGTAGAAAGAAACCAGACATATGACTCTGGAGAGAGAGAGGGAAAAAAAACATTATTTTAAGTTTACAGGAAGCGGATCTGTGCAGTATATTATCTTCATTCCAGGTCTGGTTTTCATAATTTGAGCAACCTTGCTGAGAAATCACAGACACAAAATGACGGCTACATCTGATTTGTTGAATTAAGAGAATTAAGACTCCCTAAGCAATTTTATTTTTTAATCCTAATGCCCTGTATCTACTTTTTTACATTATGTTTTTTTACTTCCATTTATTTATTTCAAAGTTTTAAAAATTATTTTTTTCTAAATGTATAGTATTATTAGTTTATCAAAACAGGGTCACCATCAGAAATTGTGGGACCCCCTGCAGAACACATGGTCTGGGCACCCACTTTCCCTAGGACATGCCCTAGTACCCACATTGCATACCTAGGACTTATCCCAGCCTCTTTCCATCCACAGGACATACACCATCACCCACAGGATATGTCCCTGCACTCCGGGATATGCCACATCAGCAATATTACACAACCAGGGTAGGCCCTTCACTCACATTACACATGCCCCAGCACCTACATTACATGCCCAGGACTTAGCCCAGCACCCCAGGACATGCCCCATCACCCACATTGCTCACCAGGACATGCCCCATCATCCACATTGCTCACCAGGACATGCCCCATCACCCACATTTCACAGTAGAAGCATGCACTTCTACTTGCAGGCTTTTTCTCCCTTTTCTTTAGGGGCCCTGAGCGGACCCTACAGCACTGCCAGGCCCATGAAAGGTGTATCACCTGTAACCCTGGCCCTGCATCTATATATTCTGTACCACTGTGCACACAATTTAAACAATTTAAGCCACCAATAACATTACATACATTTACACAAAGTTAGAGTAGGAAGTGCATTTGAAAGGAAGAGGGAGAATAGTTACACAAGAGGTAAAATGTAAGTATGCTAAGGTGGTCTGCCACATCTGTTTAGGGTAACCTAGATTGCTAGGGGTTCAGTTGTGTCCTATTCAATACAATGTATGAAATATATAAATACAAATGTATAAATAATTTTACATAAAAAGGAAATTGCCAGTTGTGAGGATTTCAATGACAGATTATGCATTATTTTTAAATTGCATTTCTGAACTGTTGTGTAATTTTACATATATAAAAAGACTTACCTCACTCTTCATTTCATCAGATTCACACTACTGGTATCATGTCTCCTTTAGTGACCCAATCCCATTACATTTCCTGATCTTTTTTTTTATTTATTTTTTTACTATTTCTGCCATTTTATATTTACTGTCCTCTGCTGACATCTTGTAACAAGACTCATTTTTGGCTAGTGTATAAAATTACTTTGTGGGACAAAGTTCTAAAAGTGGTCCTGTCACAAAGAAACCATGTTCCCGCTTAACCACCGAAAACATTCCTGCTTATTACATCACTTCTAGAACCTTGTCCCAGAAATGACATTTAGAAATATCACTCTGTACGTCTGAGCTATCGTTCCATAGGCCATACTTGTTCTTGACTAGAATTTACTTCTAGGCTGGGGTTTGCCCTGTTTGTAATACTGTCCCAGCTTACTTTTTTTTACCAGTCTTTCAGTGCAGTGTTTTTGCCTGGGCAAGCCTTCATCTTGCCCGTTTTCCTAACATATGTTCACTTGCATGGGGATACTCTTGTTGTGCGTCAATACAGCCTACATTCTTTCATATTTGAAAGTCAACAATGGCAAGCCTATTCTTTCCTTTATTCTATCTCTTTGGTGCCGCAAAAATCAAGAAGTGGATGTACCACTTACCTCAGTGCTTCTAGGCCTAAGACTAGTAGTTGATTGACTTTTCAGAAAATATATTCCATATGTCTAAAAAGCCAGATGGCAAAAAAAGGGTTTTTTTTGCATTGTGACAAAATATAACTTAATATTGTTTTTTTTGTTTTGTTTTTAAAAAGGCAAAATATCATGCCCTAAAGTAGAATGTTGCCTTCATGTTTAGAATTATTTTTATTGGGACACTTTTCATATGTTTTAATATTATCCCTATTTCTTTTCCATAACAGTCTGGGTATAAATGTATCCATTAGACTAATATCTCGTTTTTCCAGGGCACATATGAATAGGTTTAAATAAAGCTGAAAGAATAGAACAAGGCTGCAGAAAAGTGATTTCTTGAGACTGAAAATTTCATAGCTTGCCAAACAATGGAAATTGCTTTTTGCTTTGATATAATTACAGATATTGGCGCCCTGAAGAGAGTATCCTACTTTGCATTTTATGACAAAATTTAGGAACCATTCATTGAAAATTAGGTTATGAGATTTTATTCTGAATAATAATTCCTGAATATTTGTATAACATTGAAACTCTCTGGATGTATTGTTACATTTGTTACAATATATTATATTCATTTAATTTGATGATTAAATCTTACATGCAAAGTTCTATAGATTCCTAACATTCATTTTTATCTTTTTTTCCCCTGTCATTTAATATTCCATTTTATTGTGTTGGTAATAAAATATTTTTTTTTTCTGAATGCATTAATAGAATGATCATGACACAATTTTCTCTAATCTGTCATTGTCTGTCAGACCTACCATATGTTTTGAACCAGCTTATATTTCATATATATAATATTTGATAATAATAATAATGGGAAACGCTGCAAAAAATAATGGAAGGTCTTTCTTTGTTATAGTGATCTATACTGTATTGAGTAGTGCAGTTACATTCACAGTTTATGCTTTATAGAGTATATTGTTCAGCAAAGCAGAAACATTACTCTAGAACCGTGATTATGAAACTGGTCCTCAAGGACCTCCAAAGGTCCAGGATTTCGGGATTGCCCAGTTGTGTTTAAATAAGAATATGTATAACATCCTAACACTTATGGAACCACACCAGGTGTTATTGACACTTCGGGGTCTAGGTGATATTGGAGCCTGAGTGCCCAATGATGGTATTCAGAAGTCATGTTGCAGATATGGAGACACAGGGCCTGGTGCAGGGTAACCACTCTCTCCTGAAGGCTTGAGGCCCCATGTTAGTCAGGCCACAAACCAGAGCCCTGAGGTATAAGCTTCATTATCCTGTAAAGGAAAGACAGGAGGTAGAGATAACTTGCAGACACCCTGGACCAGACATGGAACATAACGCATGGGACGGGTTAAGTAGAGCAAATAATAAACAGAGCAGAAACAGGAATAACATAATGCAGAGTACAGGGAAAGACTATAGAGCAAAAATAGAACTGAAATAGATATGAGCAGGGCATTGCATTAAAAAAAACTGAGACACGGATAAGAAATACAGGGCACAGGGCTTAAGACAAAGTTGGAATACGGGACAGTGACAGACAGACAGGACACAAATACTTACAAAACCACAGCCACAAATACAGAACTAGCCTAGAACTCTAAGATAGTAAATGATGAGGATTTAGTTACATCAAATGGCCATGAGATAATAACAGGCAAGAAGGATAGGAAAGCCATCTCACAGGTCACCGAAAGGGAGAGGAAGCCCTCTGATGGGGCACTTGACAGGGAATCCCTCTAATAGAGCACTGGACAGCAAAGCCATATGATAGGGCTTCGGACATGAAAGCCCTCTGATAGAACACCAGACAAGAAAGCCCTCTGATAGGGCAACATACAGGAAAGTCCTCTGATAGGGCACCCGACAGGAATGTTCTCTGGCAGAAATAGGTATAGAGCATAACCAAGAAAATAAGACAAGAAATGAAAACATGAAAAACTGAATACAGCACACAGGCTGACACATGACATGTATTCATATTGTTATTAAAACCCAACTGTGTAATTCCTTAGATTGTAGATCCTTGAGGACTGGTTTGAGAAGCACTGCTCATGAACCCTGATGTCCAGCTATGACACAGATGTGGCCCTCAAGAGTTTTTATGTGGCCTTTATATGGTCTAAAAAGACAAATGATCTATATCATTATCCCAGTCCTCCAACAAACAGCCAATCACATTAAAAATGTTGGCAACACTACTTCAGAACATTCTTATTTTTTTAACCAAATAGCAGAAAGGACTAGAAGTTAGATACTGCAAGAATGAACAACCTTTATTTGTGAAAATAGCACAGGCTATACACACACAAATATGACATCAACTAAGAGGGAGGCACAGGGATCTAATTATAAAATGTAAGCCTCAAACAATAGAACACCTAACTGAAAACAGGTAAACAGTACAACTTTACATAAAATAAACATGCCATCTTTAGATCCAGACATCCAGACTACAAGAGACAATAAATGGCTCACAGGACAATAAACACTTATTGATTGGAAAAGTACACAATTCAACATTAACATATAATAACATTTCTTAACCTGGGGGAAACACAATGAATAGAGCAAAGGCTTGGATCCCAAGGTACAGATATTGGCTGACATCCTGAGTGAGCCTGTATTGAAGTCCAGCTGTATTAAAGCAGGGTGTCACAGATGCCACCAAAGTATTTGCCCCCAAAGTATGTACCCTAAATATAGCATATCCAAAGATAGGATCCATAGTCCACCGGGAGGTGTTAGGCCCTCAGGGCCCAACAAGAACCCCAGTCATGCAGACTTTCATGACTCAATTCATGACAGGTACTGTGACATGTAGCTATACTGGAATAAACGTGTACTAAGGCCAGGAATAGTTAATTTTCACATAAAAACCCTGGGTAGGGATAGAGTTGCTACAATTTTAATTTTTATGCTACAACTTCTGTCTCATGTCCTGCACACCATCTTTTTTGAACGTTGATAACAGGGCTGGCATTACTTCAAACATTGGGCTGCGCCTGTTTCTTAAATAGAGCTTTGCAACTCCTTTTAACCTGTATGGTATGGTCAAGCACTAATGTAATGTAATTATGGGACTTATACTTTAACAATAGTTAAGTGTGATGTACAAAACTGATTTATTTTTGTTGGCAAAAATAAACTGGCAATCTCTTAGACTGGAATATTACTTTTCTAGAAGAGCCAGGAGAGGCAAATAAAGCACTGTTTAGAAATAATCATACAGTGTATGTGCTTAATACTGTGGTATCAGGGATTAGCTGCTTCTAGGTGAAGACGGGCATCGGGGGAAATAGCAGTTGAGATTGGAAACTCCAATAATGCATCACTCATGTCCTCCCTTGGCTCCAGTATGACATGCTGTTGAAGTGCATAAGGTCACTGGGATTAAATATCCCGGATAGCACCCTCCAACAATACCACCCCACTATGCAGAGAACAGTGATATCATTTCAAATAAAACACTATAAAAACTGGGCTCTGGGCTTTAGAAACCAACAACGTCTAGTTATGTTTGGAAAAGACTATCAGGTCATTTATTGGCAGTAGTTCATTCAGCTGTGGTCTTGTGACATCATGTTATATGTTTCATATAAAATGACAGTAATAAAAGAAGCCTTTCCAAGAGGCATCTGGAATGACAGGTCGTTGATAAGCAAGCTCCACTGGAATTGGTTTTGAATGATTTGGACTCTTCCCATACTTTGAAACCTCAGGCAAAAGCAACAGCATTATGTCCGCTTTGACGTAATGGAAATTTCCATAGACATCCTTTCAATAGGGCAAGCTATCAACATCACTGTAAAGTGTTGGTGTGACACACACTACACTAGGCCTTGGCCCACAGCCTAGAGAAAGCAGCCATACCTGGGCAACTATGATGGCTTTTCTGCCCCATTTATTATTAACCTATTTAAGAAGTAGCATAATAATAAATAGGCTGCAGAACTAACGTAAAAACAATGAACAACATGAGAAAATGTAATTGTATTAGGGCTCTGCTTTCAGTAGTAACGGCAAACAGCCATGTTTTCTCCTTGAAAATATTTACTAAGGAACTAGAAATGGTTAAATGTTTACGTTTAAATGTGTAAAAAATAATTAAGGGTGTGTGTTCAGTAACAGGTGGGTTGTAGGTGAGTTGAGGTGAGGTGACCATTTCATCTCATTGGGGTCTATTCACTATTAGGTGAGTTGCAGGTGAGTTGAGATAGAAATCCTGGTGAGTTTGCTTAGTAAGGGAACGTTTGTCCCTGCACAATGTATAGTTAAACTGGTAAGATGAAAAATATAGATATGGGTGCTGTGGTGGATGTGATATATTTAAACTTTTGCTAAGGCATTTGAATAGAGCTAGGTCCATGTGTTATTTAATCATTTGGCAGCGAGGATTTTTTAGAACTAGGCGGATTTTTTTTTTTTAAGGTGGCCCCTTTCCCGGGGCCCGGAGAGGAGGATAAAAGACAATGCTAATCACTGCTGGAACCTGGATACAGGTAGTATTTTATTTAAGAACAAAAGAGAAAACAAGCTGGCTCCACCAGAGAACAATTGACATATGTCTCGTAAATATCACCTGATAAGGGGTGCTCCAGCCGGGCTGTAGTGGCAGCGCTGATAATGAGGAAGAAAGTAGCGAACAAAGGCGTATGCACTCCCAATGCGGTGAAAAATCAATGAATATTTATTAGAAGGATCCAATTAAAACTCCATATAAAATCCACAAAAACAGAGACAAGACATGGGATACAGCAACATGCCTTATGCGTTTCGCGTGAACACATGCTTATTCATAGGCTTAGCCTATGAAAAATCTACAAAAACATATTAATAAGAAAATCTACAAAAACATATTAATAAGCATATGAATAAGCATGTGTT
Source organism: Pelodytes ibericus (assembly GCA_036172795.1). Lineage (NCBI taxonomy): Eukaryota > Metazoa > Chordata > Amphibia > Anura > Pelodytidae > Pelodytes > Pelodytes ibericus. Next base: position 20,607,344 of record CM069865.1, read on the forward strand.
CACGCGAAACGCGTAAGGCAAATTGCTGTATCCCATGTCTTGTCTCTGTTTTTGTGGATTTTATAAGGAGTTTTAATCGGATCCTTCTAATAAATATTCATCTATTTTTCACCGCATTGGGAGTGCGTACGCCTTTGTTCGCTGCTTTCTTCCTAGTATTTTATTTACAGAGCAACCTTTGTCTGTCGGGAGGGGTCGTCTGTAATTTTCACTATACACCCTCATGGCACTCAAAGGATGTTTTATTTGCTGGTGTTGTGTTCATCCCCCCTACCTGGGCTAATTAGAGGTGGGGGGGGGGGTTAGGTAGGGACTTCTTTTAATTTTATTTATGTTATTTAATATGCCTGGGGCATTTGGACAGCCCCTGGAACAAGGATGGGGAGGAACCGGACACTTAGCTTGCACCACTGGTGGATATAATGAAAATAAATACATTAAATATGTGAGAAAATTAATAGGCGATAGTAACTTTTAGTATTAGTCTGGAATTCCAAAAGCAGCAGCATATATTATTTGCATTATATCTAATATAGTATATTGAAACAAAGGCCCACAAGTGTTTCAAAATAAATCCATAATCAAAATAATATTGGATAATTCAATAATACTGTGGATATTTTGACCATTGGAGATAAGGAGAGGACTGATGTGTTGAGACATTTCTTTTGCAATAGTAACAGTCCTAAGAAGTGCTTACCTTTATCAGATACTCATTGCATACAACATGGGGTAAAAGTGAACCTTGGACAAGATTTCGGAACCATATGACATTCACCTAAGACTTTCAGCAGCTCAGTATAATAATTACCAGATATCAAATTATTTATTCAAGTTATTTATCAGAGACTGTACTTCCCTTGCCTCAATACCAGAGAACTGGATATATGCCAATAGAGGGCCATTATTAAAATACCACCTGGGAATTAGAGACTGGTGATTATAACATTATTTTCAGAGAAAATGTTTGAATGAATATTACTTGATGTTGTGCTGGGATATATTTCTGAAAAAAATAAATAAAGAAACATTATTAAAAGGAATCAGCATGATGTTTTGAAGTTTAAATATTGCCAAAAATATCCCCTGGGATTCTGTAAAAAAAAAACTGAATAGGATCAGTGCATTGCTGAAAATTGAGGATATTGAGATTTTACTAATGTATTTAGTAGTGTGTTACATAGCAGCTTGACCTGAAAAACACAGAAACTATTCTACACAGCGATCAGTCATCAACACAAGTGTTCCAGGAATGGTTAGTAACAGGGATAGGCAAAGTGACTGTACAAGGACCCATGGCAAGGTCAACAAAGGTTATAGAACAAACTCACTGAGCATGCCGTACAGTTGGCCCCTGCAATTCAGGGGGAATTGATTGCACAGCATTCCGAGCGTCTGCACAGGTGCACCGTACACTTTCTTGTGCCCATACTGCAGTGGGACCTGACATAGAAGAGAAAGTACAAGAGTTATTGTAAAATTATGAGTCCCTTTAATTTTACATTAATCCTATTTAACAGTTATCCTTTACCAAGGTTATTATACAATTTAGTTCTTGGATAGCACACCTTTACAATTAAGCAAAATAAATGAAAACAAAATTCAAGGATAGGCTTGTTTATTAAAATCAGTCTTTAATTTACATATTAACCATTGTATTTTAAGTGAATAATTAATCCTGTTTCCCAAGTGAATGCCTTAAAGTACACTTATTTTTTTCTCTCCATTTGCTAACATATGACCTTAATTACCTTCCCCCTTATCGTTCATCACAATGATTGATACAATAATAAATGTATAACATTCCTTCAGAGATTTTAATAAACCAGACATATATACTCAATGTTTTACAATATTTACAACTACTTACAACTTTCTTTTTTTTTTTTTTTTCTGGTTTATTACTAATAATGGCTTTTTTTTGCCATCTGGTAGATAAAGGTTATCTTATACTTACTCGTTAATGATTTGGCTTAATGTCCAGAGCCGTATAAAGCATTTTACAAGTCAGGGAAATTGTATTTGTTTGAATCATCTCATGTAACAGCAATATCCTGCTCAAATGTAATTTCAAAAACAATGCAAACCATTAAGTCTCACACAGAAAGCAAGATAAAGATAGATAGCTGCATATAGATCTTTAGTAAGTAATTTACCCTGCATCTGAAACATGAGATTGTCAAGTAATTACATTAATGTATAAGTATGTTGCTAGAACCATGAATTCTCTCCAGTTTGGATAACCAACGCTATATAACTTTTCCAACTTATTCAGACACCATTATGCAGCCACTGGCTCTGTTGAGTGTTTGAATTATTTATTGGGTTGTTTTACACCATAAAGGAAATTTTCATGCAATAATGTAATATCACTGAATATTTAAAGAGTCCAGTGTATACTTAGCCTGCCATTCGTGAATGGCAGGTAGACATGTTTACCTTTTTAAAATTAACATATTCCAATTTATCGAGGCCTTTGTACCATAGCAAAACCTTTATTTAAGTGTCTTTATTTCCCTGTATAATTGCCATGATAAATACGAGCAGAGATTGTGGGACATTATGGCACGGCATAAAGTAAAAAAAAAAATTGTAAGATTTCCAAATGTTGTCTTTAGCATTAGTCAATCGCTGTGCATGGATTCTGCTTTTACAATATTCTGCGTCCTTTGAGAGACATGAAGTCATGGAAGTATACTTGGAGCATTTGGCACCCAGGGCGGGACTTATGTCTCATTAAATGTAAAAACAGTGCCATCTATGTCCCCAAACAGTTTACAATTGCTGTTGCTGTCCCCAAACAGCTTACCCGTGCCATATATATCCACAAAAAACTAACATTTGATGTGCATTGTTCATTATGAACAGAACTTGAAAGCACTACGGTTTATATACTGGATATTAGCTGCAATAATGTTAATATTTGTTTACCTACCTAATATCACTGTATTTGTAATAAAATGAACTCTTGTCACAGAATGACACAGACAAACTGAACAATATTAACCATTGCTTAAGTGCAACAAGCTCTGAGAACAAACAAGCTATATAAAATACAATTGCTGAATTGTAGACATAAGCAATGTATTAATGCATCATATTATTTGCACAGCACTTAAAGGGAGAGTGCTAGTTGAAATAAATATGCAGAACATTAAATACATTGTCTGCAAAGTATTAAAGTAATAGTGAATGACAATTATCTATTCCAGATATAGTCTCTGACAGGAATGTGAGTAGGCTAAGCACCCACACTGCTGTGTACTGTGCAGTAGTCACTGCAGTGGTTCATTGCACTGTGGGGTAATGCTTAACTCACTCATCAACATAGCTACCAAATTAGATAGAAAAGTTGGATAGAAATGTCTCCCTGTTACAGACAACAATACTGTTTAATAATGTGTCTATTTTAAAAGTCACACTCATGTTTTACTCATTTTTTGTATTTATTTAAAAAAATCCAGAAAGCATATATAATTTTTTTTTTAAAAGAGTAGGAAAAAAAATACAATAAAACTACTGTTCAAAAGTTTGGGGTCACTTAAAAATGTCCTTGTTTTTTAAATATTGCTAATTTTTTCCATTAAAATAACATACATTGGATCTAGAATATAAGGTAGACAATGTTAAGGTTGTAAAATTATTTTTTTAATTATATCTTCCCAGACAAACATAAGCCCATTATACGAACTCCTGTGTTACACTTGCACTATTGGGTCTATTCACTAAAATTCTACTTTTTAAGTCAAATTCAGCACCCAAGATAAAGTGATCAAAAGTATTTTTGAGATTAAGTCAAATTTGGCACCTGAGTGTCAAATATCATTTTGCCGCCAATTACTTTCAGTGGGGAAGATTCGAACCTGGGTCAAACTCGGGTCTCAAATGTTTTAGCTAATCCAAGTTTATTATTTTTAAAAGGCTAACTGATCATTAGAAAACCTTTTTGCAATTAAGCTAGCACAGCTAAAACTCTTGTGCTGAGCAAAGAACTAATCAAACTGGCCTTCTTTAGACTAGCTGAGTATCTAGAGAATCAGCATCAAGTATTTGAACACGGGTTCAAAGAGCTGTTGTCTGAAACTCATAAGTCAATGCTTGTTCTGAGGAATAAGGCCATTTCATGTGAAAAATTGCCAAGGAACTGAAGATCTTTTACAACACTGTGTACTACTCTCTTCACAGAACAGCACACACTTTCTTTAACCAGATTAGACAGAGCAATGGGATAATCCACAACTGAGCAAGAGGTCAAGTACTTTAGTGTATCTAGTTTGGGAAACAGATGCCTGACAAGTCCTCAAGGGGCAGCTTTATTAAATAGCACCTGCAAAACACTTATCTCAGCATCAACAGTGAAGAGGAGAGAGAAGAGGATGCTGTCCTTCTAAACAGAGTTGCGAACAAAAAAAATATCTCAGACTGACCAATAAAAAAAAAAGACTAAAATGGGCAAAACAACCCAGACACCGGACAGAATAAGACTGGAGAATAGATGGACCGAATGGTTCTTATCTGCCAACACATTTTATGTTTCTATCTACCATTCCACTACTATTTTATGTAGTGGCATCTGAATGCCACTGTACATTCTGGATTATATAAAAATACTCAGATGTTAGATAAAATACTCAGATAAAATCTTGCAATCTGGGGATCTCAGAGCGACTTTTTTACTGTAAGGATGTATTTGCCCTGGGGCATTAACTGGTTTTAAAAGACAGTATAAAAAAATGCCACAACCTTAATTCAGTACATATGTTACACACGGCAGACAAGATATACCGGTGTATTCACCAAACTACAAACATCAGGCTTTAGTAGGTGAGTTGGAAAGGCAGGCTGAATAATGTCTCAAGCTCAGATAATGATGCCTAATCATTACACTTCTCAGTGAACGGACTCCTGTATTATAAAATGTAAAGCATTTATTGGTCTTGTCATACCTGGATAAGTGAGTAGTTTCCTCCACTTGTCTACTTTGTATATTTGACCAATGTTTCTCCATAAACTATAAATTGCAGGAGTGTCTCGGCCTAAGTAAAGTAGGAAGGCCTTTGCTCCCTTGCAAGTTAGGCAGTTGGAGAGATTAAGCTTCACCAGCATTGGAATGGTAGATTGAGCATGATATGACCCTATAATCTGTTGTACTCCTCTAAGCTAGGTGCTTTTGTGTAGCTTTTGGGGACACTGGTAACTTTTTATTGAGACTGCACTGATCCCTCTCCCTATTCTATTTTATAAACTAGAGATGCTACTTCTGTACATGTTTTATTCACGAAACAGTCATTTCGTTTTTGGTGTGTGTTAAAACCTAGGCCAAAGTACCTTCGTTAATAATAATGAAAGATATGGTGACTATAGTATCACAGAGCAACAGAGACTGTATATCACAAGTGAAAGATTTGTGACTTCATGTTGGGACTGAGAACCCCAGACTGTATATTATGATAGAGAGACACGATGACTGACTTGCATGGCTGGGAGACACAGTGGCTCTGTCTTATTAAAAAAGATTTTTTTTTTCTAACCATATAAAGTTTATGGTCAGTGTTCACTTTGTCACTGAAATCCCACAGTGACATTTTTAATAGTGATGATTTAAACGCTTTCCCCCCGGCTTTTATAGATCGCATTTTCATGACATCATCCATTAAATCAATTAACTTATCTTCTTTGGGCCCTAACTATATTGCTGCCTTCATGATGTAGACATCATTAAATGTGCTCTCCTATATATCACAAATATATTTATCAGTCCATGTCAGAACAGAATGGTTGTTATTCTGGGAAATCATAAGGAAATGCACACAATCCAAGTCAACAACATATGGCAGCTGCAATTTTACGAACCATTATATACAACAACTAGAGCCATCCATTAGTATACTGCATCTATAAAAGCTGTTAAGATTCCATTACTGATTACAGTTACAGATGTGACCCATGCGTTTTACCCTCTTGGCATGATCTATTACGGTAGACCCACATACCACAGCCATTTATATTCTACAATAAGAATTCCATCTCAATAACATGTACCTGAAAAAGTGATATTTGATATAAGTAAAATATACATTCCTACAAATATTTGTTTTAAAAAAATATATATAAATGTGTTTTTTTTTATTTGTATATATTTTCACTTATATCAAATATCACTTTTTCAGATACATGTTAAAGAGATGGAGATCTTAGTGTATAATATGACAGCTGTGGCTATGGGGGTATACACACACACACACACACACACACACACACACACACATATATATACCACTGCACAATTTTGTTCATGGTAAAGGACTTCTATAAAAGTGTATTTATTTTGAAATATAAATATTTTGGAAAATATAATGTAACATAATAATAATTTCAGGAGTTTTTCTTTAAAAAACATTTTTTTAAATAAAATGGTGGAGCTTTAAACAGAATACAAAACAATGCACATTAGCTAGATAAACTTACAAGAAATGTAGTGAATAAATGATATTCTTTTTGTGTACTTTCTATGAAGATAGAAAGTACTGTGCAAATGTGGAAGCACCCAAAATGCTAAAAGTGCAAGCCTAATGTATGGACCAAAAAAAAAAGATTATACCTACACATTTGTTATATCCTAGAAAAATGTGCAAATTCAATTGTATTTGTTACTTGTACTGTACTGTGAAATCCACACATATTGACTTTAATTTACAAATCACGTTTACAAATATTTAAGATTGTTTCTTACATTCAGATACAACGTGCAAAGATATTTGTATTCTCTCTTTTCCTGTCTAAGGCACACAATGGATTCATAGATCACTAATTGCAATAAATATTCATTTCAATTTGCATTAGAACATAAAAAGCCATTAATATTTGGTCATATTTTTAGATTTTTGACTGTTAATATTATTTAAAAAAAATAGGGTCTGTTTTATAAAGCAATTAAAATTTTATTAGACCAGCATGTGTTGTTTTGCTACACTATAAAAGTTTACATTTATATTTATGTTTTTTGGAATTTTTAGCTTTTACAGCAAAGGGGTTATTCAGGAACTTTGACTCATAAATGGTATTGTTGTAATGAATCCCCGTGTGTATACTGGATTTTTCTCAAATATAGAGAATCCAGAAGGTGTCCTGCTCAGAAAATCCCCCATCCCCCATCACTTCTGTACACACTTCCTAAACACTCTGTGGATTGGCTTTGACAGACTGCACTGCATGACCAAGCATCTTTAAAAGATACTTAGTAGTGCGATTATTCTGGAGAAAAAAGGATGCGACATCCAACTAACCAATGGTTCTCCGGCTCTGCACCGTAATATTCCACACCATGAATGCTTATTTGGAAAATGTGTTACTCAATAAGCCATTTCATTCAGTGAAAATTAAATTAGCCTTTACAAAAAAAAAAAGATAATCTGCCAGCACATGTACAGATTTCAACCTCATCTGTTCACCTTACTTTACACTTCACTGAGCAATGGAGAATAAACCAGATTAGTGTTTCTGAATGCCGGAGGCACATCTTCCAAACACAGTGAACCATGGGAGTTGTAAAGAAAGCAGTGATATGAAGAATAAAGTATTGTTCTATATGTTTATCTTGCACAAAACAATATCAAATAACCAATAACAGGGGAGGGCCGGCAGCGCTTGGCCCATGGGGGCAAAAATAGTTTAGCGATCTATGGTGCAACTTTACCAGCCCACCCGTTATCATCAGAGATAGACACAAATAAACAGGCAAGACAGACGTGCTGGCAGATAAGGTAAAGAGACTGATAAACAAACAAGATAATAGAATAGAAAGACAGACAGGACACAGAGACAGATAGAGCAGTGGTTGTACCCAAATTTATTTTTACCCAATCTCCGTTGCCCTTTTATCACTCCTCCTTTACGTTAAATCCCCAAAAATCCTATCTACCACAAATCCAGAGGGGAAAGGGGGTGAAGGTGGAGAGCACGAGGACTCTCTTCTCACACATGTGAGCACACCTGACCTCGGCACTCTCTACCCTAAGCTTTTGATTCCAGCCAGAGTCTTATCTGAGGAAAATGGCTGCATGACCTACGCACTGTGTCAATATCAAGACTCACCTTGGCGTTTGAGCCGCCATAAAAGTTTTTCTGCTATTTACTAACATGTAAAGTGGACGTTTGTCTCAAGGATGCATTATTGCAAATACGTTTTTGGTCGCTCCATTCTGGATATATGAAGGAAGTGCAAGTCCCGACCTTCTCAGACAGCTGAGTATCTACTTTTTACAATTCCATACCAGCCTGAAAGCTATATTACTTGAATTTGATTATTATTAAAAAACACAGTAAAGGAAGAGAGTATATTTAAAAGAAGAAAAACTACCACAACTAGAGGACATAGTCTTAAATTAGAGGGGCAACGATTTAAAAGTAATATAAGGAAGTATTACTTTACTGAGAGGGTAGTGGATGTATGGAATAGCCTTCCAGCAGAGGTGGTAGAGGTAAACACAGTCAAGGATTTTAAGCATGCATGGGATAGACACAAGGCTATCCTAGCTATAAGACCGGGAACGGGGGACTAATAAAAGTACTCAAAAAAATTGGGCAGACTAGATGGACCGAATGGTTCTTATCTGCCGACACATTCCATGTTTCTATTATACCTGTGTTTTTAGGTTCCGTTGATTATGGTTTGAATAAAATACTCTGAACTATTAACACAGTGAGCAGTGCTGGTGTGTAATTGTTTGTATATAACCCACCGTGGGAGTTTAGAAATAAAAAGTGGTGCATCTCCAGCCTTAGTGAACCTGGGGGAGGGGGGGTAATTTCCCCCGACCATTGGCTATTTAGAAACGTTTACATTTAATCCACAATGTTGGTAAACAGATACCCACACATATTGTAATGTTTAGTGAAACACACAGACTTCATGAGCATGATAGATGTGGCGCAACCAGAAATAGCGCCAAACAGTTGCGCTGTTTTATGGGAGTTTGCGCTCCATGTGCTAGAAAACCCTGAAAATCTCCTGAAAAGTGTCATACAACCTCCACCAAATCCGCCAACTCAGAAGGTTTAAAAAAAGCGCAATCAATATACATAAGAAACAGTGATTGCACTTTTTATTTTGACCTTTCTGATAGTTTGTGATAGTTGTGAGTCAGTATGTACCACTGACCATTGTAGAAGGATCATTTGCACTCAGAGTGTGGGAAATATTATTACACTGTGATCTGTTCTGTTTTCTGTTTAAGGAGACAATGTGTGTGAACCAGATTTTCTAAATAATGGGACAAATGTAGTGAACCGCAGGAAACCTGTTCAGGTTTAGCTGATGTATTTGCAAACTAATGCATTTCTAGGAATGGAAAGCACCTGGTAGGTTAAGTGTCAGTAATATTGTGGATACGGTTTATTAGATTTCATTGTAAAAAGAGAGGCCTTGCGCGAAGTAATTCATTTTCCTTCTCTAAGGTTTGAAAAGTTACAAAATATGCAGTCAATGAAATACAGAATCTGAACTTTAATGCGTAGCATTCTGTAGAAGAAGGAGCTATAGTGCTGATCAATGATTCATCTTTTTTTATGTAGTCAATGTCAGTGAAACAGCTGTATTCCTGCCTGTACCTAAACTTATTACAGTCCTCAGGTGTTGGCTGGTGAGTAATTACAAATTTTTTTTTTTTTAACTTACTTGAGTGTTTGTTTTATACATAGATTTCTATAGTTAATCTGTGCTAAAAAGTAGTGAATTGGGGAATAAATGATGCTCTATTAACATAAAAAGTGCAGTTACCACTCAGGTTGTGTACCCCCCTTATACACCATTAAAATTAAGTATCTAGTGAAAATCAATAAGTGAAGGTATGCAAATATACAAATATATATATATAAAATGGCTTAAATAGTATTCAGCACATGAAACAAAGAAACATAGAGACAGGAAGACACATTTTAGTGTATTTGGTTAAAAACAAGTGTTGGTATATCCTCTCCCAGGCTCGAAGGATTGGAGCAGTGTTGGATGGCTCTTTGTCGATGATATGGAACTCCCAGCGTGAAATGGACAGGAAGTAGATGAGAGAAGGTGCCAAGCATTAAAAGAAATGATAAATATTTTAAGAAATAAAACAATATCCGCTTACATTTAGGATAAGAGATTTATGCCACCAGTCTCTGGTATGAAAACAGCAATGTGGCCAAACGTAGCCTGAGCTTTGGTGTGTTCATTTGTTTCCATCTCCGCCTTGGCTTCTATAGTTAATCTATGCTATACCATATACTCTGGTAGTCAGCTCACTTAGTGTGCGGTCTGTGTGGTCTCCCAAGGTTTATTCAGTAAATGTGAGTTGATCTTCATGGTCGCTCGGGCACCAGTTCCTTCACCCAACATGTAGCCATGCTGTGGTTGGGGTGTCATCAGAGGCACCTTTGAAACTCCCTCCTGCTTCCCATCTTATCAATGCACTTTCCTTTTTGTCATGGGGTAAGAGTGTCATGGGCATCATGGCGGTATGCCCCCCCCCCCCCCCCCCACTCCCCAGACCTCTGTCAAAAGTTAAGTTAGAAAGATAGGCAAATCAGTTTTCCAACCAACCAATAAGCCAGATGTTCCCAATTGACAAATCAGTTCAGTTTTAGCGAATATCCCAATCACCTTGTGGTATGAGATGTAAATTACACATTTAACTACAAAGTGATGTCATAAACCAGAGAAAGTGAATTTGTTTGCAATTCTGCCTACAACTGACCCATTCAAACGTGTTTATACTTACTGGTATACTAAGCTGATCAACACGAAATATAGTATTAGTATTAGACATGTTTTACATTTTATAATTTGCCACATTTGCTATTACTTAAAAGAGGCAATAACTCCCACACTATTAAATAGATGGAACTGATCTGACAGAATCCCAAATCTTAATAAAACAGCATGTTTGGAAAGGGCATATCATGCATAGGTGAGCAGCAGAAAATATCACTCTTGGATCAGAGGGCTTATTGATGACCAGAAGCTAAAAGGAGCACACAATAGACTGAAACAATATTACTTTTCCAGGAAAAGGTCAAAGCAATGTCCACAGAAACAACTTGACAGACACAAGGAGAAGAGTCAAAAATGACATAACACTGGTCTGTCAATTTGAATCAAATTGGGAAAGTTTGAACTTCCAATTTGATACATTAATTAGCATTGCATAACATAAGATTATATTAAATTACATTTTTTCATTTTGATACTGCTATTATAAAGTGTCTGGGATTTTTAGTAATGGCGGCATGAAAACGGATTCTATGAATTTAGTTACATGTTTAAATAGAGTAAGATAATGTGTTATGACAATTACATAAATCTTTTATAAATATTGTACTAAATGGAAGTAGCAGTAGGATGATCTATTGAATTATTTTTTTTGTTTGGTATATTTATGTTTTAACAGGACTCTCACTTTACAGAATAAAAACAAATGATACAAAATACCTATATAGTTGGAAGCATATTCGTAAATTAAACAATTTTAATTACGTCTGTGGTGTCTCCTGTTTATGACATCACCTGTGACATGCTCTGCAGATTAACTGCTTCCAGTATAACATGTGTAATTTATCACATGAAATAGCAAGTTGATTCCATAAACAACTGACTCCACAGAGACGCAATTGAAAAATTCTCTTAATTTCCAAATTTGCTTTCAGCTATGCTAACACAACATAAAGATATTTTGTATCATTTGTTTTATTTCTCTAAAATTATACATTTAGTTAGACCGGTTAAATTTACACATTAAAATATATTTAACGGACACCACTCTATTTTAGAATTTCTCGGTAGTGGGCATAAAAGCTAAAGAAACCTGAATTTAGATACAATTATACAATTAAGTTGTGTCTGTGATATTAGTTTTTACTTAGCATCCAATACCAGTATATCGGAAAAAAGTTTAGAATTACTTGATGCATACCTCCCGCATTTCAAAGGGCTAGAGAGTAGTGTTGAGCGAATCCGAACCGCACTGTTTACGATTTTTGGACCCCGGACCCGAACACGGACATTTCACTGTATGTCCATGTTGGAGTTCGGGGTTCGGCGGTTACATTGTATGTAATGCTATTGGCTTTCTATAAACCGAAATAGAGTCCCCATTCATAAGAAATTCTTATTAATGGGGACTCTAGTTCGGTTTATAGAAAGCCAATAGTATTACATGTATTCCATAAGCCGAAAGTCTATAAACCGAACGCCATTTGGTTTATAGACTTTCGGTTTATAGAATAGCAATAGCATTACATGTATTCTATAAACCGAAAGTCTATAAACCGAATGTCGTTCGGTTTATAGACTTTCAGCTTATGGAATACATGTAATACTATTGGCTTTCTATAAACCGAAAGTCTATAAACCAAATGGCGTTCGGTTTATAGACTTTCGGCTTATGGAATACATGTAATACTATTGGCTTTCTATAAACCGAACTAGAGTCCCCATTAATAAGAATTTCGTAGCCGAAATCCGCCGAATCCGAACATCCAGGTGTCCGCTCAACTCTAATAGAGAGGGACAATTTCCCAATAATTTTAAGCCACTAAAATCTCATAAAACTTTTTCTTTTACTTTTCCACTGTGGAATATGCACTAGAAACAACACTGCGCTAACATTGCAAGGGTTATTCATTGCTAAGTAGCATTTATATACTGTAAATGAGCTCAGATTAACAAATTGTAAAACAGTCTGTCTCTGTCTTACATACCCAAGGATGTACCCTTTTCCTGCAGGAGACCAAATACATGACTCTAATTCTATTTAAATAAATGTAATTTAATGTTTCGGAGCGGATAGAGTTAACCCACGGATTCCACATAAAAGAAGAAGAAAAATACAGTTTTGCAAGGACCCAGTTATCATTATAATCGAAAGTAGTTTATTGTTTATTTTTAGAAGCGGACTTGCAGTACCCATGGTGGGTGGACGGAAAGGACAATAACTTGTTAGATATGTTGGATGTGAAGCAGATGTACTAATGAGGGAGATACAAGCACAACAAAGATGAAAAATCAATATCTTGATGCATATGTCTATATAAGAGGCAGAAAAAAGACACTATTTGCAGACACTTTGTGCGGCAGAGAAATGTTTTGCAAGTGTTTTATGTAAGGAACAAGGGAAGAAACTGGGGGGATAGTTAGTTCAATGTTCTGTGAGAACACAAGGCTTTTTGACCCTTTCCCAATCAAATCTCCAGATAACCATTACATACGATGACCATCAGCTTGTCTTCAATCAACCATGGAACTATCATTCCATCTTTGTTATGTTTCTTTAAATGTAAGCTACTGTCATGTGACCCAGAGGTACAGCAAATATAGATGTCATTATCATGATTTATAAGGTCTTGCAAACTCAACGTCTCAGCTTGTTGGAACTTATTTTGTCTTTATGTCTTATAAAGACATAGTATTTTTCTATGTAAATCGACTTCAGTTCTGTAGGCAAAGTCATACTGTCCTGACACATACAGATCTGTGTCTCATCCACAGCACAACGTTACTTATAATGTGAATGAAGATCATGAAAAATTGCAAGCAAATGCTGAAAACAAGAGAAATATGTATTTTGAATGTGTTTCTTGCTTATAACATCACCTTGCAATTACCCATTGCAAGTTGCCCAATTCCCCCTTACTGCTAGTCAAGCAGCAATCCCCCACCTAACATCCCTCCATCGGCACAGGTGATTAAAGTTCTGTCTGGTGAGGAGGAAGATAATACCAACATTACCGGACAGTTGCCCAGTATATCATCCCCCTCATCAGATGCTGATATGTAAATCATACTGTAGCATCTACCATATGTATCATTCCAATCACCTGGCTGTACTCCTCTGCTGACAAACTCTGCACTTCCTCTCACTGCCCCCTTCCTGCCCTGGGCTTGTTTATTATTACATTTTTCTAAGGAAGGTAATTAGAAATTAAAAGATGAATTATCTATTTGTTCCTAATTGATATTCAGTTAAATACACATCAGACTTACTTCCACATTTCATGGTACCCTCTGATTCCCACATTGTACTAGATGAGTACCTTCCCTTTTATTGTGGTAACACATTGGTGTATGTCCTGCACATGTATTTTTATTCTTAACACTTTTTTGATGTGGCATTTATGTAAAAATAACTTATTTTGAACAAATATCATAACAATGGATAATTGTATCATAAATTAAATCGAATAAATACAGAAGTCGAAAAGTCGAGAATAATCTCCAATTCTCGACTTTTCGACTTCTGTATTTATTCGATTTCGACTTGGGATTGGAGGAGTCCTTGCAGATTTCGACTTTCCATAGGAAAGTATATTTACGTATTTGTCTTTTTGGTCATTTTGGACTTGCTTTTTGTATCATAAATTATATTAGGGCAGTTATGTAGGCATGCCCATGTGAAAAAAGCACTTTTGTAGTGTAATTTAGAGGGCATTCCTAACCAAATTTGGAACATGTTTGGGTGTGATCCGTGCACACTGGGTAGCCAAAAATCTATCGGTTTCATGGCAAAAATGTCCAGATCCGAACACCTCTGATGCTTCGGCCCCCGAACAGCCAATTTGTGAGATTTGTGAGATACAGCTGCCCGACCCGAATCCATATAAGCAAAAACTGGTAAATATTAGGGATATATATTCACATTTATCATTAAAAACCACATACATAATACAATTTGAAAACACATTGTTACCTTCAATTCAGTCTGCCTGCCTTGCATTAGTATTGCATGAATCTCTAATCCTTTCTTTACATTCAAGACAATCTGCTATAAAACCTCCATAAATCTTAAATCTCATCTACGAAATGCATTAACGAATGTGTGAATTTGTGTTTCCATAAAGTGTCACCGTAATGCTGGTTATAGTCTAGGATTACGCAAAGACTACATCCACTTTTTAATTGCACAGATAAAACAAGTTGTTGAACAATGGGATTTTAAAAGAAGCTTTTGTCAACACTAGATAATTTGATTTTGTTGATAAATATTTAAAGGGGATTACATTGAAATATATGTATCAAAATGTAACCGGTAAAATGGAGATTGTGCTCTAAAACCATTTCTGATTGAAACGGGAACACAAAGAGTACAAATATTCCTTTTCAAGCTAACCCCAAATTATTTGTGTCCCCCCCCCCCCTTTCTGTATTTATATTAATAACATAGAAACATAGAAACATAGAAACATAGAATGTGTCGGCAGATAAGAACCATTCGGTCCATCTAGTCTGCCCAATTAAAGGGCTCTACATATACAGTATCTACAATACTGTACATCAGAAATAAACAAGAAAAGGAATGCAAACGAGTAGGTCCCACCAACATTTACATAAAAATTATTAAAAATATATATATATTTCAGCTTTAGGACAGTGTGATCTATATCTACCTTGCTGGTTAATAGATACATTCTGTGGATACATAGTGGGTCATAATTAGAAAGACAAAACATTTTTTTACAAAAATCAGGATTATGCTAATCCATCTAATGTTACCATAATATGATAGGGCATTTTGTGTCAAGAGTGATGGACTAGTTGGATAGAATGCACTTATGTATATGTCTCATTAACTGAATGCCAATACATTAACATATTAACTTAATGTCAGTACCTACTTAGGAGAAAATTTGAGTTTCTGACCCAATCGGATCTCTGTGGTGCTCTGAATAGCCCTTTAATTCTGGCTACTCAGAGACAACTGAAGTGATCTCGAATCGGCATGAAAATCAGCCAATTCAAATGATTAAATAATTTTCTCATTGTTTACAGAATTTAAACCCTTTAATATTTTTTTTTATTTTTTTGTGATGTTTACTAAAAAGGCTTCACAGTTAATAGCATGTGACAGAGAAACCTCCATAGTACATGTTCGGCTCCCTGTGCAGTGTGACGGGGAAGTGCTTGACAGGTCGTGTGATCGGCGCCCTGACCTCAGACATGCGCCGGGTCATGTGACCTCCAAGCACACACCACGGGGGAGCCAAAGAGGCAGCATGGAAGGACACCATGCTGCCTGCCACTAGACACCAGGGACAAGGGTAATTCCTGGACTGATGCGGGGCATGTAATGGTGTTGATTGGGGCATGTGTTGGGGGTGTTGGGGGTGATGGGGGCATATATTGGGGGTGATGGGGCATATATTGGGGGTGATGGGGACATGTATTAAGGATGATGGAGCATGTATTGGGGGTGATGAGGGCATGTAATGGGGATGATGGGGGCATGTAATGGGGTGATGGAGGAAGGTAATTGGGTGGGATGTGATGGGGGCATGTAATGGGGGATCGAGGCATGTAATGGGGGTAATGGGGACATGTGATGGAGGCATGCAATGGGGTGATTGGGTAATGGAGCATGTGATGGGGACATGTTATGGGGGCATGTCATTTTAATGTAATGGGGGTGATGGGGGCATGTGAAGGAGCTATGTAATGGGGTGATGGGGTAATGGAGCATGTGATGGAGACATGTTATGGGGGCATGTAATGGGTATGTAATGGGGGGATGAGGCATGAAATGGAGGTGATGGGGCATTTAAAGTGTGTGCATGTGGGTGATGGGGCATGTAATGGGGTGATGGAGCATGCCCTAAGTTTGCAACGTGGGTTCTGGGTCATGTCGTGGGTGTGCAATGTGGGTGGGTGGGGTGCCCAAATTTTGTCTGCTTACGGCAGCACAAAACCAAGATACACCACTGCACATGAGTCCTTTGCTGTAACCAGCCTTTATCGGGAATGCTATAGAAAGGTGAGCACACCGATGAGAAACCTTTTAATTGGTTAATTTAATGTATTAAAGCTGTGATGCCTGCTCCTGTTTCTTCTGATAATTTACATATCAGAGGCATAAGTGAGGCCGGTCTAGGCAGCCATTTTTAATGTTTGAATGCCACAATCACAATAGTATGTTAGCATAGACAATCATTTTTATGACATACTTGTGACCAATCACTCAAGAAATAGATATGGCAGCCATAGGACAAAAAACAAAGGTGTGGCCACAGGATTCTGATACACAAAACTGCAAGTTTAAACTGCAACTTAAATCACACTTTTGTAGATCCAACAAAATACCTACTTCTCATTTAATAAAGTATATGACATTTTCAGATGTGTATTGAAATTAAAAATTGCCTGATTAATATTACAATTTTGTTTGCATGTCAACTTTAAACTATTTATTCCAGTTAAGGAAATATTTTGGTTATCTTGGGCATTTCCCAGACTATGGTCTTCTTACAAATATATAACTTATTTGTTTAATATTGTATCCTATATATTAAATCATGCCGTTATGAAAGCACATTAAAATTATTAATGCACCAGTCTGAAGAACAGAATAACTTGCTTTATAAATGAAAGCTATAGTGGATCTATTGGTCTCTCTGTACTGTGCTGAATGGAATAAAGATATAAATAGAAAGATAATTATATTTCCAAGATGAAATAAAATTACCATTGTCACATGCTCTAAATATAGCCAAGGGTGCTGGTACAACGCCATCCAGAGCTGTGCTATTAGATATGGCTAAATCACCTTCCTTTTCTCTTACCTTCTATCTTTTCCTTTTCTTCATACTATTGTTTTCTTTTTTGTATGTTTCTTTCTCTCATTCTTTCTTTCCCTCTTTCTTTTTTTGCCTGTTTCTTTCTTCATTCTTATCCCACAATGTATAAATATCTGTATGTCTTCTTTATTATATTAACCCTTTATGTATTTCTTATAGCTAGTGGTGCCTTTGGGCATAAATATATTGAATGCCCATCTACCCCTTCAGGTATTCATGTACTCATCTGACAGCTGTCTGACATAATCAGTAGAATTGCTTCTAGCTTCACCAACATTAATTCTTCTGCCCCTTCTAAAATTCATAGTACACTAGACCTCTTTTGTGTTTCAGTGTTGATTGATGGATTTCATTTAAGTGGGTCACACCATCGCACATACACACAAACCTAGAAAGGAGCCTCGGGAAAGGTAACATATAGTTAATCTAAGACAAACACTGAGCAAAAAAACATCCAGGAAAATTCTCAACATAATGCAAAATATCCACAATTTGGTACAGACAGAATCCAACCAGAAATAACATTTTGAATCCTCTTGTTCTATTCTGTCTCCGAGGATGATGACCTTGAATTTATCAATGCTGTTCTTTATGTAATATACGTAATGTGATTAGCACTTATCTACAATGAGAGCTCTCCTTCAGAACAGACTGTGGGATGAGACATGCTATTAAATCTTGGAAATCTAATTTATTTGTCCAAGTTTATTCAGTGATACAAATTGGAAACTTCTTATTTAATTTGGGAGTAATTGGAAATCTAAAATATTATAAATATGATAAGGTCACTAAGGAGCCATGTACACCCTCACTATGTAATACTGCATTTCATCATCTTTGTTTTTGCACATACCCTTATTAATTTTACCCCTGTGGTATACAGTTTCTTCTTTTCCTGGTAGGCAGTGCATCTAATATGATAGGCTTATATTCTATTTGTCAGAATACTACATAATGTTATTATCCTATCAGATAATATAGAATTTACACAGTAATCCCCCAAATGTGTGAGAGGTGCACAATTTATCTGCAGTTTGGCTTCTGTATTATGGATATTTCTGCACCACCTTCCAAAAATCAAAAAATGACTTGTACAGTTCACTGTACGTACATTGCAGATAAGTCAAAGTGAGATGCACATTCCATCTCACTGGATTTAATATGCTCTGTGCAGGAACAAACCTGGTAAGTTCCTCCTACTAGAAGAGCCCTGCATGATACATTGTTAAATTATTAAAGAGCTCCTACTGGCTTGGTTTTTTTTTGTATTTGGCAGGTTCAGTTCTGTTCATTTTACAGGGGAATCTCACCAGGGTAGGCCCTCAGTAATGTCAGTGAGATGAACCTTCCTCTCACCTCAACTCACCTACAACTGAGGCTAATTCCACATAGGAAAATACCAACGTAGCATCATTTTCTATGAGGGTAGGTAGTTAAATTGACTCAACTGTTTATAAAGTAAATATAATTTACTAGTAAATATAATGATGAAAAAGGATATATACATTGTATTACCAGAATTCCAACAAATCCACTAAGGAAGAGAAACATGTTTTACCTGTGTCTGTAGTCTCCTGTTTATGACATCACCTTGTGCCTTGGTATGCAAATGAAGTTGACTGAGAATTGTGTAATTTGCATATCAAAGAACAAGATGATGTCATGAACAGGAGAAACAACACACACGTACATGCATTCTCGTCGTGTCTCAGCATCTCTTTTATATTTTCATTTATAGGTTATCTTTGTTTGGACATCAACGTTTAGATTTTTTATATGTTTTATGAAACATTTGAAGTTTACCTCCATATAATTGTAAATGTTAACAATGTAATGTGTCTATTCCACGTACCCTGACAGTGTTAATAAACACAAGATGGTTGTAAGTAATTAGCTGGATACATTTTCTGCATAACAACACATTGATCATAACCATAGCAACCATACTACTACATCTGGCCTAATCCCCTTCCATAATATCGTTATCTAAAAAATAAAAATCCTACTTGTGGGTATTTATACAACACAAACAATTACACAAATTGAACGTTTGTACTGTCAACGCAAGTAATGGGCTGTATTTTTTTGTTTTTTGTTTGCAATCTTTACGATGTTAGAATTATTATTTGTATCCAGATATAGTTTATCTTTCCTTTATGGTAAAAACACACAGATCAAGTGAAAACAGGGGGAATTCAAAGCAGTCTTTACACAGCTATGTTTTCATCATCTCGGTTGTCAAATGTCGAGCTTTAAAATGTCATTCAAGGCTTTATTGTACAATGTTAATAATTATAATAGCAAAACTCTGCTTTGGCTAGCGCTCTACATATGGTTGCTGTAAGGCTATATAAACTAAGCTGCTGCATAATATATATATATATATATATATATATATATATATATATATATATATATATATACTGCCCTGTGATTTAAATCTTCAATCCACCTCTAATCATACTACAGAGCAGCTCATTTCTCCCATGTCTGCCTCCGTATGACTCTCTCTGTATACACACAGTTTAAACACATAAAACACCTTAGATAGCTTAGTGGTTAATGCTTTGACTACAGTACCTATTGAAACCCTCAGGTTCAAATCCTGACCGGGCAACCTTTGCCCTTCATCCCTCTGAGCGTATGTCATACATCATCTGTAATTCAGTTACTGATTGGGTTGATTCAAAGATATGTGCTATCAGTCCCATAGGGAGCATGGTGATATATAAAAGTGAATAATTATAATGCATTCAAGAACCAATTAACACTATATTTTATTTTTGAGGCACTCCATTTTACTTTTCAGTTAAGCTCACATAACATCTGCTGAGGTAAGCTAAAGGTAATGGGAAATCTTTCTTTGGTGAAGTGCAGTAAAGTCAGTAGAACATTGGCTCTTACTAGCATATCCTTATCCAGAATCCCTTGCTGTGGCGATAGTGTTCTACTCTGTGGATATCTGTAAGAAGCAAAAGTGTGTTGACTTGTCTGGGCTGTGTAGATGTGGTTTGACTTTACTTCTCAGTCACAATTATATCCTGAAACATAATCCAATCAGGGGGTGGTCCATTGCAAGGGATTAACTGGGTTTACAGGGACCATGACTGGATTTACATGTCTCTATGTGCTAAGAAAAGGAAGTATGTGGGACATAATAGGAAATGCAAGTTCATTTTTATCTCTTATGGGATTCCTTAAAAAAAATACCACCTTAGGCACATGCCTGGTCTTATTTTTTTTCCATTTATTTTAATTATTGAGAAATGTAAAATTAACATACATTTGTAGTAAACTAAGTTAAGTATAGTTATCAGTACATACGATTTTATTCTTGTATTAATAAATGTTAAATAATAGTGGTAATAATAAACAAACTTATATTAACATATACATATATGAATAGTATATATATATATATATATATATACATAATTTTACATATATATGATATAAGAACATATACATATTAATAATCAGTATAAAACTAACTAGTTATAATAATGTGTTGTTATTACATATAATTGACTGTTTATTTTTTTTATTAGTAAATGTATTGAAAGGAAGAGGAAAGATAAGACATGTAAGAGAGAGTAATAAAGAGGGGAAATGAAAGAGGGTTAAGGAACCTTTGGACCATACATTATGTATTTATTGCCTTTTTTTTTATATCTAATTGATTTACCGCAAATTAATAACAGCTGCAGCTATTAAAATCCACCCCACTTCTGTTATGTTTTCTTTTATGTATTATTTATGGTTTTATTTCTGCTATATTTTGCTTAATAGGCGGTACCTGGGTCATATGGATGTATGGAATAGCCTTCCAGTGGAAGTGGTAGAGATAAACACAGTGAAGGAGTTTAAGCATGCGTGGGATAGGCACAAGGCTAGTCTAGCTATAAGATAGGGAGCTGGGGACTAATAAAAGTATTTAGACTAGATGGGCCGAATGGTTCTTATCTGCTGACACATTCTATGTTTCTATGTCCATTCTGCAATATTTCTCATTTGCTTTTCACTCTGTCCCCTGTTTTTGTTTTTTTAAGCTGCCCCCATTTTCAGCTCCAACCTACCTGTCCTCTTGTCTTTACCAGCCCTTATATACACCTTTTTCTGTAATGCCCCTAGTAATGCTCAATTTTCTATTTATTTGCAGCCTCCTACCGCATTTTCTTCTTCACTGCCCCACACACCCCTTTTGTTCTTCTCTTCCCTCATGAATTCCTTCCTTACCCCTTAATCTCCAAATTATTATTTTTTTTTTTTACAAAAGTGAAATTTCTTCTCCTATACAGACGTTTCAATATATGTTACTTCTGGAAACCCAGAAGTAATAATCAAGCAGTAATTATTAATGCTCTACTATTTCATTCTATTTATCAGATCACATCGATCACATTCCTTTTGTCGACAAAAGATTGTATTTTGCTCTAGTATATTTCCCCTCAAAAAAAAAACCCAAACTGCAGCAAAATAACAGTAGGTTTATTAAATATAAAACTATTGCTTTCAGTGGGATTTACTGATTAGTGTTTTGCTATTGATTGACCCACTTTTGCAGTAGGTGGATTTATGATACACACTCTAGCTTCACAGATCATTTATAGTTATTAGAATGGTTCCCGAGTCGGCAAAGTTTGATGAAGAAGTAACTAGTAGTCAGCTTAACAACAAAGCATGTACTTCTGTGTAATTCAAAACTTGCATCAAGGGTAAATGTTTTAAATAGAAATTCTTTAATGAGAGAATCCGAATAATGAACATTACTGAGCACTTTTTGTTCAGTATCGGTCTCATGGGGGCCGGACATGTTTCCCAAAATCTTTGGTCAGACCAGTCATATTATTTTCCTTTATCTAACACAAAATTTGAAATCTTGTCAATGGAAGGGAGGTGGAAGATCAACACCTTTTTCTGCCTGCATGTCTCTATGTAGAGATAAAGTGCGAAACGCGTAAGGTTGGTTGCTTAAATATTTTACCCAGCAGATTTATTAACTCCTGTAGAACTTCTTACAGTGGTGAATTAGTGCTTGGTGAGTGAATACGTATACTTACTGTTAGTCCATGGACTGTGAGTGCAAAGTAGGTAGAAAACACCTGCAATTCCCATAGTATGTACAAAATCTTTAAATCTACACACAAAAAAGAAAAATCATAAAAAACAATAAGCATCCATATTATTTCATGACACACCTTCATTGCTTAAAAAAAAAACATATACTTTTTAAACTAAAAATTGCTGCTCCTATAAGATTATTTTTTGAGATATTGCAGGATAACCTATATTCTATATCATTTCCATTTAGTTAGCGATTGGTTTAATCACCATCAAATCTGCTTTACACTTATTTTATGATGTTTACAGTTGAAAGAAGTAGTATATTATTATTTGTTCAGGTGCTCCATCGATGTTAGTTTTAGGGCTCATTTAGTGTTAGTATTAGAGTGTTTGGGTAAGTATTAGGGTATTAGGTTTAGCGGTTAGTTTTAGGGTTGGTATTAGGGGTTAGGGGCTAGTATTAGAGTTAGTATTAAGGATCAGGAGTCAGGGTTAGTGCTTGGGGTTAGGTGGTACTTTTAGGGCAAAAGGTGGTTATTTTTATTAGTGAGGGGTTAGTATTTGACAGGTCAGCACCAAAACTGCCACGGACAACTGGTCGTGAGCAAGTGTTCTAGACCTGATGAAATTGCCCCTTTAAGAAATAATAATAGTCACTTTATTTGCAATGTTTTACTTACTACTTCAGTCTTTCTCCCAAAATGCAATGTTTTATAACCCTCCATTGGAGATAGTGTAAAATAATTCTTTGTAATAGGAACAAATAAAAATGGAATTTAAAACTCATAGAAAATAAGAATATAGGAATGCATTGGGACCTATTTATACAGTTTACAAAATCATACAAAGGAGCTAATAAGTCCCTATGTGTTCAAACTTTTATTGTATTTACACTGAAATAATGTCAGCTCAGAAACAATCCAAACTTTCTTGGCTGATCGTTATATGTCACATGCACAGAACTTAAAACACATTGTAAACACATACACAAAGGAGATAATGCTCAACGTCAAAACAAACTTTATGTTTATATTTCATGAGCTGCTCTGCAACCACTAGAAGATATTCTGATAATACATTGTTGCAAGTCATATATTGTTTTGCGTGAGTCTGTCTCAGGATAAGCAACATGGGTGCAATTGTTTCCTTGACTTGGGTCATTATTTGGATTTGTGACCCCCCCGAGGTGGCTTGCCAATCACAGAAAACGAGTGCATTGAAAACTGTGGTTGCTGGGGAGCTATCTGGGGATTGTAGCATAGGTAATAACAGTGCAATTCTTCCTTGGGCTTTTGTCATTTTAATGATTTGTACATCCCATTACCATTCCTTTAGTGCCTTTGGCTGCTGCAGAAACTCTTGGGGATCTGTGGTTTTGATAATTATTCTGTGTGTTTTATGCAGGTTTATTTTCAGCCAGTAGTTGAGGTTACCTATACACTCACTCAATCAACTAGAGCAGATATTTTGATTATTGAGATCATAAGAGAAATGAGAGAAATAAGTTAATAGTGTCTAACTCCTACTAATTGGGGAATAGGCAGTGGTGTATTTAGACATTGGGCTGACTAAACTCATGCACCCTCAATCTTATTTTGTCACACCCATTCCATTACAGGTTACACCTCTTTCTTGCTTAAATTTTCCACTACACCAGATTGCCCCCACATCACTTTCCAAAGTGCAAGATTGCCCTCACATTCGTTTTTACTACACTTTATTGCTTCTGCTGGATCTAGTGGGGGTAGCCAAGTGAGGAAGGATGTACCTGCAACATTGGTGGTGCTGTCCCATAAAGTCTGCTGCCTCTGACCCCCTCCAGTCTGCCACCCTAGGACTAGGCCTTGCTGGGCCTAGGGAGAATGAGCATGGTACACTCAAAATCTGCAAATATGTGTTAGATGATAAATCTTGTTTTTTTATCGCTTAATTATGCTGTTTTTGCATGCAAGAATGAGTTAAAGACAATGTGGGCATGTATTAAAACTCCCACAAAACAAAGTATTGGGAGAATTATAAAAAAATCTTTTTTGTTTTGTATAATGTTGATTACGTGTTTTTATAGCTTTGTGGATTTGGGACCTGGTGGAGCCTGGTTTCAAACACTGTGCATTTTGTGAGTAATGGTTGACCGTTCCTGTAGGTGTATGTTTTTATAGCTCATGACACTTTGCATTGCGGGATAGGGACCCCGGACACTCATTTTTAAGTGCCTGATTTTTTAGACATTGTCTGCACCGCCACAACCAGGAAGTACCTTTTCTGGTGGAGGCAGCACAGACTCAAGACATTTGCTGGGAATATGCTTTATACATGCGCACAGACACCAAAAGCATGTGCACCGTGTTTATACATAACCCCCAATGTAGTGTCAGAGTGGACTGTTCATGGACAAGATAGACATTTTCTCGTCTTGCTCTATATCAAATATGTTCTGTGGGACACAATAAAGGTGTAAGTGCAATATTAACCTTCAAAGTGAATATTTTTGAATACTCTGACACAGTCCAAACAACACAACAGAGCATGAAACATTTTTTAAAAAAAATCAAAATTTGAAAGGACAAATATGTGAGAAATAATAGGTGCTTTTCCAGATTGTAATGTCTCTTTAACACCAGTAGAAAGACAATTATTGTCAAAGTGATAATGCCTCAATTAAACTATGGACAGCACAGGCCTAATTTATTTAAATGATTATTAAGTAGCTAATTACGTATGCATTTCCAGCGAGTAGTCCATTAGAGCTATTCACGTCTACCGCAGAAGAGCAAATATTAGCTAATTATTGATAAAGGTGAAATTTACTAAGCATTGTAAAGTTCTTGATGTAGGCGATAACATTTAGTCTTTATTATAAGCCTAAAGCTGGTGTAAATATCAGGAAATGTCACAGTAAGTTTTATTTATTTATTTTTAATGCATTTATCCTGGAAGAATATGCTGAGATTGAAATTTTCATTTTCAAGTATGTCCTAAGGAGCATTTACAACACAATTTAGTACATTAAAATATAAATAAAATCTAACATCAAATACATACTCATATGACGCTGTCCAGCAATATTATACAGCGAGGTAGATTCAATAGCCTAGTAAAAACTGGTGTTAGCTCGCCATTAAATATTATTTTAAAAATGACCACACCCCCTCGAATCCTCCATACTTTCTATGGCGTATTACTAGACCCTTAAGCAACATAGAACTTTTACCGCTAACCTGAGTTTTTAACATAACAGGGCCGTTGTATCGATTGCACTGCTGGACAGCGTAATTACATTGAAAAGTGGTGTTGAGTTTACGGAAAGAGATCTGTGGCGCACATGCATATGTTATATCACTATATTCAATGATTGATTTGAGGATGTGTTGCGAGACTGAAAGTATTCAACAGAATATAGTGATCATAGAGCTTGATGGGTTGTCAGTATGAATGAACTCTTGTAAATAAAACTCATCGAGGACTGGACAAGATTAAGTGAAAAAAAGATGAATCTTTATTTTGGAGATTGGCTCAGGACACAATAAAAAGGAGGAATTCTAAAAGGTGCAACACAATTTTGTAAAACCAACAATTAGTGAACCTTTTTGGAAATGTACAGAACCTAATAAATACATGTGTCTTAAGAGCACTTTTACATAGAAAGGCTTAAAACAGAGTTTCTTTAATGAACCCTAGAGTTTATCTAAAACAGGTATATGTAAAAATTGCACTAGTGGTTCAGTCACTGCATGTACTAATGTCTAGTGCTATATGCTTTATGTCCCAGGCCCACACTTCCAGAATGCTGTGGATAATTCTAGTTGGCAGTGGCCTAATTTCCCATTCACAAAAGTGTCAGGATTTAAAAAACAAAACCCCAATTGGATCTAACCTGATATTATACTAGAATGTTAGAAGTATTGACTGTGAAAGCCAATGAGAAGCAGTCTGTTAATCTAGACTGTCCATCACTAAATCTTAGACTTATTTCACTAAACAGTGAAGTGTGATGAATTGGACACAAATCAGACATTGATAGCAATTAAAGTTTGGAGGTAAAGTCATTTCATCCCCATACTAGGGCCATTGATCTTATCATTGTTGTTGCTGTGATAAACCAATAACCAGACTAGTGACTGTTTAAGACTTAATTTAAAACACAAACATGTTAACTCAACACAGTTTCCAGTTTTGTAAATAGACACCTTTGTGTTAAAAAAATATCCTAGTTGTATTCTTTGAAATATACTGCTTGTTTGAATGAATCAGCCAAATTATCTTCAGTTGGTGGTATATTTCACATTTTATTGGCATGCCAAAATAAACAAAGAAATATTAACACCTTGGCAACATAGGAAGTGCCAGGCCTGTCATGCCATTCCAATCGCAATATGCCATACTAAAACAGACTTGACTGAGGGTCTCAGGACAGAGGCACTCCAGCCATGTCTTCAGAGGACCACTCCATCACATCTGATTGCTGTAACTGCCAACTGCAATTTTTCCAACATAATGTATAGATCATTTTCAATCATTTTTATTCTCTACATTCACAGTAAAAACAATATTCAAGTGATACAGTCCCTTTAAGCATGTATTATTTCAACTGAAACATTAGGTTAGGTCAGTGCTGTATCTTGGTTTTGTGCTGCCCTAGGCAGACAAAATTCGTGCACCCCCCACCCGTGTTGCACAACTACGACATGCCCCATCACCCATGCTGCACACCCACGACATGCCCCATCACCCCATTACATGCACCATAACCCATATTGCATACACACTAAATGCCCCATCACCCCCATTACATACCCCCACCACGTCCATTACATGCCCCCATCACACCGATTAATTGGAAGGAGCTAAAGCTTGCTGAATGGTGGGGGAGGGAGCAAAAATGTTTGAAGCACCAGAAGTGTGCTTTAACACCCTCTGGCAAAGTGCTGCCCGAGGCGAGTGCCTTGTTTGCCTTGTGGAAGATACACTACTGGGTTAGGTATGTCATACTCTTTTGGTAACATACTACACAGCCATCTGAGGCCTATGCACGGACTATATCAACAGTGGAACATTTGCTCTACTTAGAACTTTTTAGTCTTACTTTTTAGTCTACAGCCTTTTATAGTCTATTTTAGCATTTTGTGTATCAACAAAGAGGGCATAAAAAGGGTATTTGGTATAGTGCAAATTAATATATTATTAATACACCGTATTATAACAAGATATATCTGCTTCATGATCCTAAACACTTCACACAAGGGCACCATTATAGATTGCCACTGTTGATGTTATTAAAATCCTTCATCAAGATGCTTGAAGCGATGATGAGTTTATAGCATATAGACGTGTTCTAAAAATTAGATATAAATCATACACTGATGTATTCTACAAAGAGAGTGATAGCCTCTGACTAGCTATTGTGTGGCCTACATAAGTAAAATACTGGATCTGGCATCTTTCAAATTTGTAAAAACAGTAATTTCCTGTGGAATGCTATTGTATACTGGTGTCTGTATAAGTTTTGGGACACTTTAATAGCCCTGGTTCATACTATGTTCCTTTGTTTTCAAAATACTCAGAATAACTTGAGAAGGGTTAAACAAATAGCTTTAGCAATGTACAAAACAGTATTTCAAGATTATAATATCCACAAAAAGATAGTTATACAATCTAAGCCAAGATTCCTTCTAACAGAATGTGGAGTATAGCACGTCACTGCTCATATTAACCTTATATGTGGATATGACATTACAAGATTCCAACAGATGTGATCAGAATATCAGCTACCTTGGCGACATAGGAAGTGCCAGGCATGTCCTGCCATTCTGATCATGGTATGGCACCTAAAACAGACATGGCTGAGAGCTTCAGGAAAGAGGCACTGCAGCCATGTCTGCAGAGGCCCCCTCCACCTCATCTAATCACCGTGACAGCCAATGACAGTGACTAGATGGGTGTAGTTCCTGGCTTTGGCAGCTTTAGTCTCTCCCTGCAATTTTGAGGAAGGGAGGGACTAATCACAATATGAGTAGCATGAGCACATACACCTCTTTCGCTTTCTGAAGCTGGTTTACGTTAGAACTTAGTTAGGGTTAGGGCTAGGGTTAGGGCAAGGGCTAGGGTTGGGGCTGCAATGTCATAGGGAATTTTCACATGTTTACAGTCAGTTATATGATGTGATTAAAATAATGGTAACTAAAGAAAGCATTTCTTGTCTTGAAAAAAATATATATCATTTGTGTGTGTGGGTACAGTAAAGAAGGAAATGAAAGCTAAACACAAACACCGCTGAATAGGTAAAAAAAAAAAAGCCATTGTCACAAAGGGTACAACATGGCCAAAACAGTCCCAGGGTTAAATAATCAGATACACAATAATGAAACTTTTTTTTTTTTTTTACAGCTATGAAATTCCCAATCTTAAATGGTCCCATCTTATTATTTATAATGGGATATATAATACATTTTTATTCATTTATATGGATTTCTGCACAGTTCGATAAAGCATTAAGAAACCTGAAGATCAATTTTAAATTATAAAAAGACACACACCTACATCTAAGGTGAAAGAGCATTTTATACATCAACAGAAGGTTTGGTCGATAGGTGTGAAAGTTGAAAGCCTTTCCTTGATAGAACCCTACAAAGTGCATTTTTCATATTGTCTTCTACTGGCTGTTTTCAATTTAGAAGGGGAACTGTGGGACAGATCACTTTAACAGTAATATATAAGGATTGGACAGGTTACTAACTGTTACATACAGCACCCTTGTCTTATCCTGCAACAAACATTTTACTCAATCCTGTATATGTTAATAGGTATGACACTCAGATGATGCATTTATGACTAATGTACTGTGTTTGGATAGAGAACCCCATAACCGTTGTAGGAAAGAGGATCGGAGAGAGGTAAGTCCAGAGTTACGTGTTTCGAGACGAGAGAAATGTATTCTACTGACGTTTTGTGTATATGCAGATTTGGAGAACGTTATTGCACAGATGATGTGAAACTTTTTGGGTGACATTAAGCAGCTGACAGTATTCTGTAGCTCAGATTAATATTTTAATTAGTTAAGACATTGATGTGCATAAAGAGATGAAAATGGCAAAATCTTAACAGTGCAGTGATCCTTAAATGTCAGTTTACTGACATGAATGTAAAGAGACCTCTATATCAATTCTGCATATATTTTTTTTTTTTTTTGTTAAAATGAAGTACAACCTTTATCATACTAGTAAATTCTTTTAAGGTGATCTGTCAATCACTGCCACGGTCAGTAAGAAAATAACAAGACATATGTCAGATAATATTTGCCCAGGTCTGATTCTGAGAAGATCCCAGACCCATCAACACCTTTACATTTTAAATATCAAGAATAGTAAATGGAAGGTCAGTTGCAAGATGATTTTATCATCTGATTTATTGTAATTTATGTCGAAAACCATGGGAGGCGACGCCGCACAGTAAGGCTATGCTTGGTCTGCTTAAAATAAAAGAATAATGCAAATAAGGTGTTAACAAAATTTTAAAGTGCAGAAGCATGAATTTCATTTTTAGAATCCTGACTTTAATTTAGAGGTAAATGTCATTTATAATTTACCTTGTGGCAGATTACAGCTATCCTTGTCTCCTACAGTTTACTTAATTCCTACAGAAAATGTGGTGGATATATCTAATCAATTGCCAGAGGCTTTATAATTAGTGTGCTAATTTTCTTTCAAACAGAAATGGCTATGTAGGCCAAAATATAAATGTAATGCCTTTGTGTGGCTGTTTCCTGTAATATTAAGGAGGATTTTTTCTCTCTCTCTCTCTCTCTCCACCTTTTGCTGTAGCAAATGGAAAAGACATAATGAATACAGGATTGGAATGATGTTAGTTCACACTGAGGATTTTGTCCCAATATGTTGTTTAAAGGATTCTCAGCTGCTGTCTTCCCACACCCACTCAGTGCAGACAAATAATGGAAGGATGCAAACAATGCCCTGTCTTGGACAAATTCCAAACAAGAATGTTGTGGCAACGCGATCAGAGCCTATATATCACATTACATGCACTCTAGGTTATAGGATCTGTATGTACTATGGTACAGATCCATAAAAAATAAAAATAAAAAAAAAGAAACAGAATAAAAACTATAATTCATATCTTCATTTACAAATTTAGCTTAAAAATACATATTCTATGTGTAACTACACCTTCAGATAAAGAGTTTTTTTAAAGATTGATTTCTATGATATACCATGTAGAAATTAAGGAATACAAAAAAAACCTAATTGCTATGGGGTAGCAATCAATGAAATTGCTAACAAAATTAAACTCATAATATATGTAATCCATAGTTATTGTTCAATAAAACATATGTTTTTTTTTTAAATGGCTGATATACATTTAGGGAATTCCTTATTTGGGAGAAGTGGAAAAGGACATTAGAAATCTGTACACATTGCAAGGGACAATGATTCACATACGTCTGCTAACATTCAATGCGGAGATTAAAAAAAAAAGGATTCACATTAAAATTTTTCATTAACACATTTTTGAATTTAAATGAAACTTCACATAATCATAGATAGAAACCAAAATGGAATAATTGTGGGGGTCAAATTACTGAGACCGAGACATTCAGCCATTTTTTAGTAATTGCCAGCGCACTTAAAGCTGACCCCTGCAAATAAGGCACATCATAAAAAAGCAGAGGAGGATGATAAATAAATATGTACAAAGGGGTGATGTCCATTCCTCCTGCAGCAACTGAGTTATCTAAAAATAGCCCTTGTCATTTTTTTTATGATTATTTATTCACTAAACCCTCTAAGTGCTAATGGGATGCCTAATCCATTCTTCCCCTCTCAGGCACTGAAAGTTTGAACGTATTATTCAGTTGTGTGACTTTATTAGTATACCAACTATTTGGAGGTATGGCTAAAGCATGTCTCTTATAGCAGAGTTTGGTTAAAAAAATAAAATAGGTATGGCATGAATTACTAATGCTGATAGATAAGAAAGAGCCCAACAGTTCATTTAATAATTCAAAGAGTGAAACAAATGACCAATATCGTAGTGGTGTGCATACATAGTGCTGTGAACAGATAAATACATGTTGTCTACTAAGTAAAGACAGTTTTATGCTGTTGCTGCTTTCTGCATACCAGCTTGAATAGAGGGGGTGAGGTTTATGTCAGGATTATGTCATTCAGCAAGTACACCATTTACGCGGTCACCTAAAATGGCAGGAGCTATAGACTTATCATTTAGGGTTGGGGTCAAATAAACTTGTCACAAACTATACCTGAGTTATAAGCCACTTTTTGGACAGAACTGCTTCAAAAGACAGAAGACATGACTTTTTTCAAAAGACAGATGAATGTGTTTGTTTGTTTGACTTCTTTTGGATAAACAGCAGCAAGAAGGATAAGTAAACGATTGAACTTGATGGACTTGGGTCTTTTTTTCAAGCCTAAATTACTTGTTTACTATGTGCACACTCCAATGCAAAAGCCAAGAAGTTTCAGATCAATTCTTCAAAAAATATATCTATATAAATATGTCTATACATTTACTGAAAATGTCACTAACACAGTGTACACTTAACATCATATTAACTATCTTAAGGGAACTATACAAAGAAATTAAAAGCATTGGGTTCATTATGGAAGCAATTCTACAACTATTATATGTTTATCAGTGTCGGGTTTTTTCTCCGTCATGATCATATGTTTATTTTTTTTCTCAAAATAAAGGATGAAACGGACATATCCACCATAACATGATGAGAGAAGTTTCGATCATATTTGCCAAGGCTGACAAATGACTGACACATCATTGTACTTTCTATACACACTGTCTTCCCAGGTGTCAGATGGATAAGGAGATGGTAACCCTCAGTTGCAGGTTGGTTGCCAAGAATGGTATGGAATCTCTACTGCTACACCATCAAGACAATAGAAAACAATACCTTTCTTAGACACAAGAAGAAAGTGCAATGCAAATGGGAGTGGAAGAGAAAAATAGGACTGATGGATTACACATTATATAAATAATTTTTATTAATTTATTTTCCTAAAATCCTATAGAAAAGTAAAACAATATAGTGGTATATTCACCAACATGTCAAAAAAAACAAAAAAACAGCTGGATACTGTCTTCTCCAAAGTTTGTTTTGATACAAATATGAAAGAAGAATGTAGTCACTGGAACAGACAGCCCAGAGCACCTGATTGTAAGAACCGCAATTCAAAACCCAGGTGAGTGCAGCACAGACGGCGTTCCCTTGCCGTAATAATGATAAATCCCAGAGAAAGTTTGAAGCACTGGTGCACCTCTTCTGGTGTGAGTAAAAAAAAAAGGCGATTTAGTCAGATTTTCAAGATAGTAAAAAACAACAATGCAGGACTAAGCGTAGTCTCACGCGTTTCGCCGTGCCATGTAGTGGTGTCAAACGCGTGAGGCACCACTTTATTTCTTACTCCCCTCCATATGTGTCACACCTTTTGGATACTTGTTATGGTTATTGTGGGATATATTTTTTCACACTGGACACAAAAGGGTCTATTCACTGAAAGGTGAGTTTCGTGAGATGAACATTTAATATTACCAACTCACCAGGTTTATCCCTGCACAGCGTGTAGTTAAAATGGTGAAATGTTCATCTCACCACAACTCACCTTTTAGTGAATAGAACCCTGTGTTCACATGTATGCTTTCCTGCATTCTTACTTCTGAAATTACTAACAGAACAAATAATTCATTGCAGATCGAATGCAGATTTCTTCTTATAGTATTTAACATTTGTACCAATAATACAGTAAGAAAAAACCTTTCTATTTACCCTTAGTAGGATATATAGTTAGCATGCTACATTAGTTTTTCCCTAGCATTTACCTTAATCCACCCCAGAGTTATACAGAACAAATGTTTTTCAGCTAAAAGAAGGGGAAAAAAACCCAAGTGAAAAGTGAATGTTAAATTATTTCTAGAAGTGGAAATAAAGCTTTTGCTGAGATGAGTGTTTTAGATAATCTAACATTTGCTCTCCAGTAAAACTGCTGAAACCAATTGAGTCTTTTGTCATGTTATATAAGACAGTTAATTCACCACCAAGAAGGAAAACATTTCTATTTTTTTTCTCATTATGGCAGCATTTTTCAGCAAGAAGGAATATCCAATGAAGATTGAAGACAGCATCAGTGATATGTACGGTGTGTCTGATCTAAGCATGGCTTTTTTTTTTTTACTTTTGCCTGCTTTTCTTCACCTTATGTAAAAGCATTTGTTTTATTTGGACTGGGCTACGGATTGAAATATGGGGAAAACGAACTTATGTCAATCATGGATGTATCAAAAAGCGATTAAAGGAAAGCTAACTTGACATAGCTTTAAAAACTCATCTGTTTAAAGGGGCATAGAACTCATACCAGAACACACCAGCACATTCCACTACCTTCTTCATTACACTTTCTAAAACCTTAGGCATCTAAAATAGCCACATTCATTATAGAATGTAGACTTGTGGGCAGGGATTTCTTTACTATCTATCTAATGATCTGCCTCTGTTTGACTCATTTAGTTTTATTAATGCCCTAAATTCTCTACCAAGTGCTGTGTAAATTGTTGGGTTACATAAACAAACATTAACACAATGTAAACTTGGCATAGGTAGATCAAAAATAGGAAAACTTATATTCAAGTTTTTGATCTTGGTTAAAATGGCTCATTGTTTCATAACTGTACTGTCAAACTTATCCAGATATTAGAATGTGTGCATTCAGCTCTATGGGAACGTCAGTGGCATTATAGTGGCATTCGCTTGATCAGTATGAAAAACGTTGGATGCTCAGACCAAATTCAGTCTGGGATACACAGTGATAGCCAATCTTTCCACTGCAGATGTTTGGGGAGAACATAGTCCATGATGCTCAGTCAGTCATAAGGCTAACTAGGCATCATGGGATATGTAGTTCCCGAACATCTGCAATGACAAGATTAGTCATCCCTGCGCCACAAGGTGCATGTTCCTCAATTATTCTGTAAAAGAGTTAATAACCATGTTATGATGACTAGCCATGCACTTTCACTTTTATGAAGAACACATATCAGATTGCTGTGTTGCTAATAGCTTAATGAGTAAGAGATGAACTGCAGTCATGCACTCCAAGGACTGAAAATTATTTCCAAAAGTGCAAGATATCATGAAAAATGTGTCATATATTCCTACCAGTCTGCCCAAGTGGGTCATTTTATACTGAGTACAGTGACTGGGAGGACTGAAAGGTACAAAACAAAAACAAAAATAGCCAATGGTAGTGCTCCTCTTTACACTGTGTTGAAAAAAAAAAATGAGTTAGCTGGCATCGGTACATTTCTGGCAAGCTGATTGGTGAAATAAAGTGATTTGTTTAATTTGCAAAAAAATACTGAAAAATAAAAATATACCATTGTGAGAAAAGGATTGGCACACATTTTCATATATGATACACAGTGAGACCATAAAGCATAGACAAATTAAGCAAAGCTTCACAATAAGAAGCGTAGCATCTGTCTTACTAAAGGTTCCTATGAAACCCCTGTTCACGTTGCATTGTTTTTCCTCCTCTTTCACATGCCAGGGCAACTGCGAATCTTCATTAACACTGGTAGCTACTTTCTTTTTAATTAACTCCATAAATTCTAAGCCAACACCAAGAGTTTCCCTTTGAAGACCACATACCAACATGGACTGCTCATGTCAATTAGCCCCAGAAACTATGTTTAACACTCTCGATGCAAAATGAGTAGTGCAGTTTAATATCAGGGCAGAATCCTTCAGGACCAGGATTGTTAAAAATTCTTGAAGGGTTACAAATACTAGGATATTACATTAAGCAAACCAGGGCGTGAATCGTTTAAGAACTTATACCAAAGTATGTTTGAAAGCCTTTTGTCATTCGTTCCTATAGGCTACCTCCCTGTTATATAGTTATCTATGTAAATCATATACATAAAATAGAGTAAGAAAAAGTATGAACAAAATTTATTTCTAACAACAAAGGTCGTTTTGTGTGTATGTTTAAATACATTGCCAGTTACATTTTAGTGTCTAATGTCTACACACTAGCAGTGTGTATGGTTTCATTGTATGTACACTATGTAATATACAGTTGCCTGTCTCTTTATCTCTGTCTCTCTGTCTATCTCTCTGTCTGTTTATATGTAATAAAACATACTGTAAATAAATGCATATGCTTATTTTGTCCATGATGTAGGTTTTGCCCATTGTTAGCAGATCCCCTGTTCTGTCACCCTTTCTTCCCCATTAATTGTACGAATCTATCCACCAGATCAGTAACACAAGTCTGTTAGACATTACATCAGGTGGTAATATCCTTTATATGTAGGTAAAACCAAATACATTGCTTATTTCTCAAGGTTAAACTACTTTTCAAACATGAACTAGATACATGTTTATCATATTTTATTGACAGACATGAATAGGCTGGATGGAATATAATCTAAGCATAACTGTTATGTCTTGCTGCCATTGGAAACACTGTAGAGAACAAGTGACCATAAATAGATTTTTTTTTTAAGAAGGGTAAGGATATATCTCTTTGCTCACACATCCACGCCCAGTTCGTTGGATACTAGAAATTCAGGCCACAAAGCTGCTTCGTTATACATCGAAAACAAAAAAAATCAACCATCTGCTTGTTTTTTTTCATGTGGTCAGATAATAAATGGATTCTGCTGTTAGATTAGTTCAATTTGAAATCTGTATAGAAATCCATATCAGGTGATCTCTTTGGGGCTGTCATGAAACAAACAGAAAAATAAACATTATTTGTGAGCTTTGTAGAATAGACTAATAATTGGCTTATACATTTTTTGATTATGTTTTTCTTTCTATCAGGTGGTAGGGAAGAATTTTCTTCAAACCCTGAATCCCAGCATATAGACAAGCTTCGACTCTGCATTTCCACTTTGCTGACCAGTAGGGGGCGCATTTGCTCCATGCAAAAAAAAAAAATACAACCAAAAGATTTGATCAAAATGAAAAACCTTTTTTTTCCAAGATGTTCAAACTGCAATAACTGTAGATTACAAAAGATGTGTACTTTATAAACTCAAATAAACCAAATCTGGCATGCAGAGTAAAGATACCCTGTGTGTTATTTGAATTATTAAATGGTTATAGGGGTAATTTAATATCTGTACAGCTTGCTTTATTTACTACATATGATTTTCTTTTTTTGTGGAAATACAGATTCCAAAATCAAGCTTTAAAAGGATGCCTTAAAATGCAAAGCCCTTGGGAATCATGTTTAGTGAATTGAATAGCAGGTTGTTTGCTTAATGCATAGATGGTCTCGCTTTGTTTTATAGCTATAGCTGAGATGCTTAATTGAGCTCCAGTGCAAAGAGTGTGTTCACATTAAATATATATGCCTTTACCTTTCTCCCTTGTCAGCTCTGTGCAGAGAATCTCAATGACCATAGCCAGACCTTCCTGATGCTACAGTTCTGAACTCTGCCCTCATAATCTCATTCTTAGGGTTGAATGTTTAGGTTGCTAGGCTAGGAATGGCTGCTAGGAAGAAGGAAGGGGGAAATGTCAATACAACCAAGATTTCTATTCTATGAAGAAAAATAAAAATGACAAGCATCATTATGTCTGCTCACACCTAATACTACTCCATTCTCTAGGTAAAAATGGATTTTTACAGCTATATGGGGCGTTGGAGATTTCAGTGGGTCATAATTCTATGGACACAAGACCCCACCATTTGACCCACTACAGCAGAGACCACCAAACAGTCTAATGTTTTTGCAGGATAGTCTGAGAATTAGGGACATCAATGATTAATCTACATTATAAAGACCCTGATCGATAATTAATAAGGCCAGACCATAATGTGTTCCACAGTGGCTGGGTCCTTAGCATCATGCACCTTCTCTCTTTTGAGAAGATGTTTCCTGATGCCTAGGCAATGTAAGCAGGTAAATAATGACTCTAGGGCTGCTTCCAGTGTGATGTCCAGTACAGTCAAAGTCTGCTAGCATGCCTAAGGCAATCCCCTGTTGAAAGGTAACACATTAACTAGGATCTTAAAAAAAAAAAAAAAAAAAACTCTAAGGGGCCTTATCCCCAGGTTCATTCGATTATTCGATACGTTTTTCCTTGAGTTATCTAACAGTGAAGGAGTTAAATTTCAAACAGTGCATCATTCCTGTTTAAATTCACATTGGAAAAAAAAAAACCTCTTTCAGACTAGTAAAGATAACAATAGTCAAGAGATTGATTTAAATTGTTCCTGATGATAATATAAGATACAGGTGTGTGGGTGGCATTCCACTGCTGCATTATCCCTAAAAGCAAAATGGCTTTTAACTTTCTATTTACAAATGACACGAAGCAGCTTTTGTTTGTACCAAAGTAAAAAGAAATGCAATTTTAACATAGTAACACTTTAAGAGCAAAGTAACACCACACAAGATGTAGTTAAAGGGATTGACTGCACACAGCACATAGCTCATAGCACAGTCCCAGCCAATGTTTCCTTACACCCTGTAGATTAAAATTTTTTGGTACTTAAGTTTGCATCTGCTGGGACAGCGATGGTTAATCAACCTTTGACACTCTTGCTATTATGGACTGCATTTCCCTGATTCTAGTTAAGTGTCATGAGAAGTGTAGCCTACAACAGCTGAAGTGCCTTCAACAGAACCCTAGCACATACCCAAAAAAAGCTTCAGTCAGTTTCTTAACTCAATACATGCTAAAAAGATACAAATTGTCTAATGCAATGCCTACCAGTTTGGAACTCTGAGGGTTAACCTTTGCTGTGCAAATAGAGATTCCTGGCTAAATACTCAAATGCAATACACAACAGCAAATTCTCTAGAATAATAACACATAAGTGATTGAACAATTACACCGTTCTAGCACTTTGCAGCCGTAATTACCATTTCTTCACAATTATATACACACTATATTCACAGTGTACCACAGTTCAATACATGTCATTGTCATATTGACGCCATAAATAATGGCCTGGGCTTGTAAAGCAGATGGTAATGTGATTTTTTTTTTGGCTTAACCCAATAAGTCCCAGAAATCGAGAACGTGGAAGGGGTTAAAGTGCTATGTATTGGAAAATGAATGGATTCAGTGATTTCCAGTTTAAAGATCTATGTTAATGAAGTGACTCTCCATGTGTGCAATAAGGCATTGAGACAAGATTCCAAGACATTTTTGAGAGAGGGAAGAGATTATGAAAATAAAAGCCTATGGAAGATAGTACACTATACCCATAAAGGGGAAAAAACATACTATTACACACTATATATATAACATAATCTATAAAACAGACATAAAGTGGAAATTCTAATCTTAATGTACAGTGTATAAAGAACATAGCTTTATACACATCTATCTGCCTCTCTACTGATCATCTGAAGCATAATACACATCTATCTATCTTTATTGCTTTATTAAACTATGCATGTGTGTGTACACAAGTGTGTATGTGTCTTATTTATTTATGAAAGGGTATATGCAACTCATTCCAGGCTCTTTTTCTCTGCCTGCAGAGGGCACTAGATTAACACAAATGAGAAAGACTAGCCAGATGCAGTGGTTTGATTCTATGCCTTCAGCCAAGGAATGCAACATTATGTAGGTATAGGATGTTAATTACTGTGTATTGAAACAAAAGATCTGATAAACTGTTTGATTTTTCCTCAGGCTACACATCCAGACTGGTAATACTCAGTGTATATCAAAGAGAATAGTGAAAGTTCCAAGAAATCTTATTAATTAATCAAGAATTATCAAACAAGTGTATCAACTTTTTTTTTTTTTTATATACAACTGTGTGGCATTTGTTAAACGGTAAAAAAGGAGGTGAACACATTAGGAGTACATGTCTGACTGTTGTTTATTATTATTATTATTATTATTATTATTACTATTTAGTCTGTACTGGAGATAGAAGTGTAACGTTTCAGCATGAGTGGTAAGTTTCTGAGAGAACTGATTTCAGCACCACGAGCTGGACAGCACCTATTCTCTTATGAACTACTGTACAACAACGGAGCTGACTGAACTGTACTTCTAAAAGGGCATTATATAGAAAGACATCTGCATCCTTGTACATTAAAAAAAATACAAAAAACAGACATCATATGTAATGGTTGGGCAAGCTACAGAACATGGACTGTTTTTATAATTCATGTCATAACCCACTCTTTAATAAGACTATTTTAGCTTGGGTGGACCATGTGGCTTATTATATATATATATATATATATATATATATATATATATATATATATATATATATATATATATATTATGTATTAATGTATTTATTTATTTTAAAATCCATTTCATTATTAAACCCTATTAGTGTGAGTGTCCGTAAGAGCAGAGGATGGAGTGATTTAAAGGCAAAGAGTCCAAATCTTCTTACCCCTGCAGAAAGATCATTGATTATTGATTGTGCTAAATAGTAGACGGAAAATTCTTGTTTAATTAAATTAGCTGGATTTGTTTTCACACCACAGCTTTATACACCGTGACCAGCAACTGAAAATGTGCTTTTTAAATAATAATATTTCTACTATTACTACTACTAATAATAACTTGACAGTTTTTCTTGAATATTAGAAATGTCATCCCACTCGACCTCAAGTTAAAAATGTCATTTTTCTTATTCAGCTAAACGGTTCTGATCGACATCTGTGTATTCAGAGCCATTTTCTCTCCCTCTCTCTCTCTCTCTCTCTCTCTCTCGCTCTCTCTCATACACACACTCTCTTTCTCTCTTTCTCTCTCTCTCTCTCTCTCTCTCTCTCTCTCTCTCTCTCTCTCTCACTCCTGCATGTTGCTATAGTCCCACAAGGAATTGGTCCTTTCCCATTGGGAAGTCATGAATAAGAGGCTATGAAGCTTTGCACGTCAGATCTTCCTCAATTAATCCACCATTAGCATGTTTGGGATCCACTACTGGATGGTTAACAGAAGCTGGTGTAACTGTATGCTGCCCAGAACCAATTAGGTTGCTGCTTTTAAAAAAAATGAACTCTTTGCATCCCTGTGCTGGAAGCTGTCAGGGTTTTACTGTTCAGATGTGGAGGTTGGGGTGTAGTGGCAGCAGGCAGATGGTGCAGATCAGATCGATGTGATTGCTAGAGCTGTTTTTCTTTCTCTTTTCCTCTTGGTTGCTGGAGCTGAAGGCTGAAAAGTGTAAAGCAGCAGTCAGAAGAGACTACATGTTGTCTGGGGAGCATTATCTGCAGGATATCCAGATCACTACTGACTCTCAGGGCTTGCAACAAGGACACACTGCCTCCATTTACCCCAGCTCCTAAAGGAGGAAGAGAGAGCCCAGCACTGCTAACAGGGAACCAGCAGCATCTAGACATCACTCGGTGCAATTTCAGCCCTGGAATCTAAACGGTAAGCATAGGATATCATAGAATTTACACATGATCCATACTGATGAAATCTTAATGCAACACTACTTTTTCTTCAATTATGTATTTTGTATATTTCATGGATGTTGTGTGCTTTCAGCTTTTGCCATAAACAGAGATCAATACACATATACACATATAGTCATTTCTCTCCATCAAGAGATGTAGCTGGCTGCAATGACTTCTCCTTTGCATACAAAACCATCTGACTTGTGTTTTTTTTTTTTTTGGGGGGTTTTTTTGGTGTGGATTTTTAAAGTGATAGGATAATGCTGCACAACATTTAACAGGCTTTTCCTGAAATACATCTTTCAAGACGATCCCATCGACTCCAAATACCACCTCATACCATGTTAAGGCAATTTTCAGATAACAATGACTTGCACTGGGCGACTACACAACTGCAACACTGATCTCACAACAGGATAAGAAGCATATTTGTAAATCAGGGTGGAAGTTGGTCAAAGGAAAATAGTGCAGTGCGATGAAAGTGAATTCCTGAGCTTGGAGGAGATTAAAGCATCCTCTTTGCCTGATCCTTCTAGTTAACATAGTCTATTTCCTTGAGTAATAGTGAGGGAAGGTGGGGCACATCGCTATTATTATCGCATCCA
This sequence comes from Pelodytes ibericus, assembly GCA_036172795.1. Classification (NCBI taxonomy): domain Eukaryota; kingdom Metazoa; phylum Chordata; class Amphibia; order Anura; family Pelodytidae; genus Pelodytes; species Pelodytes ibericus. The sequence goes on from CM069865.1 coordinate 20,649,058, forward strand.
TGCCGATTTATCTTTAGGTGTACTTTCCCCAAATGTGGATTGGTTTTTCTCTGCTCCTGCTCTGAGATTGGGGAATTGGGATCACACATGCTACTAGTTCTTAAAGAATGGATGCCCAAGAGATACACTGACTTTCCCCAAGGCACACTTCACCATCATGGAGGCAGGCATGAGGTGTGAAACTCCACGAAGCCAGGGGGAACTGATCCAAAATTGTGTTAGTATGTCAAGAACAATATTCAAGAAACAGTAAATGTGAGGGAGGCTATTTTACTTGTACCCCTGTAAGGGTTTTGCATTAAGAAGTGGATTTTTGCAACAGGAGTAACATTTATCTGAATCATCCAAACAGGGAGCTGTCCTCCATATGGTGCTGAACAGTTTCAACCATTAATGGTACTATAGAATCTCTGTCCAGCACATCTATACTTGTTTCATCGGTGTGACTGTGGGTAAAGATTATTACTATTTTTATTTGGCATGGGTAATGTTACTTTGCATATATATATTTTTTTTCTTTTCTTCATAATTTGACATATTCCCTTCCTATGTGATATTAATGTTTTTCGAACCGGTTTAGCATTCATTTTTAATGCATATGTGAATTGTATTGAGATATGCTCCTCTTTGATTGACTGTCTTTATTTGAATGTAGGATACAGTGTTTAAAGAGAATGCAATGTTCAGAAAATCATTATTGATTAAAATCAGAATTATTATTATTATTTTTTTCAGATCTACATTTATATGCTAGCTAAAGGCAAAATCATTAATATGCAACAGTGTTATGTTATACTGCATGCCTAAATTATGTAAAATCTTAAGATATCTGTCTTCCAGCCAACAAATCAATGACCACTATAGATTTCCACACAAATTCGCATTGCGCGGGGATCTTATTTATTTCCATTCTATTCAGCAGACTCTACACCCCACTGCTCAGAGTCATATCACCGGCAAATCTTAAAATAAAGCTTCTCTCTAAAATCCACGCTTCTAGTAGATGATCCGGATTTGCAATACAATCTCACACATCCTCTGATGCATTGAAACATTTCAAAGAGCTAAAATAGAGTAATAACATTTTGTATTTATTTTGAATGACACTGGATGCATGTTATTGTATATAATGTATGCATACTATAACATGGGAGGTCATATATTGTGATATATGGAAGTCTGATAACATTATTTGTGGCGGTCTATGGCACTCTGTATCTGTCTCTCTCTCACTCTATGTCTCTCTCTATACACACCCTCTCCACCTCTCCTTCTCTTACACACACCACACACACACACACACACACACACACACACACACACACACACACACACACACATGGATTAAGACTTTTGGCATGCAGAGACAACATATTTGCAAATACTGATACATATAGCTATTTGGGATATAACATTAATTTTTCCCAAATAAATAATTTGAAGTTTTTTTTTTTTTTTTTTTACAACTGTGTTGGATAATCTCACAACATGACCATACTTATCCATGCATGCAATTCTCTTACAGGCACCTATAAGTCCTTCAGAGTGACTGGAGTTAAGGACTGGCTTAAAGATTTTTTCCCTTTTTTTTTTGCAAGTACAGAAAGAAGAAGACATGAGAAAGACAAGGTAAATTAAAAATAACTTCCTTGTGCTGTGTATATGTAGCTATTGTGCCCAATTAATGTTTAACCTTTAGCACATCAGCAGTTGTGGACTTATAGGGTGGCAGGGTGAGCTTCATAAGAATTATAGTCCACAGCAATTGAAGTGCCCAAGGTTAGCCATTAGTGTACTGTGTCTTCATTACTCTAAAACATTGCATGATTTTCTACTGTTCTTGCAGGAATGGAACAAATGCAAGTAAGGGATGTTGGACTTTTGTGATAAGTCCCAAGGACCTCTTTGGATTCCCATCTCCTGACCTCTTCCTGTGGATTTATTGCCCAGTAAGCTGATAATCTCTGGCTCTCTTCGGTGACGGGTATTCTTGGGTGGATAATACGGATTACGTTGTTATTGCTTAAGAATACGCGTAGTTGAGGAGAGTTATCTACAACAAGCAAGCCGTACCTCGCCTTCAAACACCAACTGGCCTCTTTAATAGCCAAGGTAGCCCATTTTGATATATTTTTTGATGCATTTCTAGTAAACTGGTTTGGCATGGAAACATAAGGTAGATAATAATTTATTGTTTCGGCTGAGAGATTTATTAAACGGGCAGTGTGCTGTTTTCTCCCTTTTAAGTTTCAGCTGAATGATAATTATTTCATTTATTGAAATGTATTGTTTTACCAGGATACTTTGAGATTTCCCTTATTTTCAAATATTGCCCTGGAGAGCATTTACAATGCTATGGATTGTTCTATTCCTTGTTACATTTGAAGTGATTGATAGCATTCATATCTGTGTATGCAGCAATCTGTGTGAAAGGAATATTGGAAGCCTGTCAGGCCTTTTCAGTTAACATGATATTGTGGATTAATTATATATAGGCTCTGATTTACAGCAAGACAACGCCTTAAACTGCTGGGTCTACTAGGAACCCCTTACATTTTAGTCCTTCTATGGTAGTTATGTCTAACCTTTGGCACTCATCCTGCTGTGGACCACATTTCCTATAACGTGCATCCAGATCAGCTACATTTTGGGAATATAGTCCACAATAGCTGAAGAACCCAATATTAGTCAATAATTATCACTGGTTCATGGGTTGGTAATTTGCAAACTGCACCCTGCACTGTGGCCTCTATCTGCCCTGGGCCTTGCATTACCACTCAGTCATTTTTTGATCTCTTGCCCGTACTGACAATGTGTTTAACTCATCCTTGGAAGAATCAGCTCTGTAATGTGTTTTGTAGAATGCATTGCTAGCCCTTGTGACAGGGAGACTTAAAGTCCTTTGCAATGTTGTTTTAACCATGAATTGAAAATCACCCTTCTAAAAACAATTGGAAATCTTTGTGAGCACATTGTAACACATTAATTTTCACATCGGGTGGTCCAATAAACGGTTTGATAAGATTGAGAATTACAATTACTGCATCAGCAGGGTTAGTCCTTATTCCAGTAAAGACTTGCGTTAAGAGTAGATAGATAGATATATTGATAGATAGAAAGCCAGATAGATACATAGATAGATAGGTAGATAATGATGTAAATATATTTTTCATAAATAATGCTTATTTATTTTTTGTTTATTTGTTCTGCTTTTTACTTAAAATCATTCTGCTTGAGATTAATCATTTCAGTCTATGCAGTATAATACATTGTTAATCTAAATGACTATTGAATAATGTATCCAATCTGACAATTATAGGCTGTGGTTTACATTCTACATAATGATCGGTATTTTGCTTCACAGATACTTACAATCATTGGTATTGTTTTGTGAAAGGTAATATTTCAAATCAACGAAGAGCATCAGAAAATGTTTTTTGAAGTAGTATTCAGTGTGGTGAAGCTAAAATGATAGACCAGGAAAATGACTTAAACCATGCAGTGAACATACAAAATAAAATAAAATGAAGTAGTTCATTATTATAAAATAAAGTCATATGACAGATTCCTGTTAGTTTAGCCAGCATAAGCAGTACGTGACTATTAGTTACACTTTCTGCATTGCAGTGTACATGTTTAACATACATTGTTCTTTATTTTGCATATAATATATATAATCTCCATACAGTTTAGCAGGCCACACCCTCTTAATTCAAGGTGAATAATATTTCATATTACATAAGACAAACATTTTTCTCCAGGTGCAAGGTATCGCACAAAGAACTTACAAGGACTTTAACCATACCTATCAGAAACAGGCATGGTGTCACTAGTGGAAAAAACTTCTCTTTCGCTAACAGAGCTCATTAATTCCTGCCCTTGCATGTTTAATTCCATAAAAATATGTCTTTCACACTTTGGCCTGGTTTGCATTCTTTGATACAGTTAATAAAAATCAACACTTTCAAAAATTGAAATTGTTGAAAATTGAATTATTGGTTTCTACCCATTGTTTTTCTACTTAGCATTCAATATTATTTTATCACATTTTAGGCCTTTCCTTTAAAAAGGATGGATTGATAGCCAGATGTCTCGATGTTCAAAGGAAAGACAGCTTGCATTTTAATATTGATAAATAGCATACAGAAATTATGGTTAGTTACACCATTTAAATCCAGGAAAATTTGTAATCATTGCATGGGGCAATATACATAAAAAAAAAAATCAGTGTTCTTATACAAAATGTGTCCATTATCCATTACATGTCTTGTAACAAGTGCTGTTTCATATGCAAGTTAACACATTTTTCTCCTACCTTGAGAATTTTTAATAAAATAACCAATATTTCACTAGGTTTATACAAACAAAAACAATGGTTTCAAGTTATTGCTTCACTCCAATCTGTATGAACATGGCACCATTTAGTGCTATCCATCATACTTTTTATGACCTTATGTAATTAGGGAACATCAAAGGAATAATTGGCCAGCATAAAATTGCCATTTAAAAGTCCAATACCTGTATGAAATCATATCACATTTCATGGGCGTGTACTGGATGTAGCAAAATTTTTATGAATTGTTTCATTTAGATGTTCTTTTTCTGATTCTAATAATTTGCTTTGTGATTTACGATTTCTCATCAATAGAAGCATTCCATTACCATGCAAGACTAATGGTTTGAGTAGCCATAAAAAATATCAAACAGAAATATTATATTTTAAAATGTTCATATTCACTTGTCAGGTGTGGAATGGAAAGCAAATATATATTTTTAAATTGTGTAATAAATGTTAAGGCCTGATTATATAGCTCTGATAATTCTATATTATTATGTTAATAATTTATATTTTTTATATCTGTTAACTGTAAATCAACAAAAAATGTTTTTATGTACTGGAAAATAAATGCAATTTAAACCAAATGATTGTAATATATGATTTAATTTAAATGCCACATATTTAAATATAGTTCAATGGGACAGATATTTTTATGTTAATGTACAAAACATGTTAAATATACAGAAAGGTGAATTCCACATTCATTAGATACATTCGTCTTTGAATAGTTTGTGCATTTTTTTTTCAAATTCTATTTTATCTTTTGACATAGCTTGCTTACTTTCATACAACTAGTACATTATATATAACATAAAACATTAATATTTCACCAAACAGCGGATACTTCTATGTAGACTCAATATAATAACTAGTTGTAAAGTATTTGCTATTGCATTAGATCAGGACCTGGGTTTTGAACAGCAGACCTAATGGTCAATTAACATCGGGACATGGATCTAGTAATACATGCCCTGTAGTGATAAGGTAATGTATTAATACTATTTTTTTATAAAATTATTTTTTTCATTGGTTTATAATACTTAAAAAAATTTATATAACAGTTTTAAACACAGTGTTCAAACTTAATATATTCACTGAGCACAGATGGCTAGAGTAAAATGAAAGTGGATCAGAGAAAGAATATTTTACTCTCATAGAAATACATATTAAAAATCATCTTCCAAAACGTGTGTATAATTAAATATTTGTAAAACTCATATAAGCTTTGTATACTACATTGACCTTTAAGAATATTTCAAATAGAGGTAATCATCTAACGTAGTCTACCAAGGCATCCACAGTTTTTTTTTATTGGTATACTTTAATAACCAATGACAATTCAAACTGGCATTACAATCTGATCCCTAAAGGCTGTATGTCAGTATGGAATACCCTGCTTATTTATCAACATCTCCTCTACAAAACCCACAGTTACTAAAGGAGTATGATACATCACGTAGGGGCAGAGTCTCTTGACTACGTGGAATGACGACATTGACCATCACTGGTTCAGGTTGAGTGCATGGTATAAAATGGGAGGCATTTCTTAGTTATAGGGCTTGCACATCTAATTCAGTTATCATGTGCAGGCAAACAAACAATGACAAAAATATGATGTCTACAGTAGTTTTAATATTTACAAAGACAAATAATTTTGATGCACATACATTTCAAAGGATGTACAATGCATAGGATAATATTTAGAAAACACTATTAAGTCATGATTCTATACAGTAGAATGTACCAAACAAGAAAATGGTCTATAATAAATAATTTGTGATCTAGCAACTAATTTGGTGACATTTCAATACTCACTTCAGAAGACTGTGTCACTTCTGCCAGGTAAACATTTACAAATTCAAGTTGTGTTATATAAAACCATACCTGGATCTAATACTGGTAGATTTGGACAATACTGATGATCAGGTTTCTTAGTATACACAGTGAGTTTCCTTTTTTTGTAGCACTGATGTTCAAATTACATTGTTACCAAGAGTATAAAAGCTGGAATTTAATCCAATCTTACTCTTTAATTGAAGACAAATAGCAAAACTGTTCTGAAACACCCCCCAACAATATCATGAAACATAATTTTTCTCTTTGATAAATGGACAGTTACAGGTTTCAATCATGTAGATGCATTTGAATTGTATTAGCGTTACGCCGTGAGACATACAAATCAATTAAAAGCTGGAACAATTCTGAGCCAAAGGGTCCAATTTGGAGAGGTCATCATAATGTAGAATGTTTCCCCAAATTTCACCACTTTGCACAAGATTTGTTCCAGTTTTACTTTTTTTATAAAAAAAATATAGATAAATATCATATTAGCAAAAGCATTCATTATAAAACTGGGTAATATTTAGAAAACATAATGATGGACTATTTCCATCGTCTGGGTCTACTTATAGGCTCTCGTGTAAGCAGTGCATATATACCTCTACAAGTATAGGTATATGGTACATTGATTGAGATAAAACTGTATCAGGAGGGATCTTATTAAATTGTGACCTGTTGAGGACTGAGACTTATGCAATTGGGCAAGGGAGGTCCTTGAGGATTGAGACTTATGCAATTGGGCAAGGGAGGTCTTTGAGGACTGAGACTTATGCAATTGGGCAAGGGAGGTCCTTGAGGACTGAGACTTATGCAATTGGGCAAGGGAAGTCCTTGAGGACTGAGACTTATGCAATTGGGCAAGGGAGGTCCTTGAGGACTGAGACTTATGCAATGCAAATACTGGGCCATAGTCATCACAGCAAACCTGGAGTAGTTTGGAAGCAGAGCTTCACTAGAGCGTTTACCATATGGACCAATGGAATGTTCCAGCTGACTGATCCGAATCAAGCACTTTAACATACCATTGCTCCTTGATACATAGGACTTGTTATTTTAACAGATACAATTTTAATGTATATGATATAAATGGTACATTGTAAGACAACAAGACATGTTTTCTATTAAATGGTGCATTTCTAAAGATCTATAACAATGTTCACACTTCCTCAATACCGCCTAATATAAAATGAAGATGAATGCTCCCAACATACATAGTTTAGATAGATACGACCATTATTGTTGTAAGTTCAGATATGGAAGCACTCACTTATCAACTTCACTATGTATGAAAAACTCTCAGGAGTATATAGTGTATGATTCAACAGTGAAAACGTCATGCCACAGTTAAATTACATTTTTTAGATTCTCAAGACATTTTATGGGTTTATTTACATGTATATATATTATAATATGGGTTTATTTTATATATATATATTACATACAAAATGTTAACTTGTGTGTAACATATTTAATCCTTTTTTAAAGGTCATATTTAAAAGTCTGCTTCTCTAATGATAATACTGTACGTATATATAAAAACAAACACTCCCAAAAAGAGTGTTTAAATTATAACACATGTGTATAAATAGCGCAGTAGACATTTGACTTGCCATAACACAGTAATCCCTCTAGAAACAAAATGGCACCTAAAAATGGGGCATCTCACTATGATGTGTCAAGGAAAGAGAAACACATAACACCTGCTCTGTAATAGAATGAAAAGCACCAATGAAATAAAGAGAAAATGGCATATTACAAAAACATATAACATTATATTGCAGCAGGAGAGTTGCACAGTGTGAACGAGGTTTTACATTGCTGGAAGCTTGAATAATTGATTATTTTGCAGCTGGTGATACATTTTAATATACTGGCATGAGACATCTCTACAGATGCTTTACAGAGCTCTCAAGGTCTCATAAGTCCATTTTTCAGAGAGATATTTCTCATGATGGTCTATTAAAATATGTTACAGCCTACACAATAATTTGGCTCTCTCAAGCACCAGAATAGCAACAGCGGCTCATTATAAACTAAGTTAAAACCACAAAACCAAGTATAGTCTTATACTTTTCAAAAAAGGGGTCAACTTGTGCATCTGCAACAGTAATCTTCATTTCTTTTTAGAATTCAGTAGGTGCTGCATACAGGCACCCAGTGTTACTCCCCCCCCCCCCCCCCCCCAAGAATACAGTGTTTTTTTTTTCCATCTTCGAAAATTCTTGACAATTTTCCCCAAAGAAACTACCAAATTTAAACCCAGCTATTAATGTGAAACTATTTTACAAATTAATATTTTTTTTAATTAAACAATATTACTCTGCTAGTAATCAAAAACCACAGAAACCTAAAAATACTAAGAATATCTTCACATTAAAATATTATTTCTAATACATATATATGTAATACAATCCTTCTCACTGAAAAGAGAATTAAATCAGTTGTTCACAAGTAAGAGCATCTGGATATTTATTTATTTATTTTCTTCATGTCCATCTTCAGACAGAAGGTTGAATGTTACATAGGCTTTTTACAATATTGATAGGACATTGAGTCACATCATGATAACAACCGCAATGTTAAAACCTGACAAAGGGCAAAGGTGTGTTTTTGTCATGTTTTGTAGCCTGTACAATAAAATGGAAGTGTAATTGTTTGGTGAATGATGTAGCAGTAAATCTGCGTATCATTACAATTTCCAGTTATACCTATAATAGCTTTGTTTTGCATGCCATACAAGTTGAATGGCAATTTTGCAGTATTTTTTTTTTCTTCTTTCTAAATTTTTTATTAAGGTACAAAATTACACATTTGACAAAAAAAGAAGAACATGTAAGAACATATAATGCCCTTGTACACAGTTATCTTACACATTTTTAGGTATCTTAATTAGCAGCAAGGAAGGAAGGTAACCGAGGAGGGATGGGAGTACCTTCTTGTGGGTGGCTCTTGATTTAAACTTCTGCCCCCTTCCTTCCCTTTCTCCCCTTCCCTCTCCCCCTCTATCCCTATTTTGCAGTATTTTTAACAATCAACAATAGATTTTATTTGTGGGTATAATAAAGCATACAACACAGACTGCAAAATATGTTATGGTAAGAATCAACACATTTCACTGGTTAGCTTTTCTCTACATAGCCATTGACTCTTGCTTCACTTCATCCAACCTGCCCTCCCATTGACTTGTCTAACTGTACTTCCTGTTACATCATAAGCATCTTTAAGTTGGACCCAACATCTCCCCACCCCACCCTAAACTTGTCATGTTACCAAACTATACAACATTGTGGAAAACATTGACACTTTATCAAAAAATATTATTTGCAAGATAACATAATTTGTAAAACAACGTTCCACTCTTTGATAAATCAATTCAGTTTTAATAATTTTTTGTTTACTTTTCTTTTTTTTACAGCTTTACTAATTGATTCACTTATTTGTGGCTTTTCAGCCATGAAAATTTGAAATATCTTTTTATCAGCATTACAAATGTGCACTCCTTGACACGTAATAAATATTTCTGCTTATTTTATTTCATATAAAATCCTTCTCAATAATGTAACATTCTCTATTTAATAAGATCGACATGCCGCCATTCACTGATATCTTATATGGGGCAAACATGGAATTGTTGTCTATGTGCATTGTTTTGGAAGGTGACCCCCACACTGGGGTGAACCAAATGTTTAGACCATTTGGTTTATTAATTTTTATTGCTACCTATCATCCATAAAATAATCATATGAATGTTAATGTGATTGATTAATGAATATATACGCTATGTCATGTAGGTTTAGTAACCTAACATATAGTTCAAAGATTATATATTATTCCTTTTATACAACATGGACACAAAGCTGATTGTTGTCAATGATCTTCTGTTTGGTTCATCATTGAAAGCATCAGTGTCCAATAAGATAAATAGCTCTAGTAAATATTAGCTATTATTATGTTTTCCGGTAATATGTCAAATTTATTGATCACAAAAACTACAATTCAGCATATTGATTGGCAAATAAACATTTGCAATCTCACAGTTGATCATTTTTGACTATATGTATTGGTGTATATTGTCCCTTAAATCTGAAGCACATGTTTTATGTTCATTAAAACCTCCAGTGCCACAAAGATGGAAAATGATGCCAGTGCTAGATTATTTGAGATCATGCGGTGAAGATCTATGTCACAAAATGTTCCCTGTTTTTCATTATTCTGTATTATGTAAATTAAATAAATATACATATCTAGCTTATAACCGCCAGGGTTTACGAAATGCTAAAAATCAATTCATTTGTGGACATGAAATTAATTTATCATATTTAATAAGAACATAATTTCTTTTTCTGAAATATTGGCAAGGTACTTGTCCCATTTTTTGCACCTCTTTCAGTAGACAAATATTTTTTTACACTTTATTTCCGATTATGCCCTGAAGCCTTGAGATATTATTGAAGAAATGGTACGCCTCACATCCTTATTGATGCACATATCACCTGCAGCAGCTTCTTTGCAAGCATCATACAAAATTAGATTTTGTTTCAGACATATATTAAACTACACTGTCTACCTTTTTTCCCCCCGAAAGTCACAACTGTCCTATTATTATAATGCTGTAAAATCACCTTTTTTGCTTTGTTAAAATTATCTTTATGATTTTAATAAATGAAAAAAATATATATACTATTTGTGCCAATGATCATTAAATATACACACAGATAAAACAAATAATTTTTCCAATTATTTTTTTTTACATTATTATTTATCAATTATCATGAAATATAAACACAGACAAAACAATTTTTTTTTTTTAAATATAATTTTATATTATTAATTAATTTTAAGGGGAAACAGTAGAATTGAAAAAAAAAAACAGTAGAAGATTAGGCAGGTAAGGTGAAAATCGTTGTATGTAACTTTTACCTATGTGATTAAAAACTTGAAATACTTGTCTATTACATAATGTTCCATAATGTGTTCCAAATGGTGCATTACAGGTAAATGCTAACTTTACACAACACGACATATTATAAACATAAATAATATATAGTATCAAACCAATTGGAAAAGTAAAAATAATAATTTTTTTTGTAGCTATTTAATGACTAAATATATCCCGCCTAATGCTGTTTAGAGGGACTTATTATTAGAACCTCATCCATTAATTGGTTGTACGGTATTTCTAACCATCACAAAACTACACACTTTGCAATACATTTATATGTCTATGATATAAGCACACAGAAAAATAAATAAATCAACATCATTTATGCCGTATTTTCACTAATTAAATCTAATTATTTTCAAATATTCAAATGTAAGCAATTTAAAATGAACACTAAAAAAACTTGTTATCTAAATTGGAATTTCCTTTTATTTTTTTATGAACATCAATACGCTTTCTGCACAGAGTTGACAGAGTAAAAAATAATAATATGCAAAGCAGTTTTAAATTGTGTGACATAGGTGGCACATTACAGCACAATAAAATACATTAAAATCAAAATGTGGCATTTAATACAATTTTGAACAACAAAACTGGCACTAGAAGATGAAGTGTAGAACAAAGCAGATATTTTTTTTATAAAATTACTTAATTGTTTTTTTTAATCCTTTAATGTTAAAATTAGTTTAACATTTTTTGTTATGTTTCAAAATGAATGGCATTATTCCATCAATACTTGCTGTTAATTATCCACTAGTTTTTAAACAAACAGCACAAGGCAGTCAATTTATAGTAAATTAAATCAGAATTTCCATAATTTCATTCACTCATTAAATTAGTTATAAGTCGATAATCTGTAAATGTATTTGAATACAACATTCTAGACAAAATTATATATAGATATTTCTAGGTAATTGAAACAAAATCTACTGAGCTAGATTTACTATAAAGTAGGCTTGCCCTCGGTGATCGTTTTTTTAGTGGGAAAGCTGGGATGGGCTTAATTGTAACCCCACCCACCCTATACAAATTATAACAACAATCACCCAAACCCCACCCATATACTTTTAAAGTCATTGTTTTCAGCTTGCAAAAAGGGCTCTCTACCTCATGTATAAGTCTGTTTTAGTCAAACATAGTATTTAATTACTGTGTACCAAGTGCTACTTAAGTTATTGGCGCAATATACATAAATGTTATTGTTATGTAATGTAATATATATACTCTACTGTTCAAAAGTTTGGGGTCACTTAGGAATTTCTGTGTTATCCATGAAAACATACATCAAATGTGTTGCGTAATGAATAGGAAATACAGTCAAGAGGTTGACTTTTAACATGATCGACTTGGATTAGCTAATACAGTGGGCCATTGGAACACAAGAGTGATGGCTGCTGATAATGTACGCATATGTCGAGATTCCATTACAAATATTGGTATTGTTGTCATTGACAACATTACCAATATATTGACTGTTTCTTATCCATTTGATGTTATTTTAATGGTCAAAATGGGTTTTTCTTTAAAAAACACGGACATGTATAATTGACTAAAAATATAAAAACATTTGAACAGTAGTGTGTGCTGCAGCCCCTTTCAGTTATACCCCACCCACAATATGTTTCAGTTTATTGTATTTTTTTAAGGTAAGTTTGCCGAGGATCACCTAGAATGATAAGCTGGCTCTAGGTCTGCAACAAGGTATGGATTTGTATCAAACTCTGAAATTGATCAGTTCGATCAAATCACATTCAGATGTAAGGCTATTATTGTGAGTACCATTTTCCCTGTGTGTTATTTAAAATGATAGTGACCTGTACATCTTCAACAGAGTTCAGATGCTATTTTCAGTCTGTAAAAGTAAACTTATTCACGTGATCTGTGATGCCCTTAGCATAATTTGAGAACTGTACCAGTGAGGTCCAGATGTTCAGCATGAACTGGTCTTTTAAAGTCATAAAACTTAAACCATTTTGAATACACAAAATTAAAATCATAGTTGAACATTGCTTTAGTTTCTTTTGTTTTTGGAACAGTTTTAACCACAGATTTTATTAGACATGTGCATTCATTTTCGGACGAATGCATTTTCGTCCGAAAATAGCATTTTCGTCCATTCGCCCTAAAAACGAAGAACGAAAATGCTAAGCTAATGAAAGCCGAATGAACGAATGGTTAATAAACGAAAATCATTCGTTCATTCGTCCATTCGTAGTACTATTGCATTCTATAATCCGAAATAGAGTCGGTTTATAGAATACAATAGCATTTAACTATACGGAGACAGAGTCTCCATTCATAAAATTATGAATGGAGACTTTGTCTCCGTGTAGTAAAATGCCCACAGCCTATAAACCGAACGTTCGGTTTATAGGCTGTCGGCTTATGGAATACATGTATTCCTATTGCTATTCTATAAACCGAACGTTCGGTTTATAGAATAGCCATAGGATTACATGTATTACATAAGCTGAAAGTCTATTAACCGATCGTTCGGTTTATAGGCTTTCGGCATTTTCTACACGGAGACAAAGTCTCCATTCATAATTTTATGAATGGAGACTCTGTCTCTGTATAGTTAAATGCCGACAGCCTATAAACCGAACGACTTTCGGTTTATAGACTTTCGGCTTATGTAATACATGTAATCCAATGGCTATTCTATAAACCGAAAGTCGTTCGGTTTATAGAATAGCAATAGGATTACATGTATTCCATAAGCCGAAAGTCTATAAACCGAAAGTCGTTCGGTTTATAGACTTTCGGCTTATAGAATACAAGTAATACTATTGCCTTTCTATGAACCGAACGAGAGCCCCATTCATAAGAATTTCTTATGAATGGGGCTCTCGTTCGGTTTATAGAAAGCCAATAGTATTACATTGTATTCTATAATGAACGAAACGAAAATAATGAACGAATTTCGTCTGAAACGAATGCATTAATGAACGAAATTCGTTTTAGACGAAATAAATAACATTTTCGTCCGAATGGACGAAAACGAAACAAAAATTTTAGTTTTGCACATGTCTAGATTTTATATCAAATTAACACTGATTCTACATCAAATTTATATACATCTAACAATACGATACATTCTATTTTTTTTTTTTTTACGAATGTTATCCTATTTGGTAGGTTATTTGCATGTCATAAAAGATTCAAGAAAATGTATTTACATTGAGGAATGTGGTTATGCCACAATAATAATAATAATAATAATAATAATTATAATAATTTGAGATTTCTATAGCACATTCTATAGTCCCTGTGAGACTCAAAGCACTTTACAAATATATAATCAGACATATAAATTAAGAGTTCCTGATCAGCTGAGCTGACTGAATGCCTGGGTCTTTAGCCTCTCTGACTGAGCATGGTAAAGAGTTCCAGAATGTGGGAAGCATGGCTGAATGCCCTGGTACCCATGTTTGTCTTTATTCTGGGCACTGACAAGAGGTATCTGCTGGCTGGCCGAAGCGAGCGAGATGGATTATAAGGTGTTGGGAGCTCTTTCAGGTTCTGAGGGCCTTGATTGTTTTAGACTTAAATATGTTTTTAAATACACTCGACATTTAATTAGAAGCCAATGCAGGCATTGGAGAAAAATTGTGATGTGTGAGTTTGATTAGTCAATAGTCCAATAGTCCCACGTCTGCATTTTGTACTTGTATCTTCAGAGTTCTTTTTCTGTGAGGTCAAAGTAAAGTGCATTATAGTAATCAAGATGAGAGGACACACATGCATGGATTAATGTTGTCATATCATCCAGTGGAATTAAATGTTGTATCCTGACTATGCGTCTACGGATGAGATCTGCTGTTTGAATGACAATCCAGAATCAATCAGAACTCTAAGATTCCGTACCTCTGTTGAACTAATGAATTCAGAGCCTCCAAGTTCCAGGCCAGTGTGGTGATCATAAGTTATTCTTGTTGCTTGGGTTCCACTCATCCAGAGTAACTCTGTTTTGTCCAGGTTCACTTTTAGTCAGCTAGCATTCATCCACTCTGTGAGGTCTGCTAAGTGACTTGTGATGAGTAATATCATGTCTTTAGAATCTGGGGTGAAAGAGAAGAGTCATCTGCATAATAATGATATCCTAAGCCATGTTGCCTAATAATGTCCCCTAGAAATAGCAACTAAATTGTGAATAGCAAAGCAGACAAGATGGCTTTTTCTGGATTTCTGCTCGCTTATTCCGTTGGTGCCTATGAGCATGATCCCGATATTACTCTCTGTGATCTACCACTGAGGAAAGATTAAAACCAGTTTAGAACTGTATCTCTTAGACCACAGATGTGCTATAAGTGCTCTATTTAAATCCCATGGTCATGGTGTCCAATGCAGCTGAAAAAAACATTAGGATTAGAATGGAGTTATCACCTTTGTCTTTCACCATAAGAATTCAGACAAGCACTGTTACAAAGCAATGGCAGCATCTGGAACCTGACTGGAAAGAATTTAAGAGGTTAAAGCTTGATGGGCCTCCAGTTGAGTTGCCGCTTCTTTTTCAATGCATTTCCCCAGAAATGGAAGATTGGATACTGGTCTTTAATTTGCCATGAAGTCTGGGACTAATGAAGGAAGGATTTTTACAAAAGCTTACTTTACAGGATCTAGGAAGTTTCCAGTTTTAAGTGAATACTGCACTATTTTTGTGAGGGTTGGGGTGAGTGTTTCAATGCATGCGGATATAAGACTAGCGGGACATGGTCACACAGTGGGGTGAAAATTTAGGATGGTTCTTTTAACTATATCCACATTTGTAAAATTAGATCCTATGCTGGAGAATATGTAATTCCACTGAATTCAAGGCCAGAATGGGAATAAAAAACAGCCCTGAAAATAATTGTCTTCCAGCTCCATAGCTTTGCGTACTTTTTTACGCCCCACATTGTCATCTAGCTACAATTCTTCATGTTAATTTACATGTTTGAATAAGATAACAGCTGTTTTTGATCTAGCATCGCACAGGATTGATATGAAAGTACAGTCTTGGGGTTCTTGTTCTGTACTTTGGAAATGTTGTGTCTTTTTGTGGACTCTTCACATTATAGCATCCATCTTTTCATATCCTGGTATCTTCACGGCTGTTGGAGCTTACTCCCCGGAAATAGAAACATTGGAGACTTAATTTGGACTTCAGAGCAGCTTACTCCTTCTGCACACACCCTGTTTGGTAACCACCATGAACTTTACAGTATTCATTAGATTACGGAGCTCTAACCTGGCTGAAGAATTACCATTTCCACCAGACGCTCTTTCATCAACAGTTGGATGAGAGCATTCCCCTTCTTTTTACATTCAGGCCTGTTTGGAATTACTTACACACATCTACTGGGAACATTATCTGCATATTTCTACAAAATAACACTAATATTGTCTGGTTTTCTACTGGAATGTGTTAAATGCTCATTGATGAGCTATAGCCTGTATGTATGTATGTGTATGTATATATATATATATATATATATATATATATATATATATATATATATATATTATTTTTTCCCAATGGTTTCATTATTTGATGCTATAATGTTTATGTACATTTTTTTTTTTTGGGTTACCCTAATGCGTGTCTGATTTAGGCTACTTTCTCATATCAGGTAAGTTTTTCATGTTACCCAATGTGTATATTACATATAGACTGCGGATGTGCTGCTGCAAACACTCATTAAACAATTTTTGTATAAACTTTTGAGTGAATTTTGTACTTAATTTTGTACCCCGTAGGGAGAGATTCTACTTGCGGTCACCTCAACTTAGCTTGGGTGTGTCTTTCCCATATATGTTTATTTGAAAGTCTAATGACAACATGTATTCAAAAATTGATCCGAGTTATTGCAAATCGGCACAGATGCAACTATTACCTATCACATTAATCCCGATACCTTACACAAGACTACACCGATCTCTCAATTCCTGTAACAAAAAGTAGGGGCTCTCTCCTTGCAGTAAATGATTATCTGCATTAGAAAAGGAAATTCATATTTTAGCAGAGGTTTACAAAATTTGCATGAAGCTGGATAGATCTGCTTTGCAATGCTGAGCCATATAACTAAATCCCCATAAGTCATGCACAGTCCTAAGATTACAAAATATGCTGAAGACTATTTTGCATAACTGGGGTTCCAATTCACAAACGTAATATCCCTGTCTTTGTACTTTTTTTTTCAAACTATTTATTTGGTCATTTTTGCAGTCTCCATTATACATATATATATTGAAAACACATTATACTTTATTTTCGCACCCAGAAGTATAACAAAATTCAAATGCAAGCCGGAGTATCGATGTTATTCTGCAGACTTTGCTGTTTTACTGTACCAAAATAATGAAACTCTTGTAGGATATATCTGATTGCACGATTTGCACATCCTTTTTAGGATTATGCTATGGTTATTCAAATGAAAGGGGGAATAAAGAATTTAAATCACAGAAATATCCATAAAGGTGACTGATTAAAATGGAAATAGGACTGAGCAATGGCCTTTTTTTCAATAGTACATTTTGTAATTCCTTAGCTAAAGGAAATCACCGGAGACTATATAATAGGTTGTGATCTAACAAATATGTACATACTGAAAAGATATGAAAGTCTCTAAGTCTGGGGTGCATAATACCAGCAGTAATCTACTTAGTTAAATGATTCTAGTGAAGAAATACTTAGCAGTTTAAATCCTTTGTTCATTAGTTGGACACACATTGTGATTTCTTTCAAAGGAAAGTAGAAATGTGAAATAAATAAACGTGTTGGTACAAATGTTTAAAAAGACAATCAAACATAAAGCCATGTACATGAATGAATGTAGGAATCAGAATGCTAATTTGATTCATGTACACTCAGCCCCATGTCCTACTGGATATTTAACAGTCCGATAGGCCGTGGGAACACTCGATTCTACACCATGGTAGTCAAACAGAGTTCCATGCTGGTGCGCCATCCCTACTAAAAATTTTTCCCTTGGTAGTGCCGGAATGTCAGGGGTGGAGCTTGGGAGGGAATGTCAGCGACCCAAGGATTGCGAGCCAATCGGGATCCTGGGATTGCGGACCAAAATTGTGACTTTCATGATCAAAATGGGTCAATTCTGGGGCTTGGAGCACAGTGCTAAAACCTGCCAAAACTAAAACTCTTAAAATATATGTATATATATATTTAAATATATACACTACCATTCAAAAGTTTAGAAATGTCCTTGCTTTTAAAGAAAATACAGTGTAGACATTGGTAATGTTGTAAATGACTATTTCAGCTGGAAATAGCTGATTTTTAATGGAATATCTACATAGGAGTACAGATGCCCATTATCCGCAACCATCACTCCTGTATTCCAATGGCAAACTAGTTATTATTTTAAAAGTCAAAATCTGGACTTTTCCTTTTGCAATGTATGTGCTGTATGTTTTCATGGAAAAAAAGGGAACATTTTTATGTGAACCCAAACATTTAATTGGCAGTGTATGCCATTAGTATTGTATATATTTATTTATGTATGTTAAAAATATGTGTTTATATGTTTTTATTTTATTTTTATGGTTTCATTGAAGATATGATTTTATGATGTATTTCATTATAAAATGTTACATACATCAATCAGACATTATGCTAGGTGGCAAGCCGGTCAGAGGCAGTGTAATGGATTGGTCAATGATATGCTGGGAAACCTTGGGTTATGCCATTCATGTGGATGTTACTTTGGCATGTACCACCTACCTAAGCATTGTTGCAGACCCTGTACCCCCTTTCATGGAAAAGGTATTCTCTGATGGCATTGGCCTTATTAAGGAGGATAATGCACCCTGCAACAAAGCAAAAAATGGTTCATGAATGGTTTGAGGAACACAGCAACAAGTTCAAGGTGTTGACTCCAAATTCCCCAGATCTCAGTCACTGTGGGATGTGCTGGACATACAAGTCCGATCCATGGAGGCCCCACCTCGTAACTTACAGGAGTTAAAGGATCTGCTGCTAACGTCTTGGTTCCAGATACCACACACACATGAAACTATAATGGGGACACTGATATTTATAGAGTTGCCCAAATTATGATGATCTACTGCACCATTGAAATTGAACTACATTGCTTCTCTGTAAAGTTATGTTATTATGAGATAATAAACAATTAAAATTATAGAACATATTAAATACGTGCTCATCTAATTTTGGCATTTTAAGTGGCATAAACCATGTAAGCTATCTGTAATTGGCAGGATTTATTAAACTAAATGCTAGCAAAATATTTTAGCTGTTATAGAGGGACACATGTTACATAATCACAACACCTACAGAGCTAATTATATATTCCATCTGGTATTGGTTTGGTTTGTTTTAATTGCATTGGCTGCTTAAAGTTCTAGAAAGTGCATTTATTTATTTTTTTATAAAATTGTTTTACATAGAGTGAAATATTCTGCGGCAAAAGCAGTTCCTCCTTTATAACAGATTATCTTCAACCCGTTTTGGAAAAAGGTCCTATTATATGCCCTCACTTGAATGGTTCTTGAGGATGTATATATGTCCTCGGTCTGTGAGCCGAGGGTGTGATTGCACCCACCAGTTCTCAGAAGACTCTGCCTTAAAATGAGGCAGACTTCCAGAAGCTTTCTCAGATCACTTCTGGAGGATATGTTTCAGAATACTTGTTTGTATAGAGAGAGGTATTAGCAGTAGAAAGAGGGAAGTGCTCATGATACTGTACAGAGATCTGGTGAGACCTCACTTGGAGTCAGTACTGGAGACCATATCTCCAGAAATATATTGATACTTTCGAGAGAGATCATAAAAGGGCTACTAAACTGGTTCATGGGTTGCATGATAGAACTTACCAGGAAAGGTATATTTTTCAGGAAAGACAAATACAGGAGGCTATGATAGAAACATGAAAATACGTAAAGGAAATCAAGACAGTAAAGTAGTAGAGTATTTAAAAGAAGAAAAACTACCACAACAAGAGGACATAGTGTTACATCAGAGTAGCAAAGTATTAAAAGTACTATTACTATAAGTATTACTTTACTGAGAGGGCAGTGGATGCATGGAATAGCCTTCCAGCAGTGGTAGAGGTTAACAAAGTGAAGGAGCTTAAGCATACATGGGATTGGCATATGGCTACCCTAGATATTAGATAAGGCCAGAGACTAATGAAAGTACTTATTAAAATTGGGCAAACTAGATGGGCAGAATGTTTTTTTATCTGCTGACACATACTATGTTTCTATAATGGATCACAATGATCGTATAACACCAAGGGGTTAATGTGTTCCGTTACTGCTCATAGTACTGACTGAAGAAGGCATAGGATAGATCTGTTTACTAGAAAGTTAACTGCAGTGAATTGTAAAAATTACCCAATACTAGCTGAGGACAATTCCAACTCAGCTATCTGTGCCTGGTTTTTGTAGCTTGCCACTGTTCACTTCAATTCACCTTTTAGATATGAGGATGAGAGTTTGCACAGACTAGGAGAAGATATATTACAGTATGAAATGTTTATGGGTAAATATAGGAGATTATTTTTAATAGATCAAGAAGCATGTATGTGTGTAATATGGAATCTAGAATTTAATAGAACAAATAGTGTATAAACAGGTGTAACATATGATTATATAATCCACATCAAGTCAAGAAATATGAGCGATACATCCGAGTCATGAGTAACAAATTACATAATTTAATTTCAGATTATTATTAACTACTTGTTATTGGTCATTAACACCTTAACATATCCTGTATATCATACCATCAAATCTTTACACTCTACTCCTTAAAGGACAACATGAATTATATAGAAATTATATAATGAAAAAATATAAATAAAGTACCTTATTTAGCCCCCCTTTCTCCAGGGGGCTCTATCAGGGGGCTGACATGTTTTTTAAAATCTTGGGTCAGATCTTCACTTACCTTGGTCAAGATGAAAAAATTTCCTACCCATCTGGCCCAAGATTCTAAACAACATGTCTGCCCACTGGTAGAGCTATTTGGAGCAAAGAGATTCTTTATTTTGTATTCTTTCATTAAAGCATTATACTACATGCAATCTTTCAAGTAAACACAACATCATTTTTCACTATAGTTGTCCTTTAAAGCCCCTAAACCAATATGAATGTCTGGTTCATTTACTATTTAGTATCTCTGTTGAAAAAAAAAAAATGTCATGCTGGACATTTCAGAATCGGGTCATCTTAAGGTCCACATCGTTATACAATCATACTCACTAAATGGTAACTAAGCTAAGCTAAGTTTACCAGACACTGCATTTTTTACAATGTTTTTGAGCTTTTATTTTACATATTTTTATTTCACTGCTGCTCTCTCATTTTCATGATTGAAGGAACATTACAGATCTCTATTTTATTGAAAAGCATTACAAACATCTATTATTTTATAAAATGTGTGAAGTGATTAAAAAAAAAAGTGCCTAATATTAGTATATATAATTAAAAGAAAATAAGAAACAAGTCTGGAAAAAAAAACGAAGGATAAAAAATATCTTAAACTACACAATCTTATGTTTCAGCTCCTGCAAAGTCATGGATTTTACAGACTGTGTAGTCTCAAATGACAATTATCATCCCCAGCCCAGTTTTTGATTACGGCTAATAATTCAAAATATTGCTCTTCAATTACTACTAGTTTTCCAAAAAGAAAAAAAAATATTCCCTGTACATTATCCTATTCCTACAGTAATTGTGACTGACACAATCAGTATGACTTAATACCACAGACAGCTCATTAACTTACCCGGTATCATGACATAACATATATTACATCAGGATTTCTGGCTATTAAGAAGGAGGATGCAATGCTAGACACTTGCTCATAAAACACAGATGATCGTTCACTGTAGATATCTGAGAGTCAATGTTTTTATTTCTTCTGTTATTCTTCTTCAAGTTCAAGGTGGGATAATTAATTTAAGGGGGCCACATTATGTAAGGAACATGCAAAGTAAAGGTAATTACATACTAAATCAAAAATACACAACATCAAAGCAAGGTCGCAGTAGTAAAGCAAGCATGGAGTTATAACAATCACAACATCAAATGTCCGTATGGCCATTAGGTTTAATTAATTTACTGAAATGATTAGGAACAATCATAGGTACCCATGGCTAAATTGAAATGATCTCTTTTATACATGGTATTCTTATTTGAATAACGCTGTATGTCAATACGCATGCATGTGTGTTCATGGTATATACATTTTATAATTTTCAGCATTTAATTATGTCCATAGGTATTTAATTATTGCAATTAAAATGGGAACATTACACACAATGCTGAATTACAAAAAATCCAGTGACATGAATTAACTAAATTTATTTTCTTAATAATGGTTTGCATGAACACAGTAAAGGAAGAGAGTAAATTTAAAAGAAGAAAAACTACCACAACTAGAGGACATGGTCTTAAATTAGAGGGGCAATGATTTAAAAGTAATATCAGGAAGTATTACTTTACTGAGAGGGTGGTGGATGTATGGAATAGCCTTCCAGCGGAAGTGGTAGAGGTAAACACAGTGAAGGAGTTTTAAGCATGCGTGGGATAGACACAAGGCTATCCTAGATATAAGATAGGAAACTGGGGACCAATAAAATTATTTAGAAAATTGGGCAGACTAGATGGGCCGAAGGGTTCAAATCTGCCGACACATTCTATGTTTCTATGAAAATTAAAGTTAGAAAATATTTATTCTTGAAAAGCACAGTACATGATCCATACTCATGCAATGGCATTTCTAAAGATCTGATAGATTAAAAAAAATAAGGTGTGCTGTTAAAAATATTTTTCAAAGGAAGATAATGGTCACATGCTAGTTTTATTTCAACCAGATTGGTTAAACTCATTTATGGAAACAAAATATTAACAGCCTTTGAAAGAATCCTGCGCGCAATTTCATGCAAATTGTTACTATTCCCATTGTTGTTGTTAAATACATTTTGCATGTAGAAATGATTTGCTTATTTACCCAAATAAATGGCTAACGAAAATATGTTCTTTTTCAATATGTAAGATCGCTGTGCTCGAATCTAGTTCATGGCATCAATTTATGGTACAGGGTGTGAATAGTCATTGCTCTCTGACGCTAAAACAGGAACTTTTTAATAGATCAAGTTATGATATCATCTTTCAACATAGATAGTGGTGTAACTAACGAAAAGTCACTTTCCTTCTGCATAGGGAGAATAGAATGTTTGGATAACTGGTGACGTTGAATGGTTAGGGGTGCCTATGGTTTTTAGGTTAAAAAGAAAATGTATAGAATTTTTTATGTGTGTTAAATAATACAAAGTTACCTTATTGACCTACAGGTTTGTACCTCTATATACTCTATAGCAGTGGTTCTCAACTGGTCTAACCCACATTAGTCCTTGGTCATGTAGTCACAAGCAAAAAAATAATTTAATTTCAAAACATTATAATTTATGCCACAAAACAATTTGTAAACACACAAAAGATTAATAGTGTAGTAATCGCAGTGCAAGTGAAAATGAAAGCACTAATGAGCTAAAAAAAAAACCAATAAAATAAAAACCCATTGAAACATATAAGATTAATTAAAATGAATAGGGAAGCCAGAGGTGCTTTTTGCTCCTGAGAAATGTCTCAATGACTGGGTTGATGGTAGAAAAAAACAACTCTGAGACTGTGCTTAATGTCCATGCTATTCCTATATTGTATCTTCAGCTGGACCATAGCTGAGAAGTCACTGTCACAAAGAAATGTACATTACACAATGCCATGTATCTGCCACATCAAGCCCACACTTCCATTGACACATACCAGGCTAATTTTGAAATTAGATTCCTAAAGTAAATGGTGCCACCTTGGCTGCATCAAACGGGTTACTGGAACAGGTATCAACGACACTATTGAAAATAAATCAGTTACTTGGGAAGTGTCTCAGCTTCAGACGGTGAATGCAGATTACATCACAACATCTGCATTCCTCCCCCAATCAAAAGTTTAACTTTTTGATGAAGCTGAAGCACAGGTCCACACCAGTTCGTGACTTGGGTCAGGACCCACCAGTTGAGAAACACTGCTTTGTAGGGTCTGTAAAGCAAGAATTGCGGGGAAACGAGACAAGGATTTCAAACTTAAGGCCAAAGTATCTGAGTTGGGAAAATTCAGCTGAATGGGAGAATGTTCCCAACTTGTCTACATTGGCCTAAAGTTTGAAATTCCAAAGTAAGTTCCCAGCAATTCTTTCATTATTGAGTAGAACCTTATATATTAAAGCTAAGGTAGTACAGATTCTAGAACATAATTTTATTGACACAGGCTTGAGAGGAAAACATGGCGCACAGTTAACACACACACATTCACACACACATATATTATATATATATTTATATTATTATATATAATTCATATTTACCTCAACCTCCATGGCTTTGATTCATAAAGTGAGTGTTTTTTGCAAATCTCAGACTCAATAATACTTGTCCTCTCTGATTTCTAAAGCCCTCAATATAACCCGAACCAAAACATTGCTCAATGTTCAAATGAAATGCATTAACTGATACCTTACATTATGGGTTTATGTTTATCAAGGTGAGAAAATATAAAAAAAATTCAAGCATTTTAAGCTTTACATAGCAGCAATGTAGTTCAGCCCTAGATCACTTTAAAAGAAAAGTTACTTAATGTGTAGAGCCCATTTTCAGATTCTCTCAATATCTTTGGAAAGGAATAATATATTGACTGTGATTGTGGGCTATTTTCCCAGTAACACTTTATTTTCATAGAAAAACTACATTTACTGGACAGAGTAATCTTAATATAAATCCATATTTATTTATTTGGGGTATAAAGTCCCTTTGTTGAAGCTGAAGAAACAAATACTGACCGTGATGAATATGTTGCACTATATGTAGAATTATAAGGCTGTAATTGTGAGCATTAGCTATGGTAAAGCTGTAAGAAAGTAGATGGACAAGAATCACCTACTAAGTGAGCATTGCTTTCATAATACCAGAATGTTTCAAAATGATTGTCTTTAAATTATCTGGTTTGTATAAACATTTGTGGATGATTTAAAATTATGTCCTATTAGAAAAAAAATAAAAATAATTAAAGTTATATAAATTACAATACTACTTGATAATTATGGTTACATAGTGTTATATGTCCTAAAATACGAAATTATTGTTGAAAAAAGACTATTATATCTGTTTGCATTTACTATATAATATGATGTAGTGATACTACGCACACTGTACTGACTGACAAATATATGAAGGTAATGATAAGCTGTACGTGTGTTACTGGGAGGACTCCACACCTGGTGACACAGGTTAGGAAGAGCCTGGAGGCTTTTCAAAGCACTTCCTTTGATTTAAACTTGGTAGCCTGCCAGCCTGGATGGCATGACATTGTAAATACATATCCAGATTGCACATCCTCAATAGGTCCATAATCACCATGATACCTAGCATTATTACTTATTTAAATGTAGTCACTAGTTCAGGCATGTCATTGCCTTGGATAGTATGGACAGGCTTTCATGAAAGCTAGACACAGATTGCATTTTTAGAGAACAGAGACAGGGGATGGTAGAGTAGTAGCCCAAACCATATTTGCTATTGCATTCAAGTCCTGTGTTGTGAATGTGCTCTAGCTATTTATTTTCTGTATAAATTAGCACAGATCAAAATGGTATGAACACATTCTGGTACTCTATCTGAAAATAAAAGGAGGGCAATGAACAGTTGGACCAAATGCTTGTTATAAAAGAAACCCCCATGTTTCTTGCCACACACATTTTATTCAAATATGATACGGCATAGAAATAAATCAACACGACAGCCCAGATTCTATTCTGGCTGCTAAGTCAAAAAGTGCATTAAGCATTAATTTAACAGGCATTTTCGATTCAATGCCCCCCGCTAAAATAGTTACTGGTGGCGGAAAATCATAACCACACGGTTATAAAAACCTACAATGAACTGTGCGGTAATTACTGCATAAACTGTGATTCTATGACTAGCGTTAAGAATTAACAGAAAAAAAGGATGCCTTTTTGCCCGTTAAGGCATAAAAAAAAACATGATTAAAATATGCATCGGCTGCTTATTTGCACATAAACCCTTACAGTGCTGTCGGGAGCACAAACAGTACTCCCTACAGAACTGAAAGGATCAACCTTATTTAAAAAAAAAAAAATAGCTTGGGAAATCAAAGGGGCTCAGTCTATGCCCCTCCCATTCCTTGCAAATTGATGGGCAGGAGGCTGTCCCAAGCTCACCTGTCCCCCTTAAATAAATAGGGCAGATGACTGCCCAAGTATCCTTAATAATAGAGAGCCAAGGGCTGCCTCCAATACCCCTGTCCCCATAAGTTAATGGGGCTAGGAGCTGCCCCAAAGGTCCCAGGCACCCCTAAATTAAACTAAATAAGAATTAAATAAATAACCTACTAAATCCCCCTTCCTCTAAGTTGCTAAGGTAGAAGGGGATGAACTTAAAAAAAAAAAACATTGAAGTTCTGAATTTCGGATAAAGTTGGATCACTTTGGTGATTTGAATATCCCTTGAATTCGGGCTTCACAGAGACCAGTGATGTGGCTAACCGAAATGATAGCCTTGGTCCTCCCCATAGATTTCTATGGGTAGGTTTTTGGCTTATTTTGGGGCCATTTCAGGTGGACCTTAGTTATTCTTTAAATAGCCAAAGTTCTCCCACAGAAGTCAATGAGAAGACTTCAGCTATAGTCGAAACAGCCAAAGTCCCCCCAAAGTAAAAAAACAAACATAAAAAATGTAAAACATGTAATAAAAATAAATCAGCACAAAAATAGATTCCTGAAACTTTAAAAAGGCATAAATTAATGTTATATATACTATTATTATATATAACGTAAATATATTATAATTGTATATAATTATTTCTGTATTTTACACAAGTTCACTTTAATTCTTCAACACTCTTCTATTCAATTCACCAGCTAAAATCTGGAGAATTAAAATGCCAAAATTCAGCTGTTTTTGAGGCTTTCAGCTTTTTATGAGTAGGGGGTATACCATTTTCCCAAAGATTGTGCTAAAATAAGTGAAATTGCAGATTCTGGGATGACTGGTGCAAACTGAATTGTTGGTAAAAGAAAATGGTGTTTGGTCAGAATTAGACTGGGTAATGAGAATTTCGATTGAAGATCCCTTTGCTCTTCGAATTCTGAATTGTTTATAATTGTAATATGTTTATTTTCATTTTAAATTCCCAGATTTATGAATCTGCAACAAATTATTTAGTTTTGACAATGGCATACTATTTTAAATTAATTTTGCAACCATTCCTTTTAAATTCCAAATTACCTAAACTATTTATTTCTCAGATGATAATGCTACATGTGATCCAATATTAGTCGACTAATTTAGCCATCATGGTAGTTTTGAGTTCAGTAATAATTACAAGATTCAGTGGCTTGTGGCTCTACAAGCAAAATCCCTTTTATGTTTTTAAAGGAACTTCTTTATTCTCTTGTCACTAGAAAATACGCATCGCAAATTTTAATTATAATATAAATACATTGTCAATCCTTTGGCCCCTTTGTATTATAAGAAAATAGGTATGTTCTGTATAAATTATTTAAAAAAACCAAAACCTAGTTATCATTTTTCAGCTATTCTAAAGATAGAAGGTAATTCTTTCCAAACGATATACAATATATGTGACAATTATGTGACTCCTTTTTCAATTAAGGAATGAATTTGGAAAAATCTCCAAGATAAAAAGTGAATAGCAAAATAATTGTTTCCTGCAGCTCAACTTTCCTGTGACGAAAAGTCACAATGGTTGTCTATCTTATTTATAGAAAAACTTAATAATGGGGAAAAGAAAAATAAATTTCATGTTCTAAAATGGAAAATATAGAGAAATCACCAGTGTACATAATATCTTAAGTGTGATTATGATGCTTACAAGCATCTTGATTACTATTTAGTAAGGTTTAACATTATTCGTTTTTATTTGTAGATTTTACCAGAGATACAATATGTTTCCTTTTGAAATGTATCAAATGAAACATGGTTGAAATATCCATATTATCGTATATAATATAAAACATATTATATAAGACTTACTGTACGTTGACATGCAAATTACATTACATTTATGTTTACTTGTATAGTGCCAATACTTTTACAAACTCAATTACACATATAGACTCTGACCTATACATGTGATAGCAAGCGCCCTGCTCTCAAGGTGGCTCTCACAGTTGCAATTGATTGAAAGTAAGACACAGGAGACATATAAGAGATTGGGAAAGTGGATTTGGGGCACTATGCTCACTAACTAGTGATGATCACTGACCCCTTTACATAGTAACATAGTAATTTAGGTTGAAAAAAGACACAAGTCCATCAAGTTCAACCCTTCTACCTATCATTTCAGCGTTTTGATCCAAAAGAAGGCAAAAACCCCTAAGGAGGCTATTTTGAATTTTGCCTCCTGGGGGGAAAATTCCTTCTTGACTCCAAAGGGAAACCAGATTTCTCCTTGGATCAATAAGCTCTATTACTAATTCTTATTTTATTATTAATAGCCCGTCCAGACTATTTTTAAATGCATTTATTGTCGTTGATAGCACTACCTCTCCTGGCAGTGAGTTCCATAACTTTATTGTCCTTACCATAAAGAATCCCTTCCTTTGCTTTCTATTAAATGTTTACTCTTCCAGTCTCAGGGGGTGACCTTTTGTTCTTTGTACATTTCTGTTATTGTCACCGGAGAGCTCTTATATATATGGTAAATTGGTTGGATAAGTACAATTCTCTTTGAAGATGTGAGAATAGAGAGGCATTTTAAATGAATGAGAGTAAGGGAGTGAGCTGGGGCATCCGTGACACGACATACTCTAGACCTGAGGGGGAGCAAGAGATGAGGAGAACCTTCAATGCAATTTGAAGAACACAGAGGTTGCACGGGGGAGAATTTAATGACACAGTCAGCAATGTATATGGGGGCTTACCTGAAAATAGGAAAAGAAGATCAGCACAGGAAATGTCATAGATCTTGTTGGTTAGGATGTTTTTTGTTTGTTTATTTTCCTGAATGAATTCGCATATTTCTAATGCTGTCTTTGATTTATTCATTTCTATACGCACTGTATTTTTGCCATCACATGACATATAAAACAGTGAAAACATTGTATTTGTCACTTAACATGGTGCGAATATGATCATTTCTAGCCATACTACATGCTCAGAAATACTACCCACATTTGCATTTCTATATTATTTTTTATTTTATTTTTATCTTAAAATACATCTTGGTTTAAGTGTAACTGTAAGAAGCTGCCAGTCTTTTTGAGATAGCTTATAATATGACTTCAAGGTGCAAATAAGCGTTAGATATACCAGTTGAGCCATTCCCGACAGCTGCTATAATTTAGAGATCTAGGAGGATGATTTTCTAGGTGGAAGATAATGTAACATGTTGAAAGTTTCTACACATTTGAAAGCTAAATTGAATACAACTGTTAACTGTATCAACCCCCCTGAAAACCATCTTGCCCATTTTCTAATATATTGATTATGTAGGGAATAATACATTGATAATGAAGAAAGTTAGACAAAATGTATATTTGGAGGTGTACAAACAATTTATGTTTATAATATATATGTGTGTGTGTGTGTATATATATATGTGTGTGTGTATATATATATATATATATATATATATATATATATATATATATAGTACATTTATATGAAACAGTCTTTTTTCAAACAAAATAATAATACAAAAATAATAATAGTAATAATAATGTAAAGAAAAAATACTCCATGTTCTCTCTATTTTACAACACTTACCTATTACACAGAAGCTCTAGAGCACCAAGAACTAACTTGACAGTGGACTGATCATTATGGGATACATGGATTCCAAAAATGTGGAGTGTTGCCATTCATGTGGATGCTACTTTGACACATTCCACCTACCTAAACAATGTTAGAGACCATGTACCCCTTTTCATAAAAATGGTATTCCCTGACGGTATTGGCCTCTTTCAGCAGGATCATGCGCCCTACCACAAAGCAAAAATGGTTCTGGAATGGTTCGAGGAACACAAAGCATTGAAAGCGTTGACTTGTACTTGAAATCCCCCAGATCTCAATCCATTCGAGCATCTGTGGGATGTGCTGGACCAACATGTCTAATACACACTCGCAACTTACAGGACTTAAAGGATCTGCTGCTAATGTCTTGTTGACAGATACCCTAGCACACCTTCAGAGGTCAAGTGGAGGCTATGCCTTGATGGGTGACGGCTGTTTTGGCATCAAAAGGGGACCTACACAATATTAGGCAGGGGGTCACAATGTTATGGCTGATCGTTGTATTTCCTATGACAATCTATATATTAAATTGTGCACTTTACTTTTAGTATGGAAGTTATTGATAGTAACACAAAGCTAAAACATAAAACTTGATAGGCACAAGTCTTTTTTCAACCTAAACTAATATATAATATATAACTATGTAAAAAAGAGCTTAAAGCAACTTCTTGCAAAATACTACTGGGTTCCCTTATGTGGAGTACATATATGTTAAATAAATAATACATGTTATACACATTTTTATACAGGTTAAGCCAATAGAAGAGGGAAAGTCATAAATATTACCCATGGTGGACATTTGCTGGACTGTAAAAGGCAATGTAATGCTGTTCGATGGACCTTCCCAAGTCTTGGCATGGGCACTCAGGTCCTTGTACGGACACTTTGTCTATCCCTCACATTTGAGTAGCTCAAAGTATCTTCCTATTTTCAATGATGATTATTCCTCTGACAGTCTGGACAAAAAGGCAGAGGCATTCACATTGTCAAGGCAGGGGGGGGGGGGGGGGGGGGATAATATTATTATATTACCATTATATTACAATATATTATATTGTAACCAAGACAAAATCTGAAGAGTAATACAAACTCAAATATTTGCAGCAATTATGCAAGACAATCCTTTGGAATTATTCATCCTTGGTACACTTAGAGATTGTATTCAACATAGTTATTCTGGCTGCTTAGCACTTTGTAAAATATGTACTTTAATATTTTAAAATCATGTGCACCATGCTGATGACATATACTTGGCTTTGATCTTTGATGATTTCTCTGTTGTACACTCATAATGTTCCAAGAACAGACTTGGATATAAAAAAAAAAAAGACTTTATTCAAATTATTTTGGAACATTCATTTAATGTCAAATATGCATTTTGTGAAGAGGCAAAAGAAAAAAAACTCTGCATTGGTTGTTCAATATTAGTATAAAATGTTATCAAACCTTGTTACCACCAAATTATTCAGCACTGCACTGCAAGTGAATATCAAAGCAGAGCCTACCTTCCAGCAAAATCAGCAGGTTGCCCACAAAAACCTTCTTATGTAAAGAAATGGAAATCTCCATGGAAACTTGTATGGAAAATACACTCCAAGGGCATGTTTTGTCAAAGGAACCAAGATAGCAATAACAAACACACACACCACGAGTTATCCAGTGATTTAACCAGTCATAAAATGATTATGAACTTGGGACTGGCTAAGCGACAGGAAGACTGTGTTTTATTAATTTTTACCTTTCAAATAACAAATTGAATTCATAGAATTTTAACTACAATTGAAAACAATATTATTTTATTTTTTGCCTACTCTTGCTCTTTTTCCTTCTTTCTTTTATTTGTGTTTTATCTATTATATGCTTCAATCGCTTTTTATTTTCTTTCGTATTTTTGTTTCTGTTCTTTTTCATTATACTTTCTTTCTGTGCTACTGTGTTTTTGTTTATTTTTTCTTTCCTATAGGCTTTCAGTTAGCATTTTCCTTCATTCTCCTCCCTCTCGCTTTTAATTAAAACAGGTAAGTAAGAGGGTTACCGATAAGGACGAGGGTGGTACCATGCTAGTCAAGCAAAAACAGAAAATATATTGAGAATATAAATTACCCCCTTTCAAAGATACCATTCTAGAGTAACTGAGAATTGAGTGACAGCTTCAAAGTTGGCTTTGCAGGCATGTTGTTGAAAAGGCAAAAGTGCACTTATATAATACATACTTTGAACAAAAAAAAAAGAAGATCATGCTACTAAATTTATAAACCCCTTGATAGTTCAACAGGCACTGTTAAATTTTAATCAAAGGGGTTTTGATCAGTCATGGGTAACAGTGTTATCTGAAGAATGACCAATTTACATATGCTCAATCCATGAAGATAACAAAGATTGTTCTCACTTATGAGTCAGAGTTGTTTTATTACATTTTTTTGTATCCTCATTTTCACTGGGCAATAAATGCGGAAACAAGTGATATTTGAATGAGGGACAGATAAAAGTATAGTAAAAGAACAGCTTCAACTCTTTTATATATCCTGGTAACATTTGTATTGTTGGTTATCATACCTGTCAAATTGTAATCCCACCAAATCAAGATACTGGCGGTGGAGCTTGTGAGAGATCGAGTACTAGCTCTACCATGAGTGAGCAGTAGCGCTGTCACTCATACTGGTAGTCCTAGTATGTATACGCACAATCCTTAGAATTAAATTTGGACCTTGGGAATGCAGTCCCAAAGCAGGAAAGTTGTGAGGCGTCAGGCATAGATAGCAGAAGGAAGGGAATATATTTGTATTGAATCATTTATAAAAATAGGGGCCTCAGATTCCCCAGTAACACTTGAGTTTGTAGAGGCAGGGATCACACTAAAATGCTAGGTTTTATTGAAGAAGGTGGGTTTAGATATATTGGGCATGACCTTTCCAGTACAAAATAAATCAACAAAGACATACTAGGGGACTGGCAGGGGAATTTTTTGTTGCAAAGAAGACTCTCTTGTCTGGTCTTCTGTCTGGAGAACTCTTCCGACCTACAAATCCGAAACATTCCTTAAGAGATGACTTTCATGCCTAGGAAAGGGACGAATAAATAGACTTCCTTAATCTGCAAAGCAAGGGGTCTGAAATCTATAACTTTATGATTCATAGTATGTCAACCCAGCAATGGATGAAGAATTTAGGGGAAAAAGATGAGAGGAGGAGTTCCCTTAACCCATTCCTACCCTAAAATAAGGTTAAAAAAAAAAAAAGAAGGATGATTTGAATATAACAAAAAAGGCAAAAAATTCCATAGTTTTTTAAATTATTATGTGTCTATTAACAAAAAGTATTTACAAAAAACAAACAAATATTTACAAAAGAGAATACATTTACTAAGCTAAATATATTAATATATACAGAGCACGAAAACTGACTTCAGCATCTGATGACTTCATATCAAAAAAATAATTGTGTTGTAAAAACATCATCATAGAAGTAAAGATATATTCACCAGGATGTCGGATACATCAGCTGCATGGTTAACAGCACTACAAAAACTAGCACGTGAGCATCAAAATGGACTAATAACACTTAAGCCTCAGAAAGGAGAACTAAGAGGTGAGCCTCAGAAAGGAGACATGACACTTGAACCTCAGAAAGGAGTGTAATGGTAAAATAACAGGTGAGTAACACTTTACCTGCAATTTTCTCTTTATTGAGTAGACCCTATAGTAACTGTTTTCATCAGTGACCTTGACTTGCCATTGCTTGTCACATTACTAAAAAAAAATCTGTATCCATTTGTACATGGTTCTCTTCTAATGAAAATAAACATAAAACATGTCTGCTACCATAATTATTAAATGTTAGATTCCACATGTCCTTCTCTTGTTTGTTTGTTTTTCTATTTCAGTATAATTTCTCTGAAATGGTGACATCTCTTTTTATAAACATTACGCAGTAGCAAAACTAAAAGCAACTTTATTTATGTGCAACAATGTACTACAATATATATAAATAACATAAAACTGACGGCTGTATTTTAAAATATGGAGAGTTTGTTACATTCTTTCCTTCAGCAAGATGTCTCAAATTACACATCTGCTATTTCATTGCATTTATAAATAAGTTGTGCATGTTCAGAGAATATCACATATATTTATGCTCAGTCTTATTTGATATGGATGAGTTTACAGTTCAATTCTATTTGTTAACCTTGGAGTGAATAGCATCATGTGAAGACTTTTAATCCCTACATACATTAATGTCATCTGAACAAATAGAAACAATGCTATCAGTTATAAGAAGCCTTCACTAGCTTAAAAACAACAACAAACAATTGTAAGGAAGCTTGGATTTTTTGTAAAAAAAAAATGTATAAGATGCTATGACCACTTTCTGTTATCTACATGTCTCCTCTAATTATTCACCTTTTTGTGTGCTTATGTGCAAAATATAAAACTAAATAAATGGTTTTCATTAAGTTGTTTCCTATGGAAGCCCAGAGAGATAATGTATTTTTTTTTTTTTTTTTACCTGATTTCTCGAGATAACAAGTCGTTTTCTTGAGATAACAAGTTGTTATCTCGATAAAACAAGTCAGAAGAATGTAAAAAAAATACATGGGCTCGCTGGGTTTCTGTTGGTTCCCCACATTTTGGTCTAAGTTTTGCAACTAGGTTGTCAATTCACGATAATGCATGAACTGAATTGTGAATAACCCATAATACATAAGTAACTAAGTTGGAAAGATAAGTTGGGGAGTTTTTTTAATGCCTGATTTTTGCAATTCAAAACATGAAGACTTTTTAGTGAATCGAACCTGGTATCTGTCTGGCTGTCTGAGCGTCTTCCAGTACAGAGACCGATAGGAAAGAAACTCGGGTCGAAGGTGTAATGCACTGGTGCATCAGGCAGTGAAATATGGTGATGTCCCAACCCATTAAGTCAAGTTAGAGAGCAGAACGGCCTCCCTCCGATCCATGTTGCCAGCCTTCTCCTGTAGATCAGTGAAAGCACAATATAGAAAGACATAATGTGCTACAGGATGTCATTGGTTTTTAAGATGGAATTTTTCTGAATACATATTACAGACAAAAACCCAGCTCTGAGTAGATTTGCTTTGGGTGATCAGTTTTGTGCATTTAGTCTAATGAATGCATAATAGAGAAATATAAAAACATAGGGAAAGTGCAAAATAAATGGTGCACAAAATGTAGTATAAGTGAGATAAAGATCTTTGTATATTGTGCCACTGCATGTCTTTTACTTGATGTTGGTGGGAGGTAGAGATTATTGGAATGTGTCGCTCAGCTGTAGTTGGGTCGCTAGATTTAAAAAATAAATTAAAAAAAAAGATTAATTTTCCTGTTGACTGTAGCACTGCAGAGGTTAAATGCATAAAAAAATCCTGGAAGCTAAATAGAGATTTTATGTGTGTCATTATGCTCCTCACTTTGTAATGCGAACCATATTCAATACTTTCAAATACAATGACTTTTTAATGCAGCTTTGTGGCTATCCAAAATCATTGCTTTGTTGAACTGTCAAAGATTAATGTTATAGTGACTCACTTAACCTTGGATATAGAAATGAAATATCAGCTAAAATGTAACAATGAAAGTCAGCCTGCTCTGGACTAAATTGTCATTCAAACAGTTCCTTCTGTAATGATATTCATTATATTCGGAACAATTCCATGGCAGTCAGTATCCCTACCAGTGAGTTTCCGAGCTAGTTAGTAAAGTCACACATTGGCCAATGTCTACTTTTGACCATAGAATGATAGACACACTGAAATCGGAACCTTTTCACTCCACCTAATCTGCCATCTATAAAAAAAACCTCAAACCTAATTTTGTCCTTGGTCTTGTTGTAGTCTTTATGCCTTCTCCATGATATCCCTATATCCATGCATTTACCACCACGTCTGTCAATAAATACTTTCTCCCATTTCATCTGAGCCTCGGACCCAGTGCTTTTAGACTATAATTTCCTCCTCTTTAAATGATGTAACTGTAATACATTAAGTACTGCCAACATCAGAAAACAAATAAATGTGTGGGGCAAGATGTTTAAGAAGATATCTAACAAGAAAAGCAATTTTGTTTCAGCATTCAGGATGACTGAAATCATGGAATATGTAGTTCCTAGGTTTCTACAGTGCCAAGGTAAGCCATCGCTGCTCCAAAGTTTATATAGTTTTTTATGCATTGAGATTTAAAAAAAAAAAATCCTGCTAACACATCCTATAGATCAGTGACCATCATTCTATACATCCATGATACACATACTATTTAGTCCCTTTAAGATAGATCTTTTTCCCAAGTTATTATTCAACTGACAATCTATAATCTGTATATTACAGTAATGGCACACACAGATGGGGACATGCTCATAGGATAAATAGGTATTCTCACTGTATTATCTCCACAATGCCTAACAGTGGTATTACTGTATGTGTTAAGGATTATTAAATGAAATAAATCTCACATGTCTCAGTTTTTTTTCATATTTATCCTGAATATGAAGCAGTATCTCAAGAAGTAAATCATTCTCTAAGTAAATAAATAAATAAAGAATAATTTTACAGTATTAAAATTAGCATAATTATAACTGCCATCCATATTAATAACAGCCATTATTATGGATATTCGTTCATGGATGTCTACGTTTTTATTAATGTATCTAAAGGGAATAAAAACAAATGGAAAATAATATCAACCATAAGTAGAAACATAAAATAGTGGACCTGATAATCACCCTTGAAGGGGCAGTTGCCCCAATGGTATCCAAAACATTTTTTAGACCGGTATTGCATCATGCATAGTAAAGAGAAAAAAAATAGATCTATTTAATCTATTTTTGTTATTTGAGTTAATGTGAAGTAACCAGCATCGACGAGGTTACAATATTCTGGAATTTCTTTGTTTACAATTAGAATTTAGGCCAGGATGAACATGTAATCAGATTAATAGACATA
Source organism: Pelodytes ibericus (assembly GCA_036172795.1). Classification (NCBI taxonomy): domain Eukaryota; kingdom Metazoa; phylum Chordata; class Amphibia; order Anura; family Pelodytidae; genus Pelodytes; species Pelodytes ibericus. Next base: position 20,685,986 of record CM069865.1, read on the forward strand.
ATTTATGATAGTGTCATTTTAAAAGGATACTCAATGTTCAATATTTTAAAGTCTTTTACCATTGTACCATCCATCACATTTTCCACTGTGTCAGCATACATATTATATTTAAGTTAATTGACAGAAGCTCTACACTTGCATTGCATTTTGTAATTGGTTTGTTAGTTTGCTAGCAGTTGTAATCAGATACTTTATGACAGCTTTATTATTTTCATTTCACATATATGTGCATTTTGTATGAGCACTCATAATTGCAATGCCCGTCAGAGTTAAAGTAGCACATACCTGAAATCAATAAAGATTATTACTGTGAATTAATTCAAGGATATTTAATAATAGATTAGAGTTGTTTTTTTGTTTTTTTTAAAGTAGGCTGCATGATTAGAAATTGCACATTATTTTTAAACTTTACAGTAACATTGAAGAACAGCGTCTTAGTGATAGAAATTTGGCAGTCCAAAAACAATTGAAATCAGCTTCATACAAACAAACCTGCACATTCCTGGGCTTAATGAGAATATAGGTAGTTTACTTAATTGGACAGCACCTTTCTGTTAAATGGGCCACGGGAAGCATGTTAGACAACCCTGAACTAGATGGGCCAATTGGACTATGTTTGATAACCATTTTAACTGAACTTTAAAATGTTAGAGAATATTTTTTAATATCACACATATCTTTAAATGCCGGGCAAATGATTAAATAGAGACCAGTTTGTTCATTTGGATTAATATTATGCAGTAGTTCTCAGTCGGGTTAATTAAAAACTGATGTAAAGCAGAACTTTAATAAGCTGACTGCAGCTTAATTGTTCCATCTTTAAATAACATTTCTTCTTGCTCTAATGTTACAAGGTAGCATACATGTTGAAAGTGAATAGAGTCGTCCAAGTCACATTACAGCATGTACAGCACATTGTTTAACTTACAGAAACTGTCTGCTGAGATAGCAAGTATCCGACATGACACAGAATGCTTGTACTCTTTGGAGCTGTCATCCAATTGGTGACATTGGCTTCCGTAAAGTTAAAAGATCAATTTACTGTAAAGATATTTAACTGCTGCCTACATTTTCCAATTCATTTCCACTCAATACAAAATAATTAAATGATGTAGTGTACTTACTGGAATTGACCAAGTAGAAGATAAAATGGATTTTATTTCGTAGTGTCATTATTTTTTTTTAAGAAAAGACAAATATTTAATACAAATAAATCAAAATAAGCTTATATGCCAACGTATTGGTTACAAGTGAAAAAAAAATGGTTTTATAAAGAAAAATGTAAGGGTTTAACTGCTTCCTAAAGTGAAGAGGGCTTGGGGTGGATTTAATATGAGAACAAAAGGCAAACAAAGATAGTATAAATAAAATATACTACTAAAACAATATAAAATACTCATAATTTCTTAAGTTTTATATGGTAAGCTAATTTACACAAGGCTTGCCTGAACATTGCTCGTCTAATTTATTGTTTTTATATAGAATGAATAAAGTGCTTATCCATAGGGAGATACAAAAAATACAAAAGAACAATAGTGCAGATTGTTGATATAATGTTTTGGGCTTTTTTTTTTTCAAAAAAATAAAATTGATAACGGTGCTGTAAGTCTCAAGTGGTAAACCTCAATGCGTTTCACCACTGACAGGGGCTTCATCAGAAGAAAATGAGGAATAGGTACTGATTCTTGCACTCATGATGCAAGTGTAACCATTCAGTGTTCTTTTCCATACCATTGTATTCGAAACTCTTAGTTTATCATGATATGCGCTGTACCTTTTGTGTACATTTTATAACTGTCAATGTTATTAACAAATATAATAATAAAAACTGTTTTTACTGCTGTGCTAGCTATTATGCATTCTCGTTATGCTGTGTCCTAATGTATATATAGCACATGAGCAAAAGATCAGCAGATGCTGAGATATCACTCACCCATTAAATTAGAATTCCACACTGTCAGTCCTCAAGTGCAACCATCAGGCAAGGCTTTCAAGATTTCTCTAATTAATTCTTAAGTAACCAAATCACCCAACCCTAATTGCCATTGAGACATCTTGCTTAGGCATGTGTTAATGCAAAAGCTAGGTTTGCTAGCGGATCTTTAGCAAATAACCGGGGAAAGACTAAATAAAGTGCTACACATGGCATCAGTAAGCCAATGGCATCAATAAGCAAAAACACTGCTATTTGAGATAAAATTACTAAATGAATTACTTAAAATATTGAACATTACTAAATATATTTTTTTTTCCGAAAAAATTATTAAAATGGTCATTCCTGTTACTTAGCCTAGCTTGTAGTACTGTGGTAAGGTAATCACCCCCTGCATGAGTAACCTGCATTATATCATATCAAAACCTAAATAAGAGAACAGAAGCCGGCAGGGAAGTTATCAGTCTATAGACCTCAGAATTAAACCTTTCACCCAGCAATGTTAATGTCTTACCTTCTTTTGAATCAACAGCAGCACAAGGACAGAAAAAAGTCAGAAGTTGGTACCAAGTGCACTGGATACATAATTACAGGTTGTGCCGGTACACATAGGGATGATGCCATCATCTGCCTGAAAAGTGTCAGAAAAATGTTTACGCTCTCTGGGTAACCCAGACTCATTTGTGTAAAAACTAGTGATGGATGAAGAGGAATAATTGAGAATACATACTGCATATTAAATATTATATTTGTTTAATAGCTTTCAAGGTAACAGACTTGATTGTACTCACTAGGGAGATCAACTGGTCAACTCAACCACAAGTATATAGAGAATTATTGTTTCTGTGGCCCAGTATGTACTAATGATCTTTTAATTAGCTTATACAAAACTGAATAAAACAGATTAGCTTTACCTTGTATCATTCATTGAGAAATATAAAATTCTAAGCTCTTATATAACAGAAATCGTGAGCCATGAGCAATCTAGTAGAGCAACAAAACAACACAATGACAAGTGCGCTATGTTCACACTTTATTAGCATACATATGGTTAAAACACTTGTGAATAATGTAATACCCAAAAATTAAAATGATATCATCGTCTGTTCTAGATGTCTCCCTATGTCTACATTGGCACTGTCATGCTACATAGAGACCTTTTGGCAAGTATATGACATGTCGAGATGGAAGATTCCTACATGGCATCTCCTTCCTTAATTGAAGGAATGCAGTCATGACATTAGATGAATTTATTATTTTACTGTCTATATGTAACTTATTTTCGGGTGTAGGCACCAACATTGCACAGGGTGGACATCTTTGTGACAAAAAACCTAATGATGCTCTCTGAAACTTCATTGACCCTGCCACAAACACTTGTGTCCTTGTATGGACACTTTGCCTATCCCTATTATTTGTTTTGTAAGTATTCTAAATGCCATGAAATTGGAACTCTCAAAAGCATCCAACTGACACTAATATGTATTATTGTAATAAGGGTATCAAAAACATAATGAAATCATCACACTTTAAGGGTAATATGATTTCATTTAAATAATGGTATTGTTTCCCTTTACAATAGTATTTTTATCTAACCCAAAATAAAATTGGTTAATAATTAAGTATACTTCACTGATATCAGGTCACATAATAAATATGATGCACATTTAAAATGTGTGCCATAATGTTTAAACTTATTACAATTATAAGATGATCGTATTTCAGCACTAATACCCTCGCAGTCCCTTAAGCATCAAAATAATGCATAATAATTCATAAAGGTGGACCCTATACGTGCAAATGAACGCAGTTGAAACCACAGAAAGAAAGGCACGTCTTCAATGTTCTTCTTTATTGTTTTAATATTTTAATCTGAAGATTAGATGAAACACAGCATGATTAAATATATGTTATCAAAGAAATGATAGAAAGTGCAACTTTGGTCTCTTAGCATAAAAGGACTCCTGGGTAGAAATAATTACCATAATCTGTTTTTAAATTGGACATCTCTCAATCATTGTATAAGCATCAATGAATTTATGAAACAAAAATTGCTTTGAGCCCAAACACATAAAATAGATTTAATTGAAAGGGCTTTGTTTTCTAGTGCAGTAAAAGGCTCCCATATTACTGTATAATATCTAATGCCTCATGGTCTTTCTGTTTTATCAATGATCCCAGTTGCTTCATAAGTATTCTTAGAACATGATCAGAAATTAGATGAACATTTCAATGACTTGTTTCCTAGTGAAACTTTGAATAAATCCCACTAGTATGTGAAAGCTTAATAGATATACACACATCAAAATATTATCAAACAGCATAAAAAAAAACTTTATCATAGACTTACATTTCACCTGTGTTGTTGTGTGAAAAATTAATACATTTGTTAAAGTACTTACTTATCCCCTTAACTTCTAGCATATTTTATTAGTATTCACTGTTTTAAAAAACAAAATAATATATTTAGGTTTTTATCCATGATATTAACATACCTGGAGACAGTTTCTTATGTTCTTGTCTAAATTCCAAAGGATTTCTAGTGGAAAAGAAGCCTATTACACTGTACCAGAGAGGGCTCCGTCAAAGAGCAATCTTGTCCATTATTCAGTTTGTTGAAAGGCATAGTTCCTGGTGTTTTGAAAAAAGAAAAAAAAACAGTGTCATGGGGTATTGTACAGCAGTAGCATGATAGAATAAAGATCAGGATTCCTAGTTCAACAATTATATTGGATTAAAGGCAGAGAAAATATGTTGAAATTACATATCAAATGGATATACATGGAAATATCTACCCTGGTTCTGTTCAAAATATATAAAATACAAGAAAAACAATAGAAACATTTATTGCATTTTTGTATCCTGGAAACGTTTATACGGTTATTGAATTTAAGTTATAAGCAGGGGCATTGCTAGGTCTCCAAATGATCTGGGACTAGAGGCCATGGTAGATGGGCTCTCTCACACATACACACACACACACACTGTCTCTCTCACACATACACACACACCTTCTCTCTCATATATACACAAACACTGTCTCTCTCATACATATACACACAAACACACTCTCTCTCACACATACATACACACATCCTCTCTCACACATACATACACACATCCTCTCTCACACACATACACACACCGTCTCTTACACACACTCACACCATCTCTCACACACACACTCCGTCTCTCTCACACACATACACACTCCATCTCTCACACACATACACAGACACGCCATATCTCACACACATACCATCTCTCTTACACACCCACTTTATCTCTCTTACACACATGCCCCCCTCCCTGCTTCTTTACCTTTCAGGGAATCATCAAGGAGGGGGTCTCTAGAGGTCTTGATGTCTGTTGGCTTTTCTGATCTCTAACCGGAAGTCAAGCAGTAAAGACGGAGTCGGCAGTGTTCAGTAACTTGCGTGCATTCCAGGACTGCATGTCAGGAGCAGGATATTTAAAAAAACAAACATACATAGTAGTGGCAGTGAGAGTGACATGCCGCCTCTTAAAGTGCCCCCTGTGAGAGCTTAATCCTACATTTCAGGGACCATGTTCCGGAAGGATGAAAGCTCAGTGTGCGTGGGGGAGAAACAAAATTACAAAGACAGCCCTGGAGTCTCGGGGCTAAAGTATATTTTAGCCCAGACGTCTTATGCGTTCCACCTTAACAGGCTGTCTCTATATATATACATTTTTTACTTACAATAAAATTCATATGTAATTTACTATTGTAATAGTGCTGGACTTTTTTTTTTGTTTACTATTTGTGCTGCCACTGTGTGCGCCTGTATCTTGTGCCCTAACACTGGATGTTTTGTACCTGTACAGTGGAAACCCAAAAACAGCGGCACCTGACTGCTCAGTGAGCTTCACTACCACTACAAACAGAAGGGCGCATCTGATTAGTCTGGACTCCATTTGTATGAACTTCACTTATTTCCTTGTGGCTTAAGATTTGATAGATTTAGATTCAACAAAAGATCTTTACACCCCATCGGAACTTTAAAAAAGTGTTTTAGCAGCGTTAAAGGCAAAGCAGATTACAACAGTGTACAAAAATACTTGTTTTGTATTTCTGTCAGATTTTCAGTCAGATAGAAACATCACCTCATTGTTAGTATTAAAAATAGAAATACACAGAGAACTCCTGTCCTTTCATAAGAGTCATGTAATGAAGTAAGTCGGCCTTATGTCCAAAGACATGTCTTCTTGATGAGCTTCGCTGGTGGTTAACAGGACATTTTTTGATGATTGCTCTAATATTGTAACAGCTAAATTTGAAAGGACACAGACGAGTGGGGCCATTTTATGCCATAGCTCATCATTGGAGAGTTGGGGTGACCACTTATTATCAGGCGAGTTCTGTAGTAATGCCTCTCCCTGGCTAAAGAAAATGTAAAAAAAAATACAAGGTCCATCCTCCATAATCATTTCAAAGTACCTAGTAAAGATGACACTCGCTCATATAGACAGACAGCTATGCTAGCAAACATTGCTATAAATATTTCTAATTAGACTCCTGGGTGTTCTAATTAACCTCAATACTGAAACAACTAATTAAACACTATCATTGCTAATCTGTCAGAAACGCTCTCTCTTCCAAAAAAACCAACCAAAAGTTACCCAGCTCACCCAGCTACCAACTAGTCCCATTGCCGTTACATGTTCTTTATAATCTTGCTTCCCTCAATAGCAGAAACGTCCCTATTCCCTATAGAAATAGAACTAGTATTTTGCAGTATGAACACTGTGCATACTTAGGCCAGAGACAATTCTGAAAGTGGTTTTGTTTACACTTCCTTGTGTCATTGCCACAGCTGTTGATTTGGGGTTTTGTGTAATTCGTGGGTGTTCAATGTCCTGCTTATTTCATAGACAATGTGTGGCTCAAATTACTTATACACCGACAATTTTAATAGCCCTAAAAATGTGTAGTTTTTTTTTATAACGTTGATTTAAACTGTTTCTGAACTGCTTGTGTTACTGTTCATTAACAAACATTGTTTACTGCTAACAAGCTATTCTTTAGTTTTACTGTAAAAAAAAAAATAAAAAAAAATACACATGCATTTATGATCATGTTGCCCTTTTCGGAAAAAAACATGCATGTTCTTAGTGACAGGGAAACTAAAAGGAAACTCATATAAAACTATATAATGTATAAATATATTTGTATAACTCCCAATTTGTGTCCCCAGCTGGGGGAGTGGCTACCGCTCATATTATAACTTGTGTTCCCAGCAAAGTGGGACACTTGGGGGAGTGGCTACTGCTCATATTATAACTTGTGTACCCAGCAAAGTGGGACACTTGGGGGAGTGGCTACTGCTCATATTATAACTTGTGTCCCCAGTAAAGTGGGACATCTGGGGGAGTGGCTACTGCTCATAATATAACATGTGTCCCCAGCAAAGGGGGACACTTGGGGGAGTGGCAACCACTCATATTATAACTTGTGTCCCCAGTAAAGTTTGACACCAGGGGGATTGGCTACAGCTCATAATATAACTTGTGTCCCCAGCAAAGTGGGACACCTGGGGGATTGGCTACCTCTCATATTATAACTTGTGTCCCGAGCAACATGGGACACCTGGGGGAGTGGCTACCGCTCATATTATAAATTTTGACCTGGAAAATGTGGATGTCGGTGCTAATGCTCAAGCTGTCACTCACACAGACATGCGTGGACCTCAGTGCATGCACAGTACACATTCTCTGGTTTCATAGAAAACATAGAATGTGTCGGCAGATAACAACCATTCGGTCCATTTAGTCTGCCCAATTTTCTAAATAAAAGTTTCCTGTACTGCTTAAAACAGGACAGTGGGGCCTGTGTATTTGTGCAATACAATGTCTAGATGTCCTTTAAATGCTTCTGTCCCAGCAAGGTATCCTCACATCGACTGGATTTAAGAATATATACTTATTAGCAAGCAGCTGGTTGTTAATGCAAACATTTTACAAAAGTAATTTGTTTCAACTGAGTCTGAAGTTAAAATGTGACATTTTCATTTCTCCTAGACCGTGTGTTTAACATATTTGGGTACCAATTTTGCTGTGAACCTCAAAATAACTTCCAGCAAATAATGTGTCGATAGAGGACAAGATCCATCGGATGATTACAAATACATGTGTTATGTGATTAACGAAAGTGCACTGAAAGAGAGTTTCATACATCTGTCTGAGCAGTTGAATTGTTAGAGAAACCCATGGATTTTACTGATCCCTTGAGAGACCTCCTGCTATAAAACTCGATTGTTTGACTATATTATACACGTACACAATAAAGACCCTATTCAGCAGGATGTTCTTCACACACGTGGTGATAATTGCAGTTTCAATCTCGGGGAATGGGTGCTTCATATAAAATGGTAGGATGTAAAGATTTCTTCCCTATAGTGCAATCCCATTAAATGTATCTTTAATATTAGAGCAGTTGTCACAATTTAAAATTTTACTTTGCAGTGAGGTACACCAGCTGTTCTACTGCCTTTCGAAAAGCCGCGTAGAACAACGTTACAAAACAAGTAGAGGTTGTAGCATAAAGAGAGAGAGGTTTAGATGCTTCTAGTGTCATCTGGGTCCAGGAAACAAGCATTGGGAATAGAGACAATATTGAATTAAATGGAAAGTAGTGAAAAACGTTGGCTCCTCAATGACACGTATGTGTATATGTCTACTAAGAAACTAGTAGACACTAGTAGAAAAATCACTCTATTTAGAATTCACTTTTCATATACCTATGAACTTAGCAATCTTCAAATGAATTAAATATAGCTGCAAAAGAAAGGGCACATGAGAAAACAAGACGGGAAGGATGTATGTAGTGCTTTGGTACACGGCAAGGATACCTATTTTCAGCTAGTGGAGGATAAATACATGTATAAACTAAACAGATTATTAATAACTTTGTCACTTATAATCAACTATGGATATGAGTTGTGATGTATACAAAAAAATACCAGTTCTTATTATTGAACATGCGTTATATTTGAACATGCATACCTTCCAACATGCCCCACCAGTGACACAGGATGCTGGGGCATAACATGGAAGAGCTAGTAAGTGCCGGCACTACTGTGCAGGTACTCAGGCAGAGATGTCTAAACTGACTGCAATAGTTTAGATTTGTATTAGTCTCATTCTGTAAAAGGCATCACAGGCATTGAGATTCAGTGCAGTAAATCCATGGGATACATTTCCAAATGGAGATATTAGACATTAGATATGTAATGAAGGTATAGTCTCAACCTTCACAAAATGCTATACGCATAGGAGTTTCAACAACTCGTTTTATTCAAACACATTCCAGGGAAAGATGGTAATTTTGTTGCCAGTAAAGATTTTGTTTTCCCCTTTTGACATGAAATTGACATTTCTTTATCACAAGAGAAGTTATGTTATTCAGTTATGTTGACATACACCAAGTGTCTCTGCAATGCCAAAGATATTAGTGTAAACTCTTTAAAGGGACTCTGTCAAACACTTATAATGTTATTGTAGGAAACAAAAAACAATCAAAAATTCAATATACATCATCCTAGCAAAATTGCGTGTCAATGCTTCATGTATGATCCACTGAATTCAATCAGAGAGCTGATGAGAGTGATAGAGGGATAAGCTCTCGTGGACAGGGAGGGTAAACAAGATTAATGCATGTGTGATTCCTGAATGAATATATCTTTTTAGACACTGCCCACTTGGAATACTGGACCAATGGCTTGAGTCAGTCCAGAGGGGCATAAGTAAATTTATATGGAGGTATAAGAGGCCCCGAATGAGAACTGGACATCTGTCGCTCAAGACAAGATCGCAAAATAAAACCCTTTCATCAACTGAATCAAGAGTATCCCATGCCAGCAGGCCAGGTGTTTGCCTGCTTAAGAATAAAAAAACTTTCTGTTAAAGTCGATGAATATAGAAAACCAAAAATTCACACAAAGCTAGGACAGATATTTAATGGGGAAAACTATATTGGCCAAAAAAATAAAATAAATAAAAATAAAATAAATCTAGAAGAACCTGAGGTGAATGATGTCACTGATAAATGGTCAGAAGACTTAAGGAAAGCAATCTCCACTACAGATTGACTGAGATCAATAAGATCTACTAGCAGAACAATATATTGTGTAGACATTATTGAGAACCAATTTAAGATTAGGAACCGATGGTATCTAGTACCCACGAGAATGTCAAAAATGTGCACAACACAAACAAATGGATGTTGGAGATGTAACTACAATATAGGAAATTTCTTGCACATTTGGTGGAGGTGTGACAGGATTAAACATTTATGGAATTGGGTATTCAAACTGTTTAGTAGTTTTAACTTGTGTGAATTCTATAAATGTCCTGAGGTAGCGTTGTTGCATATATTTCCGAAGGGAATGACTAAGGAGAGTGAATTTGTTCTTATCCATTTGTTGGCAGAAGTGAAATTACTCATTGCTAGAAATTGGAGGGGGAATACTTCAATACCGAAAGAGCAGGTAAAGCAGCAAGTCCCCTTTCAGATTAAAATGGTAATGGGTGTAAGCAAGACTTAGACCAATTCTCAAAAGTATAAGGTTTTGTGCAATAAATGGACAGAACGAATAGACCAAATTTAGGGAAGACAAATAAGCTTCTTTTTCTTCTTCTTTTTGAAAACTAAAGAAGGACGGGATGGGGACACAACTTGTAGGCATCCTTTTGTTTTGTATTGTTTAGGCTATGACGACAATAATAAAATCACCATACAGGAGAAATAAGTATATACTTTTTCTCTTGGAAGTGCAATATAATGGTAAATGCTGCTGTCATAATCTATGTATGTTTTTATGTCTGTTTTATTGTTTTGTAAAGGGTATGATGAATCTGTCAAATATTTTTGAATAAAGAATATTTAAAAAAAGAAAAGAAAATATTGCAGTATATGACATCATCCTATTAACATTTGTGCCTGAAAATAGCTTACTTACAGTACATGTACCAGTGTCAAAAGTTGAAAAATGTGGCGTCTCTTGTTTATGACATCATCTTCGGCTTGATATGGAAATAAACCACTTTAAATCAGAAATGTATAATTTGTATAACAAGACACAATGTGCTATCGTAAATAGGATAGAACACAACAGAGCTGAGATTGTCAAAGCTAAGAGGAGTGGACATCATTAAGTGCTTTAACACTTAAGGGTCTACTCAATAAAGGGAGAATTGCAGTAAACGTAGATGGGAATTTCAAAAGTAATGTCAAAGTGGCTGGAAAAATTCTCCAATTCAGCTGCATTGGTGCATTTTTCCTACTCAGCTTTATTGGCCTAAAGTTTGAAATTCCCATCACAATTCCCAGCAATTCTCTCTTTTTTTGAGTCGACGTTATAGTAACTGCAGTCAGGGCCATGTTTTATGATGTAAGACAAATGGTGTACGGGTAATTCTCCACTTGACGTTATTCTCCACAGAGCTTTTTAAAAATACTTATATAAATATATCGTTTGCAGTAGTCTAGGTGCAAAAAAACAAACAAACTATGTTAATACTGAAGAGGGGAAAAAGCTTGTTGCTCGAGGGAGGAGAGTAAGATTTGTGAAGTAAAGAGAAAACCAAAAATGTAAAGGCTGTTGGTTCGAAAGCTGGGGAATAATGAAAGATTTTAGGGGTACGGAATCACGAAAACATAACCTTCGGGGGTCTTAAAGTGACCTTAACTGACAGTTATATAAATGTAAAAAATAGAATTTTGAGAAACTGTATATACATCTAGATCTAATTCATAAAGTGAAGGAGCTTGTGTATTATGTATTATGTGGTACGTTCTGACATTTAGCTAGCACAGAACAAAGATTACTTCATAAAGAAACTCTGGCCAAATGTAACTAAGAAATTAGATATTTATTCGCCCCCTTAAGCTTTGTCTGGAAAAAAAAACAGCATCACAACATCTTTCTAATAATATCGTCCATGCAACAAATATAGCCCCTATTTAATACTGAAATTCAACACACACTTCCAAATCTTGAAGCATACACAGTGTATTTCCGCAGAGATACCATATATTACAGCAGTATGTTTTAGCTGTTTGTAATTATAAATACAATTGGTATTCACTGCTCACTTTAGCGGATATCACTATGCCTCTTGGATCCTATTTAACATTCACACTGAGTCCATCACTTGCAGCATCGTACTGTGGATTTTCAGAATAGCTGCATGTGATTAACTGTTCTAATACAGCGCAGATTACAAAAGCCTAGCCTGTGGTTTATCATTTATTTATTATTTATTTGTGGGGCAGAGGTTCTATTGGTGGAATTAATCTCTAACTTTGATTAACATTTTCCTCTCTATAATTAAAAGTGACAGAAGACTCTCTGGGATGGCTTGTTTATTAATATTAGACATCCAGAAACATAAATGTTCTATTTGGTTAAAAAAAAACATATATATTTATATAATAAACCTATGTACTGCTTATTTTAGAATTCAGAAAATAAATGTGAGATGTGATGCATTGAAGGATTACTGTAGCGTGAAATGAAATATTGGTTACTGACTTTAAAGCATAAAAGCAAAACAACCAAAATGATTCCAAAATAAGTATAAAATATAATTGCCTGTTTTATAAGTTCAGAATGAAGGTTACATAATCATCTCACACTGTCACAATGATGGTTATATTATTAAAAGTAAATGATCACCTTATTACACATTAAGCTCAATAAATTTCCAACAGAAACAAACAATAGTGTGCCCTTGAAGACTTCTTGTTGTTTAAATTGTGTAATTTTCTTCTTACATAGGTAATCAGATGATAGCTGATATAACAGCTTATGCTAATATATTTTTTTTTTACCAGAGAACAAATTAAATAAATATTGGGATATGTAGCTACATTAGATATGTTGGTGCTTTCACAAATACAAATATAGGAACATAGTTATCACATTTTAGAGCAGATAAGAACCATCCGGCCCATCTTTTCTAACAAATGTTTTACCTTCTATAAAACCTTAAGCCTTATTTGGTCCTTGATGTTACATTTTTGTTAATTTCTTTGTTGCATTAAAGGGATTCATCATGGGAACATTGCAAGAGCAACTAGCTATCTTTTGTAATACATGTAAATATAGATAAACATAGGTAGTAAATTGGAAGAAGTAAAGAGCCATACATACATTATGCAGAAATTAGCATGTGAGCTGCCATATTTCTGGGCGGATACATCCAGTGTGGAGTTAGGATGTTGGTTTTCCACTTCTATATCTTTTCAAGCAATGCTACCAGGTTGAGGAAACAGTAATTTGCTCATGTGCACCCTGCATAGATCACACTGGGCTTCAAGCATCATTTGTTTTGTTTGGGGATGGGTAACGTAGACAGTATAGCCCATAGAATGCACTAAAGTGGATATAAGATGTATGTCTGGGCAACATCACAGGAGTACCGTGTAGTATAATTAATAGCTTGTCCAACATTTTAATTCTCCAAGGTGGCAGCACAAGGTAGATATACCACTTTGCCCACCACCAGCAAATCCCCATTAAAAATAACAAATTAACATAATAATAATGTGGTAATACTGTTAAAGTTGTGAGTTGGTCTGTTCCAGTCGATGACACTTTGTGGGGTTCCCCATTCAGGAAAGCTCTGATTAGTCCACATGACACAAACCCAGAACAATAGAACTGAAAAAGCAAACTATGCACCATGGACATCTCATTAAACACAGAGAAACAGAGAAACACAACCCCTCCCACTACACTACTGAGATCTGATGTCATAAATTACTCACTGCCAAATGAATAGTGAAGGAAAGGCTTCAGCAGATCAAACAGAAGATAACCTCCAATATCATGCTGAAGATGTTTGTTTTCACACAAGGACTGCATTATTTGTCTGGTTGCCAGGAGAAAGAGTCACATCACTTCCCCCTACTGGGACATCGTGCTTGAATCCATTTCACTAGTTTGTGGGAATTTGTATGCCAATGGCATCATTTCCCCTGCTGGAGGGGTTGTGCACAACATTAACATATCATGCCACAATTTCCTATGGGTGGCCACAGTAATGCAAATATATGATATCATCCCATTAATATGTGTGCCTATAAATAGCTTACTTACAGTAAATGTACCAGTCTTAAAATGACAGATTGTGGTATTTCATTGCCTGCACATCTGTTATCCCTTTAACCAAATATGGATATGTATACTAATATATAATAGTAAATAGGGACGATAAATAAAACTATCAATAAAAGACAAAATGGATAAATATATATATATATATATATTAATTTGGGCAAACAATATACTTTGGGGAACTCATACATATTCTATGAGATTTGTAGCATTCATACAGGTCACACAAAAAAGCCACATCCAGCATGCAGGCCACCAGTTACAAAAATAGCTATGATTACGTTATAAAGGAAGCTAACAATTCACAACAGTGCCTCACAGTCACACAGCCACAACCACATAAAATCCATCTTTGGCCATTTCAGATCATGGGGGGTATACTAAAGTGTTGTGTTATGCCCTGTTGTGGCATTTTAAGGTTGAAATAGAATTTGTTTTGCTAGAAAAAAAGGGTGCTAAGATACCATTGTCTTGTATAAGGTTTCACTTAAAATGATTGTCATCAAGTATGTCATCATACTGCTAACAATATTGATGACAAGCGCCCTGAGCTCAAATTAAACAAATGGTCTTTAATCAATGAGATTCAGTGATGTAGCTTCTACACCATGTCATATATTTAAAGTCAGAAGACATTCATTACAGACCTTGAATTAACATAGTGCTAGGAACTGGAGAAGTCAATGGAAGCAAAGCAAGGAAAATCAGTAACCATCTGTAGAGCACATTCTCTGAAATAATTGTCAAGTGCATGAATGATTTTGATACTGCCAGCTTAAGAAAAACAAATTGTCATGGTTTAGCAACATATTACTTTTTAGCTGCTTCTCTGATCATATTCATCATTTCAATAAATGAACTCTTGCTACAGCATGGTCACTTTGTGAAAGGATTTGTACACTATCTGAGATGAAGATTGTATTTGTCCTGGATTCGGAATGTCTATACAATGGGACCTTGGCAGTCTGGGTGCCTATCATTTTTTATATTTTTATTTT